>CM028757.1:7321113-7871163 GCA_016801395.1 Leptodermis oblonga
ACAACCGACTCCCCAGATACCATAAAACATTGGAAAACCCGTTTTTTCTTGGTGAAAGCTGACGAAGCCAACCTTCCCTGCTGATGGTTGGAGTTCACTGCGCCGGCAGATCAGAACCAGGATAAGTTCAATCCCATAGTGTTGTCGGAATATAAGATTTTAAACTCTTATATCAGTTCAGATAAATACTCTGTTAAATATCCTTCCGAGGGCCTTTTTGTCTGGGCCGGGCTGAGCCGAGCCCCCAATGTTGAACCAGAATGTAATTACCTGCCTCTGAACTTTTATAACTGTGGCTTTATTTATCTTAGCTCGGTTTTGCTGATACTTTTGCATCTGTCTCTTCTGTTCTCAGGTGGTTTCAGTGGATTCGGTCGGAAAAAGAAGTCCCATAAGCAGACGGCAGCCTCGGGGTCTTCAAAAAGACCCCCTGCAGAAATTGACCTGACCTAAGAAGGGGAAGGGGCCGATCCCCGCACTGACGCCTTAATTCCCAGAGTGTCGAAGAAAAACAGGCCGACCTCTACAGAGGTTCAAGTGGCCAAACACGCCAAGGCCCCGCAGTTGTTGACGGATTATACTTACTTTCGAAGCCGAGCTACCCATCCCGGATGAGTTGTTGGGGCCCTTAGACTCGTCATCCAAGGAAAGAATGATCATCCTCAAAGATCAAAAGGAAAGACCGAGCCCCCTAGCTCGGCCCGTATATCAGCCTCACTTGGCGGGGCCCCCGCCTGAAGATGTCCGGCCTTACTCGGATATAGTGGCCGACTCCCACAGCTCCTTCGCGGAGATAGTCGAGGAGAGCAACCAGATGCGGCAAAGCATCGAACAGTTAGCGAAGCAAGAAGCCTTTTTGGCTTCTCTGATAAAACGGGTAAACTTCTGAACTTTTAGCTTGTTCTCTGAAATGAATGATTACTTTGTGCGATATTTCTATAAGGCCTATAATCGGATTTTGCAGGTCGGGGTAAATTATGCAGCCACGGCTAAGAGGACTGTGGCTTTGGATATTCTGGCCCAAAGCTATGAGCAGAAGAGGTCGAAGAGGCCGACTGAGGCGATTGAGAATTTGGAGATGAAGCTGGGGGTCGAATCCAGCAGAGTCACCAAGCTCCAGGCCACGAATACTGAGCTCTACGCAGAGAACCAGGAGCTCAGTACTAAGGCTAGCCAGTTGGAGACCAAGTACCAGGGCTTGAAGGCTGAAGTTGCTGCCCTGAAGGAGGAGAAGGCCACCCTGCAGAAGGCTTTAGAAGAAGAGGCAAAAAAGTCCGCCGAGTTACTTAGCCCGACTGAAGTGGAAGCGGCGCGTCAAGCCGCGTTAAAATCTTTCAAGGAGGGGCCATTGCTGGATCTGATGAATCGGCGGTTCATGGAGCTTATTCAGTGCGGGTATACCTTGTGCTGGGATGAGTTTAAAGGCCCAGGGTCGGTGGAGGGCCTCCCTGAAGATTCCTTGGCCCATACGTCTTTGCTACCTCAGGGTCGTGATCCCTTCGATCTGGTTGATGAGGTCAAGCATGAATGCCGAGATACCGGTATTCCTCTGCCGGGGAACGTAGAAGAAGAGGATCCTGTGGCAGATCCAAGTGGGGCGATGGATGAAGAAGTGACTTCCCAGGCTCCTCTATCGTAGCTTTTATTTGTACAATCTTTTGGAATATTTTTGTGAGAACAATCTTTGTATCAGGCCGGCATAACTCTTTCCTTTGAATATATGACTCAACTTTTTCACGATCTTGTCTTCAACTTGCTTAGAGATAGTATTTTCTTAAATGTACTGCGTTCTAAGCCCGCGGAAGTAACTGTCCTTGTAAATCTTCTAAAACATAACTACCAGTAGGTCGGGCTTTGATCACCCGGTAGGGCCCTTCCCAATTGGATACCAACTTGCCTTGATCTTGCGGTTTACTGATAGCTCGGTTCCGCAAAACCAAATCTTCTGGTACAAAGGCTCGATGTTTGACCCGAGCATCATAGTGTTGCCGAACTAAATTCTTGTAATTTAATTGGTGTACGTAGGCAGTGTCCCGGATTTCCTCCATCAAATCCAAACTAAGCTCAAAGTTTCTTTGATTCTGGTCCCTTTCGAAGTGCATGACTTGGAGCGCACTACTTTGTATTTCTGGGGGTATGACAGCATTGACTCCAAAGGCTAGCTCGAAAGGAGTCTTTCCCGTAGCTGATTTAGACGTAGTTCGGTGACACCATAGCACATGAGGTAGCTGTTCCACCCAATTCTTACTCTTATCTTCTAGTCTGGTTTTCAACCCGTGCAACAAAGTTCGATTGGTGAGTTCCACTTGCCCATTTGCTGGAGGATGAGCCACAGATGCAAAACGTTGGGTAATACCTAGCCTTGAACATAAGGCTGTGAATTTCTTGGATTCAAACTGAGTCCCATTATCCGAGATAACTGAATTGGGCACGTCAAAACGGCAGATGACTTGTCTCCATAGAAACCGAGCTACAGTTCGCCCGGTAATATTTGTCAATGCCTCGACTTCCACCCACTTAGTGAAGTAGTCTATGGTCACAACTAGATAATGACAAGAGCCGATTTTAGGAAATGGCCCTGTGAGATTTATCCCCCATTCCGCGAAAGGCCAAGGCGCAATTATCCCGGTAAAACTGGATGCCGGCAATCTATGAATCGGTGCATTATGCTGGCAGCTAGAACAATGCTGAACATACTTGACTGCTTCTTGAAATAATTGAGGTCAATAAAACCCAGCCCCAATTACTTTTTTTGCCAAATTCTGAGCCCCGATATGGGACCCACAATCCCCCTGGTATATTTCCTCAAGCACGACCTCCACATCTCCTGGACTCAAACATTTTAATAAGGGCATTAGGAACCCCCTTTTGTATAGATCGTCCCCAACTATCTGATAGTTTTCAGCCTTCTTTCATACTCGCTGTGCTTCCTTTCGCGAGTCCGGCAAGGTACCGTTTTGTAAATATTGCCATATAGGAGATCGCCAATCCTGACCCTCACTTATGGACAAGATTGTTGGCTCGGCCGTACTCCTAGTATTCACCTCTTCTACTAGAACACTTTTAGTCAGATGAGAGAAAACCAAAGAAGCCAATTTGGACAAGGCGTCTGCATTTGTGTTCTTGCTCCATGGAACTCGCTCCATAGTCCATTTTGGAAAAATTTGTAGCTGTTGTTGTACCAGTGCCAAATATTCTTCCATTTGCCGATCTTTAACCTTGTACTCCCCCAAAATTTGTTTGACCACTAACTGGGAGTCTGAACAAATTTTCAGATTTCGGACCCCCAGCTTCCGAGCTAATTTTAGACCAGTTACCATAGCTTCGTACTCTGCTTCATTATTGGTGGCCATAAAACATAATCGCAAAGCATAAGTGTGGACTTCCCCGGTAGGGCTGGTGAGGATGATCCCGGCACCCGATCCGGACTGGCTAGAAGCACCGTCTACATAGAGTGTCCATGAATCATCGCCTTTTGCTATGGCGAGAAGGAAGTCAGTTTCCGGTGATGGACTAGATTCGTCTTCCTGAATGTCTGCTATTCCCTCGGCTATAAAATCTGCCAACACCTGACCTTTGACCGCGGTGCGAGGCACAAAGGTGATATCGTACTCCCCCAGTTCAATGGCCCATTTGGTGAGACGACATAAAATTTCAGCTTTCTGTAAAATGGCCTTTAAGGGTGCATCAGTGTAAACAGTGACTCCGTGGGAGTCAAAATAAGGTCGGAGACATTGGGTGGAGTGAACTAGAGCGAGGACTAACTTTTCCAGGTTGGAATAGTTTTTTTCTGCAGCCTGCAAAACTTTGCTAACAAAATAGATGGGTCTTTGAACTCGGTTATCTTCTCAAAGCAAAACTAGCTAATCACATATTCGGTGGTGGCTATATACATGTATAATTGTTTCCCAGGAATCGGCATAGTTAAAGATGGTAGAGATGCTAGATATAATTTCAATTGTTCAAAAGCTATTTGACATTTTGGAGTCCACACAAATTTATCTGATTTCTTTAAAATGCTAAAAAATGGTAAAGCTCGTTCTGCCGACTGAGCTAAAAACCGATTCAAGGCCGCTAGTCTACCTGTTAATTGTTGTACCTCATGAACTGACCTAGGAGGGTGCATTTGCAGGATAGCCTCTACTTTCTTAGGATTAACAAAAATACCATCTTCAGAAACCATATAGCCTAAGAATTTACCCGATGTTGCCCCAAAAATACATTTTTTAAGATTTAATCTTAACTTGTATTGGACTAAGGTTTCGAGTGTTTCACGCAAATCAAGTAGATAATTAGATTCATCCCTACTTTTAACAAGTAAATCATCAACATATGCTTCCATGTTCCGACCTAATTGATTTTTAAAGATCTTATTTACTAGGCATTGAGAAGTAGCTCCAGCATTTTTCAAACCGAAAGGCATAGTAATAAAGCAATAAGTACCTTTATCCGTGATAAAGGATGTTTTCTCCTCGTCTTCTTTAGCCATGAAGATTTGGTGATAGCCCTTGTAGGCATCCAAGAAGTTGAGAAAGCGAAATCCAGCTATGGCATCGACCAGTACATCAATTAAGGGCAAGGGGAACCAATCTTTGGGGCAGGCCTTGTTTAGGTCGGTGAAGTCGATGCACATACGCCATGAGCCGTCTGGCTTGGGAACTAATACAGGATTAGCTAGCCACTCAGGATAATCAACTTCTCGAATGATACGCACCTCTAGTAAAGCGTTGACTTCAATTTCTATGTATTTGATGTGTTCTCCTCCAAGGTTACGCTTCCGTTGATGAACCGGCCTATGACTGGCATCACTGGATAGCCTGTGTTCAATGATGTTTCGAGAAATGCCAGGCATGTCTTCTGGCCCCCAAGCAAAGACTTCCGCAAACTCACGCAAAAGGTTAAGTAAATCATGTTGTAACTGAGGAGGTAAATCGGCCCCTATCCATGACACTCATGCATTGCATCCAATGAGCCGTCGGGTCAGCAGTTCCATCGTATTTGTCAACCTTACCTAAACCCTTGTAGCCCGGTGGAAATGGAGCTGTTTGAATTTCTCAGCCAAATGGATGAGAGACGCGAGATATGGGCCCGGCTCTTCCTAACTGAGCATATCCAGACCTAGGCAAAACTGTTTGATCGGGCTGGGCGTATCCTGTCTGACCTAAGGGGTATCCTCCCATTCCGGGATAAGCAAGTAACGACCCCCCAGATGCGAAGTTCCCCGCGCCGGGCCCGGTATAATAGCTCGGGTTAAGTAAGGAAGAGTACCAAGTGAGGGGCTGCATGGCTCGGCTTGTGCCTATGTCGTAATGTTGAAACTGAGCTAAGCTTGATGGGGCTATGTGTCCGGGATATCCTAATTGGTTAACCTCGGGACCAAGGTGGCTAAACTGGCTCAACTGTTGACCTAGGCCAGGCTGACCTATTTGACTCAACTGCGGACCTAAACCAGGCTGACATAATTGACTTACTTGCTGTTCTAACATAGGGAAAGGCAAACCTGACCTAAACCAGGCAGTAGGAACCATGAAAGGAGCTAGAAAGGTAGGAGTGACCTGGGTATGGGCTAAGGTGGTGTAGAGTCCTGAGCGGTGGAAAGGATAGGGAGACCAGCTACATAGTTAGATCCCAAAAAAGGATGAGCCCCCCCCCCCCCCCCACCAGAGTAAGGAGGACATCCCGAAACAGCAACAGACTGGGGGGGGACTAGAAATCAAAACAACGGATGGATCGGCTATGGAATTGAACAAAGCTCCTGGTGGAGGAATAGTAGGAACAGCCTGTGAACTAAGAGGATTTTCCACGTTGACTATGTCTGAGATAGTGGTCATAATGTTTGAGACGGGGAGTCCTAAACCAGGAGTAGAAGTGGTGGGAGGGCCAGGATTGATTAGGTGAAACAACTGTGGGAACAAACGATAAAATTTTTCTCTTTCAGCTTGTTCTTGCTGAGGGGTGAGAGACTCCGTGGTGTGAGATACGACAGCGGCGGTGGTCATAGGTGGAACATTGGTGGTGGTAAGAACTAAAGCCGCGGTTGGAACAATCGCAGCCGTTACGGTGGAAGTAGCGATGGTGCTGGAAGAAGAAGCACCCACTCCCTAACAATCTTGAATTTGCGTCATGGTTTCAACAAATTTTCTTTGAATATGGAGAAAATTTGATAAAATAATTTGATCAAACGTTCCCCACAGACGGCGCCAGTTGATATTACGCAAATCGTCCGTCAATGGATACTTCTTGTGGCCCAATAGGAAATCTTGTATGTTTAGGTCCACTTCTGTAGTTGTTAACCAAAGAGAAGGGAAGCTGCGCTGGAGACCGGGCTGGATGGCTCGGATTAACTCAGATGAAGGGGAAACTCAAGACTCTGGAATATTCTTGATGACAAATGTAAACGCTTAGGAGAAATGCGGGGCTTTCCCCCCGGTGTAACTCCGACGGTCAAGTTAGTAAGGTTGAGAAAGATGAACAGTGTGCACTAAGAGTTCAAATGTAAAAGATCGCGTACCTCCCTAAGTCTGAAGACTTAGTATTTATATCAAGACTCAGATTATGCCCGTTGCAATGTAATGATCAGCATTCCCAACTGCTCCGTCTCCCTGCGTATCCAACTGTTCCTGTCATCATAATCTGACTTGTGGCTTCCTTCACGCCATCATTCTGAGTGATTTCTGCATGCATTCAAAATACATGTCTAATCCTATTATGACTTCTACCTACTGTGTCAGTGCCCTTACTTGTTCCGACCTAAGCTCCATGGCTCGGTAGTGATGACCGTTGGGAGGAATATAGGAAAACTTAGTGGGACCGACCTAAGGGTTAAACCGATCTAAGCTTATGTCTTTGGCTCGGCTTTATAGAATTTTTCGACCTAAATTTGGTTTTAGACATTTCAGATATCTTTATCTCTTAATTGTTTATCCTTTCTTTTGTTCATTGGGCCAGGCCTATTTTTATGCATACCACTCTATGAACGAATTGACGTAATTTTGAGGTGAAACTAAGGTATTCCATTAAATATTTATAAATAAAAAGACATCGTTTTAAAATAAAATTACTTTTTTTTTTCCCTCACTAATTTGAACACTATTGGACAAAATATATTGGATATAAATAATATTTGAAAAAGCCGACATTTCAGTGACACATTTCAATTGGGACGACCAAAGAAACATGCGGTTAGGAGAAGTTCCACGATTAATTAATAATTAATTAATTCATGTGTTCATCCAACAAAGCTCTGACTGCTATATATCCCATGCATGTGATGATGAGGTTGAAGTTGGTTCGGTGCATTCACAAACAACACTGTAGACAATATTGTCGATCCCCACCCACTGGTCCTATTTGTCTTTATGATTTTATTTTTTAAAAAATTATTTCGAGAACCGTAATTAATTAATCAATACTAATTTGGAATCAGGGTTAATTGTGACCTCAAATTTATATTTAATTAATAGGTTTAATTATGTATCATGTCATTCAGTTGCAGAAAACGTAATGAGAGCTGCGGCACAATCGACACCACGCTGTCCATTTGCTGAATATATACTACGTACAACTCTACACCGTTTCTCTCCTTTTTATTTTATTACAGTATTTTTTTTTTTTTTTTTGGGTTTGGGAATGACTACCCTTTCCATTAAATGCAGATAAAATGAGATCCAGCCGTAAAGATTTACATCTATTTATATTTTGTATAATCTACTTTTGGGTGTTGAGCTGGCTCATACCCAAAATATATCGCTCTTCATTATCTGAGACCTCTTCTTCTTCTCCTCCATTATCTGCTTTTCAGGCGCCATATTTATCTCCATCATCTACTCTGTCTTCAACACAGCATTCCTTTGGAGAGTGAGGCAGTGACATTGTGGTTGGAATGTGCAATTCTTTCGGCATCCTGTATAAAAGTCGAGTGACTATAGGCATCTTGTCTGCAACAATCGAAGTGAAAGTCTTCTTGAGGGGTTTCAACTTTAATAGTAGGGCAGACTTTTGGACCTTTGGAGAATTCTGTTGATTCACTTGTATAGCACTTTGGAAAATATTGGATCATAATGGTGCTGCAAGATTTGACGGCTGGAAAAACCTCCATTCCTTGGAGGGACATGAAGGTATTTCCATGCTCACCGAGTATGAATTCCACCCCACACTTTAACAT
This sequence comes from Leptodermis oblonga, assembly GCA_016801395.1. Taxonomy (NCBI): domain Eukaryota; kingdom Viridiplantae; phylum Streptophyta; class Magnoliopsida; order Gentianales; family Rubiaceae; genus Leptodermis; species Leptodermis oblonga. The sequence continues at coordinate 7,329,278 of CM028757.1, forward strand.
GATCTTCTTACGGGTCCTTCTTAACCGCACATGAAAATTCTTAATAAATAACATTTACTTCACAAACTGACTATCTATTTCGTCTATCACCTGAAACGATATTACATCCTTTATGTTGATCAAATAAGTAACCACTTCCTAAACATTTAATGTTTAGGAATAGGTTCGGACATGCAACTTCAAAATACAAGCACAAGAAAATTACGACTTATCTATAACCCTGAACCTCGTTATTTGTCATAAAGTTTAAAATATGTTAAACCCCACTAAGTTTTTCAATAAATTTATAATTACCAATTAGGGAAAATTTTCATTAAGGGCAGTGGAAGTTTCAAAATTAATAAGTAAGGTGTAAATTTTACATAATTATTAATAAGGACAGTGAATTATTAGTTAAAAATTAGAGAAAACCATATTTTTACACTGACATATATACCCTCAATTATTTAAGAGAGGAAAAAAGAAAAGAAAACACTTTTCTGAATCCAAAAGCACACAAGTTTGATAAATTAATAAGTAGGCCAAATTAAAACTTTCACTGTCCCTAATGAAAATTTTCCCTTACCATTATTACTAAAAGCATACAACTATACAAGTTTGATAAATTGAGCTATTTCTTTCTCAGAGTTTGACAAATTGTCTCAAACAATTTCGTTATCAAAGGATTTGGAATTAAATGGAAAATCTTTTTTTTCCTGATATGTCTTCTCTGTTTTTTTTTTTTTTTTTTCGAAAAGGAGAATGATGTGATTAAGTTCAAATTGACAGTCGGTGCATTTGAGATCAATTCTATTTTGGGTAGTTGTAGTACTTTGGAACATCACTTTAGGAACGTTCCTCAACAATACTATTACATCATTCGTTTCACTAAGAGAGTCTTGTTTAAACATTGCACTCTCTTAATTTTATTTGAAGAATCCTGATTAAAAAATAGATATATATTTTTGTCTCAATAAGAGAGTCATGTTTTAACTTTTTATTATTTTGCATGTTTTTGTTAATATAATTATGTATGATTTATAATTACGTTATACTTAAAAAGTGAAGACATTTATGAAAAAAATAATGATACTTAGTTTTTTAAGTGTTGTACCATCAGTACAATAAAAAGTTGTATATTTTTTTAATCAAAACTTTCCTAAATGGAGGAGGGAGTATAGTTGTTTTATAAGTTTTGAGGTACAACACTTAATATAAGGAATTTATCACAAATTTCTTTTTCTATTTATTGTCCTTATATTTTAAAAGTATGTTAAATGTGAAATTCAAACAATTATATTATTAAGATACAAAAAATAAAAATATAAATATAAATATGACACCCATAAAGACAAAAACAAATTTGAAAATAGGAGGGACAAAGTACTAATTTGAAAGATACTACCAATGTTATTTCTTGATATCACATTATGAAATCTCAAATAGTATTTTTATATACGTATTTAAATATATATTTTTACGTTTTTAATACACATTTAACATTCAAAATTTATTTGCAACACGAAGATATTATATATAGCAGCCTTAATTAATTTCACATCTCCAAGAAGTTGATTATGTTGTGGTCCGTTCAATTAATAGCAAAAAGATTGTGACAAAGGCCATGGGGACCAAGAATGCAAGAGTGCAGAAATCGAGAATGGTCCAAAAAGCAGAAGGGCAAATGGCGCCTCCAGGCTCCACCCCACCTGCTCCACGCCTGTGGTGCCACTAGTAATTTACTACTAATACTATTACTGTAACTTCGGATTGTTATCATTGTTTTTATTTGTGTTTTGATTTTATAAAAGAATTTAAGATATTATAATATTTTTTTATTATTTTTTATATTATTTTTATATTTTTAATAAATTATTTATATATATTAAAAAATTGTTTTAAAAAAAAACTATTTTAGAAAACAACTCATAACCAATAAATAACCAATAAGCGCGAGCTAAACATCATCGGCTTGGGATTTGTGGAACAACTTTACGCTGCCCCCAATCTTCCAGCACGTTCTAGTCCTTAGAGTGGTGGGAGTGGTGGGTTTTTGCTGGGTTTAAACCCAGCAAAACCCACCACACACCACTCCATATTGCCACTTCATAAACTCAGGTTCTGTTTTCAGAACCTGGGTTTATCAATGTTACTGGGTCCCACACGCTTGGGGAGTGCAGCCCAAGCGAGTTCCTCCCACTCAGCGAGTGGGAGGAACTCCTGGTGGCAGACAACTCCTTTCTTTTTTTTTTTCTTTTTTTTTCTTTTATTTTCTATCCTTTGAAGATAGAAATTGATTTTACTTTTTTTATGCTGTTTGTGAGCTTGAACGGCTATAAATTTTTTTTACATTTCTTATGCTCTTTGTGAACGTTCAAGCAATCTTGAACGGCTATAAATTTTTTTTACATTTTTTATGCTCCTTGTGAACGTTTAATGAAGCCGTTGGTTTTTTTTTTGTTTTTTACTATTAATTTTGTTATAAATACTAATTCATTCTATAATTTCTTTACTCTTCATCCAAATTATTCTTCTCTCTAATTAAATCGCATTTTTTTTATGTGGTTCATTGAATTATGTAATTTACTAAATTAAATATTTTAATAAATTAATATAAATTTATAATTAAATATAGTTGATAAATTATAATTAAAAAAGTATAAATGAATGTGTATAGAATTATTTATTAGTGGGACCCATGATAAAGTTCCTTTTCTGGGTTTATTGTTGCTGGGGGTAGGTTTATAAAAGTGGGTGGATTTTTGCTTTTGATGTGGCGCTGATGTGGCGTGATAAACCCACTTTTCTGGGTTTATCACTCCCACCACTCTTAGATCATTACAGTGATTACACCTTAGTTTGCCATTTTTTTCATCCCTTGGAAATTGTGCGATTAGGATTGTTGTGTTTAGGGGGTCGAGAACGAAACCATTAGTTCACAGGTAAATTTGGAATGAATTCGTTCAAAATTTGATTCCAACTTCGAACTTGTTTACTTTAAAATGCCACAGATGGTCATATAGCCGTTGATTCTGCAACCGTACAAAAAAATGATATAGAAGATAGTGATATTGAGGAGGTATTCTCCGAGTTCCCAGCAATTTGCGCAGGTTCAGCACCAATATCCATTCCAATGCCTTTGATGATGGCCAAATTGCTGCAGCACCAACGCACAAGCCAGCTCTGAGCCCTCACTAACCGCAGCTGCTGCAAACCTGGAACATATCTCCGGCAATAATAATGGACTGAACAATACTCTGCCTCCTTCAATCCCATCTCCAGAAACAATCCAACACAAGTTGAAACGCGTTGCAGAAGAATTTACTAAAATAGCTACCACACCTATGTGGTCCGATATAGTCCAAGGAGCACTTGAAGTGACTCAACATAATTCTTCAAAAGCTCACAAGTCCCTCCCAGTACCTAAATTGAATCCGCTACAGACGATTTTCACTACTATTGAAGCACATAGGATGTCTACAAACACTCAGCTCATCAATCGCATGCCGAGGAAGCCACATATTCCAACTACATCATCTATGAAGCACTCACCAAAGGACCTTAGTGATGACAACCAAGAAGATGAAGGGGAGGCAACTTATGGCCCCTAAAAAACTAATGACGAAGACAATTTAGAGGACGAAGCAAATAACTACATTATAGGGCCTAAAAAGCACGAGCCAGCAAACACTTACTCTGAGTATCGACTTCGGAATCAACCTAAAGTAGATTGTAGAAAACTAAACAACATAGGCCACAAAATGTAAACCGTTGGGTTTGATTTCCTTTTTATTTTTATTTTTCTGTAATCAATAAAATAGGTAACCAACCCCACGTTTAAAAAAATAATAATAATAAAAAAATAAGGTCAATTTTTAATACTGAAAATAGTATTAGAAAATTGACTCTATAATAGAACAAAGAAAGTACTTAATAAGATATTCAATAATATAAATAACTAAGTTTTAATATTATATATCTACCCTATATAATAGAAATTAACATAGGTTTGATGTCAAACTGGCACGTGGCTGCCACATATACTTAACATTTAATTATGTTAATATTGACAAGGCTGCCACATAATCACATAATTACCCCCAAATGCCACATGGCTGCCACATTAACAAAGAATTTAATTTAACTATTGATATGAATGCCACATAAGATTAACATTTAATAATTGTTTATTAAATACATAAATTTTATTTTATCTCATTTACATAGATAATATTTTTCATTACCTCTTCAACTTCTTAAGTTATATTCAAATTTTCATATTAAATTAATCTCCAAATTTAAGAGCATTGGACTCTCTGTATTCTACTTTTCATATATATATATATATATATATATATTATATTCCATATTTTATATAATTTATATAGAACTTAAAGTATATTTGTAAACTATCAAACTTTTAGAATGATAAAAAAAGTTTATTTGTTATTAGTAAATGTAGCATTATTAATAAATAATTTTTTAAGTAAGACATGCTTATATTTATGTAATATTGAGCGAACTAAAATTATTATTATTGCCATTTACTAATTTATTTTTAATTTATGACTTTTCATATACTAAAGTTTCCAATATCATTAAAAGCTATTGATTATACTATAATTATTTACATTGTTCACATCAACTTCCTTATTAATATACTATTAATAAATGATTAATTATATGAAAACTCTTGGTAATCCTCACAAAAGAAAATGAATAGACACTTTATTTATCACTTTGCAATCTATATATATGTCCAGACTATCCAGTCCATTGAAAACAAAATTCCACATATCTTTCTTATTGTTTAGACTCCTTATATGCATGCAGTCTAATTCACTTTAATGGTGAAACTTTTCATAATGTATATACATTCTTTTAAAACATATTTTTTGTATAAAGTAATTTCAAAATGCATTTTTTTTCCTGAATTTTCTCAATTTCTTCAAATTCGCAGGTTTGTGCCACTCTAATGAAAAACAAGATTTCTCTATCCAACATTATAAAATGTCTCCATGTTTACCTCTTCTAACAATGGAGCTTCTCATGTCATCGACGTCTACATGCAACACGCCTCGAATTCATTCAACAACTTAGTTTTTTTTAGAGAAGAATAAGAAGAAGGCTAAAGAAGTTAACAGGAGCCGATATGAGGATGTGAGAAAAAATGAAGAGAATAGAGTAGGCATGCCAATTTTATATTTTGGAAATTTTTTTAAGTGTTTGTGTGATATTTAACATATGTTTCTTGTTTTTAACTATGTATTTGTAATAAAACGATTACTATTTATAATTTATTTTATTTTTTTATATGTGATCACATAATAATATTATTGGGCATTCACGGTGCAACTGCATGGTGCTCACTTCTAGTGTATATATATGTATACAAATCTCAATATTTAAGTTTTAATTAAGCTTAAACCTTTATAATACATGATCATGGTTTCAGAACCGTCGGTTACTGTTCCGAAACTGCTTCCGTTCCATAGAAAGTGAAACGGAACCAGAACCTTTAGAGAAAGGTTCCAGGACGGTTCTAGAACCGCCGGTTTCGGTTCCGAGACTGTTCCAAAACCACCGGTTCCCGGTTCTGTCACAGTTCCGACTCCGATTCCCTCACAATTTCAGTTCCATTCCAATTAAAGCAATTTTAATATAATAATTACTTTATATTTATATACTTTCATTTAATTTAATGATTACTTATATTAATAATATAAATAAGGTAAATTAGACCATGCGTTTATATATTATTATAATATATGTAGTATAAAATAATTAGTATATTATATGTAGATGAACATATACTATAATAATAATAATAATAATAATAAGAAAGAAGTAACAAAATAGGAAGTAGCTTAAGTGGTTATTGAGTCTTCCTTAAGATTTAGTAGCAAGTTGAGGGGCAAGGGTTCAAATTATTCTTTGTGAAATTTGAAGGGGTTCAAGCCCCTCTATCCCCAAATAGACTATTTGACTCCCAAACTATTTACCTATCCCTCTTTTTGTTATCGGTTTAGGCAGTTCCCGTTCTCTAAAAATAATTTTATTTCAATAAAGAGTTATAATTATATTTTTCATATTCAATACATTTATTGGTATAATTATGTGTGATTTTAAACTAAATAATATTTAGAAAGTAAATATCATAATACTAATTTTAGTTATATTTTACCACCTGTAAAAAGTTATACTTTTGATAAATAAAACTCGTTATATGAGACGGTTGAAATAACATTTAATTTAAAGTTAACTTGCATGATCAAAATATATTTCTATTGTAAATATGTAAGAATTAATTAATTATTGATTCAATTTGTAGGTCACATAGTTTAGTTATGAATATAATCAAGATTTAGGGCCTGTTCTTTTACCTGTTCTCAGACCCGGTTCTGGCCTTTTTTTGGGTCTCAACCCAAAAATCTAACCTAACCCATGTTCTTTACCCATTTCTCAAACCCGGGTCACAAACCCAATTCCCACTTCCGCCGCCGCCAGTGCCACCCACTTCTCTCTTCCCGGTGCTGTCTTCTTCTTATTCTTCTCACTTCTTCCCTTCCTCCTCCTAAATTTTTCTTTATTCTAATCCTCCTCCTATTCTTATTCTTCTTCTCATCCTTCCCAATGACAACGCCCTACCGAGTTCTCGTCGAACATTCTTTAGTTCTTCTCTGGTATTCTTCTTCTTTCTTTCTTTCCTTCTCTTTCGCGCGTCTCCTCCTCTCCTTCTTCCCTCTTCTTCTTCTTCTTCTCGCGTCTCCCTCCTCCTCCTTCTTCTCGCGTCTCCTCCTCCTACTCCTCCTCCTTCTTCTTCTTCTTCTTCTTCTTCCCGCTGCTCTCCCGCGTTCTCTCGCACTTATTCTTCTTCTCTTGGTTCTTCCCCCACAATTAATCACAAACCCATTTGTGATTGTAAATTCCCCAAATTTGAATCCCCAAATCCCAAATTTGGGAGAAAATTAAAACTTCAATCAAACAAATGGGTTTGATTGAAACAGAAAAAAAAAAAGAAGAAGAAGAAGAAGAATTTTGGGGATTTAGGTTTTGGGCTCACGGTGGCGGCGGCGACGCGGCGGCGGCGGCGGCAGGGCAGACCCGGGTCTGAGAACGACGTTTCTTTTTTCTGGGTCTCAACCCATTCGGTCTCAACCTAAAAATTCAGAACTGGGTCTGAGAAACTTGAAAAGAACAGGCCCTTAAATACTTTTAGGTCGCTATGCATACACCTTGTTGGAGTCAAATAAAGTCATTTGAGAGAACGAAATGTGTCTTTTTTAAAAACATAAAAAGTCAGACGGACAGCCACGCAAGCTTATATAAAGAGATTATAAATATTTAAATCTTTAATTAATAGACAAATTAGTGATGATTAAAGTAAATAGTTACAGTATTATTGCAACTTCGCAAAAACTTGCATATGGCGTGTATGATAGTCTAAAGGCTTACGTATTAATTTTAACAAGTTCATTACCCAATTTAGTCTCTCAAGTATTAAATTTATGTTAAAATAACAAGTATTAAAAATATACTTATTTAATTTAACCGTTGAAGCATCGCAATTATATAAATATTAAAAACATGCTTATCGAATTTAATTATTGAAATATCGAATTTAATATTACTTAAACGTGTGTGATGTTGACTATCTGCATAGCTGAATATTGGATTGCTTAGTGATAAAAATTTTCATTTTTCCACAAAGGATCTGTTTGGAAAGTCAGAGATTGCCTGCTTTCTCAGTTTGTACGTCTGCTGCTACGTTGAAAAATGGAACCTTAAACGCTTCACACAAGTCAATGCCCCCACACTTTCACTTCTGCTGTGAATGACCGGAAAGTTTAAGGATGTCTCAAACTCAACCTAAACTAAAGCAAAAGTCATTTATTTAATTAATTAAATTTAAAGATAAGCAGTATTTTGACTACGTTTACGTTACACACCAAGCCTTGATTTATATTAATTTTAAAAATATTTAAAATACAAAAGACTGTTGTAGTAATAACAATAATAATAATAATAAATTAATTAAGGGTAAGAGTTTGTTGAAAAAACTTATATAGTTTGTAAGTAACGAACAAATGTCGAAAACGCAGGTTCGATGCATGTTCGACGTCGAACTGTGGTGTCATTCGACGCCGCTAGTGGAGTCGAAACAACTGTGCTTTATTGCTGATATTCGAGGATTTCTCAGTCTGAGTTCGACGTTAAACTGCTTCGCGAAAACTGCTACCAATTCAGTTTTCTAATGAAGAGTTGAGATTGTTCACCAGTGGTCACAAGTGGTAGTGATCAAACAAATCCTCAACCATTACCAACGAGTTAGTGACTATTCATCTCTATAAATAGATGTAGTTAGTCATAATTAAATCAACTTGTTGCTCTCCTATTGTTCAAACAATCAAAGAAACTTTCTACTTTGTTGTTTGAATAATCTATTGTATTCTAGAAGAGTATTGTCATTAAACCCGGTTAGTGAGTACAGTTTGTTGGGGGGGGCGCAATAAACTCTTTAAGGACAGTGATTACACCCTTAGATTCATTACTTCGATTCATAAATTTTCATTTACAAGTTGTTCTTGTGTTCTACATTAGTGTTTTCTTTGTGATCACTTAAGTTGTATATTGTTGTTTTTGGTTTTGTTCCTAACCCCAAAACTCCCCAATAGGGTTGACATAATAGTAAGGAAAAGGCTTTGTAATCCCAAGTTTATAGCATCGAACATGTAGGTTACAAGGGTAAACAAATAAAATTAAAAAAATTATATAGCTCAATTGGCCAAGCCCACCCCTTTGTAGGCTCTAGAAGCAAGGAGTTACTTTGGAAGGGACGGGGTTTTCTATCTTTCCTGAAACAAATCAGGAAAACCAAGGTAGTGCCGATTGCTTGGAGTCCACCTTCACAGGGTTATAAGCCTAATGTTGATGGGTCTGCCTTAGGGAACCTTGGATACACAAGCGCTGGATTGGTTATTTGATCGAAGAGGGGTGTGGTGATAGCTGCAACCTCAGTTTTCTTGGGGTATGGGACCAACTTTGAAGCAGAAGCTCAAGCTCTCTTGCTTGGATTAAAGGAATGTCGAAGATTAGATTTACGCCAGGTAACAATTGAATCAGATTCGCTGGCCTTGGTGAACATGTTTGAGTGAATTTTCAATATTCCTTGGAAATTAATAGACCGTTTTAGACACATTTGGGACACCATAGAGCCTTTATCGTGGTCGGTCATGCATACATTTCGGGAGGCTAACTCAGTGGCGGATATTCTGGCAAAATATGCCAGCTTAAATAAGGTCTCATCTATCTACAGCGGTTCTCAACTACCAGATCATATTAGAGGTTTAGTTAGGCTAGATCGGGATGCAGTCCCCAATCTTAGACTAGTTAAAATTGCGTAAGTATGTACGCTTTATCTTTATATCATGCATATCATACCACATTCAGCATTTTGTATACTGCAGTAAGGCTCATTACGTTCCCTTGGTCCATTTTCAAATTTTCCTAATTAATAAAGGGTCATTGTGACCACCAATCACTTGATGTGACTGTGATGTGAAATTGCATAGTGTGTAAGTATAACTCTTTTAACAAAACAACTGTAGTATAGGGTTAAGGTGGTGGTTAATAGAATGTAATGTAATTTGAAGTTCATAGAAAAAAAATGCTAATATAACGCATTAAAATAAAATTATCCAGCTCGAAATAATAGGAGATTAGATGGGGCTCAATAAGGGTCTTGGATATAATAAAAAAAATGATAATTATTTTTATTTCGATTTTAAAAATTGTTTTAAAAATATTGATGTTGCATTAAGGATAAATATAATACTCCGTATATATTTATGGGTAAGACTATAGTCCTTTACGGAACCATTCCTTCAAGTGGATAATGGCCTATGCGATGAATTATGCAATTGCATGAGTAATACATTATAGGTCATTTTCCACCGAAGGAATGGTCCTGTGAAGGGACTATAGTATTTCCGTATATTTAAAATGACAAAATAAATTTGAAAATGAGAAATAAGATAAAAATATATTGAAATGAGTGTCCAAACACTCTTTTTTTTTTTATTCAATCACTTGGATTAGGTGTTGTTTGGAAGTATTGGTGGTGGACTTTCTTTTTTTTCTACCGAAACGTCGCTAAAAGAGATACACCAAACCTTGACCAAATCTAGGGAAAAGGTCAGAAAAAAAAAAAAGTAAAATAAAATTAGCCCGTTCACTCGGTCGGACCAAGTCACGCACCTACAATTTGATCAAGAACCAATACGTGGTGTGAATTGTGTTGTGATATGAGTCCAAATCATTTCCGTTAGTGTTAGACAAAAAAAAATTTCTCGAATGTTTGACTATTCGGATTGACTTTCATATTGAGTTTAATTTCTAACATATTATAGTTATATTATGAAACTACAAGTATTTTAGTTATGTTTTGAAATATGAAGTTGTGGATTATGGGTAGGTGTCAAGTATAACTAATAAGTAAGTTGGACCTAAGACCTATTAGCTTGAGCTTTTAGGTCATGTTGAGTTTCAATTTACTTATTAGGGTCTATGGTGAGATGTGTTGTATTATCTCTCTATAGGGCAAACTCTCCAACACATGCGTATAAATACGATTGATGTATTAAACTGCTGAAATATCGCGTATCATTTAGAGATTCTGATGTATTAACTTTTAATATAACCCATATTGAATTTAGCCTTTGAAACACCAAATTTAGTCTCTGATGTATTGTAATTATATTGAAACACACGTATTAAAAAGAAACACTTATCAAATTTAAATTCTGATTCTATTATATCGAAGGCATAGGCGGTGGGGAGGGGAAAGAATGAAGTGGAGAGCTTCCGATATCTATATAGCCTGCTATGCATCACAACCTTTGGGGCACGGGTTCGTTCATAAGGATTCTGAAATACTTGCTACTAAATTAGTAAAATGGATGCATAAGATGACAAACCTTTCCATGTGCATAAACATGATTGATTTTCAAATCGACATTAATAAGATTTAAATTTAGACAGCAGCATTGCCAATTTGTCTCCCGAATCTTATCTTTTCCATTAATTCACGAATCTCTCGTCATTACAAAATTTAAGTGCTATAACACATCATAATTTACATTACCCCCAATTGGCCATTTTCATCAATTCCATCGTTACCAACTAGCCTATATATTCGTCCACCCTATGTCCAAACTAACTCCACCAACCTAATAATTCCCACATTTTCAAACGTCATCAATGTTATGTCTTCTCTTTTTTTCTTTTTCTTTTTAGATAATATATATATATATATTTTTATAATTGATTTGTGTTTAGCCTATAGATGTGGATATTAATTAGTTGGAGTTGGACCATATTGTAAATAAATAAATACCTATAACAATCAGAGAGATTATCTGTCTAAATTACATTTGTCTTATTATATCCAAATTATTAAAATGATCAAATTTTACTTTAAGCCTTGAAGTGAAGAAGTTAAATCGCCTAGATAATTAATTTGACTGGAAAAAAAAAATAAACTGTGTATGAGTTTTTAACATGACACAAGTCAGACACAACAGAAATGATTAGAATTGAGTTTGGAGTTCGCGGCTTCAATGGATTAACACAAATAACTAAGCTGAGGATGGATGTCAACTTGTGAACCCGTTAACTTGAGACATGAGTAATTTGTAATATAATTATGACATGAACTAAACAGAGTATCAATGAGATACAATTTAACTTTGACAGATTTACTAAATGGATTAACAAGAATAACACAGAACTCAACGAGTAGTACTAAACTTTACGAATATTGATCGATATGCGAATTCGCAAACCTAAACTAGTCATAATACAAAATAACTTGGACAAATTTAAATGAAATCATCAATATATAATCTATATGTGACACCCAAGCGAATCGTCCCTTACTCTTTAAGCCGCATATTTGATACACAAGCATAAACAATTATAAGACGATAGAGTACGACAATAACTATAAATTAATTATTAAAATTATAATTCCCATTTTAATATTTTGGATTAAGATATGCCCAGGCGCTTAGCTAATACTTTATAAGATAGTAGTGTGCTAAATGATTATGAACGAATTAAAAATAAATAATTTTTAATTTTAATTTTATTTTTAATAGTTGCATAGTTATAGTATTATTGCTAGCGGAATGTAAACGGTAACAGATCGACAGGTCGTAATATATATATATTTATTTATATCTGCGTAGTGTAGCCGCGATCGAGGGGTCCATGGCAGTTGTGATCATATTCGAACAATTCTTTCTGGCTAATGATTTAAGGCTAGGATTAATTTAGACTTAGCTCTATATATTTTATTTCTCATAAACATGGTCTAGATTCAAATATTTAGATTCTGGAATACGTTTTGATTTGGAGTATTTGAGACTGTATATCGATCTTAACCATCAGTGGCAGAATCAAAAAATAATTCCCGAGATTTTTAACATATGAATAATTTTTTTTGACAATTAAATATATACATTTTTTTTCTTTTATGACAAGTAAATATACACTATTAATAAGAGTAGAAAAGGAAATTGGAGGGTTCGGGGACCACCCATCTTTATTCTGCCCCTGGTAATCACAAACTATTTTTACCTTTAGAAATTGTCTCCAACAAAATTGTTTTAACTTTTTGATTAGTAATTTATAATTCACCTCTATCTCAAGTGATAAAATACTTGATGTGTACAGATTACATGTCAAAATATTGGAATCGCAACCGCATATAGCAAGATTTTTTTTTTCAATTTCTTAAATAAATTATTGTCAGAATTTTAAAGTTACATGGTGATGTTTTGATGTGTTAGCTAGATTCATTGTAAGTACTAAGCCTAGAAGAAATAATACATATTTATATTCGACTTAGTAATTTATATAATAATCATACGACAACAAAGACTATTCATGGCTAAGTGGTTACTATCACACCACAAATTAAAATAACTATATTAGAAAAGTGATTATTATCGTGGACACTACAGCCACAACACTGAGAGAGCATTAAAGGAATATCAAGAAAACTCTCTAAATACGAACTTGAATTAAATATTGTATTTATTTTATTTCACATTTTTATCTTTTACAAAATCCAAAATCCAACCAAGAACAAAAACCATTTAATCATATTACTAATGAAGCACGATGTGACTGTGATGAGCTCTAGAATTCAACTGGTGACCACTAGAAAATAATAATCTGTTTTTGAGGAGAGTGTCTTCGTTAGCGCTTCAAAACTTAAGTTACTATCGATTTTGGATGAATCTGACATAGTTTTGTTATATTGAATAAGAACACTCATTTCAATTGAGTTAAATTTTTGTAGTAATGAAAATTGTTGGACTTCTAACTGTTGATCGATCCCAAGGATCTCAAAGCCAACTCCAAATATTTCAGGCATCATCCAATGAGAGTAGTAGGATCGCAAGTGGTTGGTAGTTGTCGACCCCAAAAATCTCAAAGCCATCTCCATATATTTCGGGCATCACCCAATGGGAGGTTGGTGTCACCTAAGGCCACTTATGAGACGTAGATGATATGGTCTATTTCTTGGGCTCAATCGAACACTATGCTAACATGGCCCTCGTTTTTCAATAGCTCTTTCTGGACATAAACTTTTAGGTCTAGAATTGAGTCGAAAATCAAACTGGGTACTTCGTTTTTCAATGGCTCTTGATGGATATAAACATTTAGGTCCACAATTGAGCCGAAAGTCAAACTCAGTACGCCAGTTACATTTTTAAAACAAAACTAAATCCTAAGTAAAAATTAAAAACAATAAACACGCAGGCAAATTAACCCATGTCTTTTGACCTAGGTATGAACTCTTGACTTCAAGTTCTGATCCCTTAAAAGTTTAAATGAATGTTTTCCAAACCATCCAAACGCGGAAGACACCTTATATGACGAACCTGAAAGTTTGAATGCCCATTAAAATCTCACCCGACCCGAATACCCGAACCACTCAGAATCCGAAATGCTTCAACCAAATGGGTTGGAACTTGGAACTTCACAGTTAATAATTTTCATAATTAAAGAAATTAGAAGGAAAAAATTAAATTTTAATTTACAAGCTCAATCCAATCTCCAAATAACTTCAGGAAATTGAAAATATTGAAAATTTTTACATCGAAATGGAAAATTAAAAAACAGAGTAAACTGTCAGCCTTTGCTATAATCCCAAAATACAAATATATAAAAATGTATTAGAGAGGATTATATACTATAGACAAAATTTAAATAATTAATACTCAACCCCTGCACATCGGAGACCGGTCATTCGCCACCTTCGGCGGTTTCGACGGCTGCCGGAAAACCTTCATCGGGCTCGAAAAACTCCACCCTTTCCCCTTCGCCGCCGACACCGACCTCGACCTCGACATCATATTAGCAAACTCTTCAATACTAGCACTACTACAGCTATCCCTGTATTCATTTTCTTCAATTCCATTTCCCACTTTCGATTCCTCTTCGTTCCCTTCAGGTTCCGAGGGCAATTGGGTTTTTTTGCTCTTATTCGTCAAAATCCTCGACAAAAACGACCTCGTTCCCTTTCGATTCTTCCGGCGCGCGTGCGTCGGCGAGCTCTCCGCTTGCTTCTCACGCGCGAATCGCGTGAACAGGAACGGAATTCCAACTGACCTCGATCTCCGGAACACCGGCTCCTTGTCAATCAGCTCGGACACGCGGCCACCGCCGCCGACGCGGCGGGAGGAGGAAGCGGAGGAGAAGAACGAGAACGAAGAGGAGGAGGAGGAGGCGGACGACGACGACGACGGGGCTGTCGAACACGAACAGGGGCGGACGTTAGCGCAGTCCGGGCAGAGGGAGATGAGACGGTCGCGGAGGCAGGTGGGGCAGATGCCGTTCCGGCGACGCTTGGAAGGGTGTTTTGGACATTTCCAGACTTCTTCTTCTCCGAGATTGACCGCCATTGGAGAAGGGGGAGGTTAAGATTTTTCTCTGTGAATCTATAAAAATGGGTGGTAGTTTTGAATGGATGCTGCGCGAGAGAGTCGGTGGTGGTTTATATAGGAGGGTGGCGGGCGGGTTAACATACTAACCATGGTTGAGTTTATGAGGGCGACTTTAAACCGCGGATAACGTTGAGGGACGACGCCTTTTTCGTTTCTAAAATAATGTTACACCAAACGGCGCGTTTTTGCTTTGTGGTTTTGAAATCTTTTGATTAATAATTAAATAAATAAAGATATATATATATATATATATATATTGTGTATATCATGGCATTTTTTAAACAGTTTCTAGTAGCTTTTAATATGTAGTAAGGAATTTCTCATCACTTTCAAAATAGTTCCCACATTTTGTGTCTATTTTCAATTTTTTTTTTTTTTACAGGAAATGTATTAGAATTGGTCCATTAGGGAGGAAAAATACATGCGACCCTTTGCTTGAGTTGAAGAGCTTTAAGCAAAGCTGATTGACTATTTCAACTATTTGCTTCTTTTGTGCTTCTTTCTTATAATTATGATTATAATATATGTATAACATATAATATATATAAACTATTTTTAAAGATATACTATAATAATATATAAATTAATAATATATTTTTTATTATATATTATTAATATAATATAAATATGCATTAATTAAATTAAAATAGAAAATAGATCAAACTCAGATTTATCACAATTTACAACAAGACATCACTCTCTTGATTTTTGTAAATAATATATTGAGGTATTATTCATCTTTATATATATTTTTTCATAATTTAATTTTGTATCTTTTATTATATAAATCATTTAATTGTTTAAATGTATGTACTGTTGCTACGTATTTTATTTTATTTTTGTAATTTTAATTATTTATAAATAATTGACTTATTAATTGAGTATATATAATAAACAATATTTATAACTTAAAATTGTTAAATAAACGAAAAAAAATTGCTAAATAAACGGAAAAGATTGGAACCGGAACGAGAACCGTGACGGAATCCAAATTAGAACCGATGGTTCTGGAACCGGCACAGAACCTTCCCCCCAAGGTTCCGGTTTAGGTTCCACTGATCCATGGAACTGTAACCGGCGATTCCAAAACTGTAATTAGCGGTTCCGGAACCGTGGCCATGTCTACTTGGGAGTTACCAAGATTCGATCACTAGTCTCCCACATGCCAAAGCCTTAAATGCATTGGAATGTCCGGCTCGCCCCGCCTTCCTTCGCTAGGCAAGGGTAGTAGTATCACTTGATGCCGGCTCCACCCCGCTTCTCCGACACCTATTGCTGTTGTTGTGGACTTTTTGTCCCACTAAAGAAGATGGTGGGCAGTCTGCAAAAGGCAAGAAGAACCCTTTAGTTTTTAGATTTTATTTTATTTTTTATTCTTTAAGTAAAACGGTGTCGTTTGACTTAAGAAATAAAAATAAAAAGAAACAAAAAATGGGTAAGGCCTGTTCTTTTACTCATGACTCAGTCCTGGTTTGGGTTGGTTTTGGGTTTCCAGTGTTCTTTAGCCTTGGGTCTCAACCCAAGTTTGAGTCCAAAAACAAACCCAAAACCTCAACTTCTGAGAACAACCCCCACTTAGCGATTTGGCTCGAGGTTTGGGTTTGCGTCGAGCCTCGGGTCAGGGTTCGTGACTCGTGTCAGTGTTCAGGCCTCGGTTCGGGGTTAGGGCCTTGGGTCAGTGTTTGGGCCTCGATTCAGGGTTTGGGCTCCAGGTCGGGGTTCGGGCCTCGGGTCGGGGTTTGGGCCTTGTTACGGGATTTGGGGCTCGATTTAGGGTTCAGGCCCGGGTCAGAATTTGGGCCTTGTTTTGGGATTAGGGCCTCGGGTCGGGGGTTTAGGCCTCATTTCGGGATTTGAGTCTCAGGTTGGGGTTCGGGCCTCATTTCGGGGTTTGGTTCTCGGGTCGATATTTGAGCCTCGTTTCAGGGTTTAGAGTTCGGGCCACGGGTTAGGGTTTGGGCCTCATTTCAGGGTTCGGGTCTCATTTCGGGGTTCGGTCATCGAGTCGGGATTCGGGCCTCGTTTCAGGGTTCGGGCCTCAGGTTGGGGTTCGGGCCTCAGGTTTGGGTTTGGGCCACGGTTTGGGGTTCGGGCCTCGAGTCTCGGGTCGACCCGATTTTACCTGTCGGTTGACATCAGCGTGAGAGCATCCTAAGCTACCTCGCCGTCTGTGACGAAATGGATGAAGGTATTCTCCGAAATTGGCCACGGGTTTGAAACCCATGTTCTTTACCTAGGTTTCAGTTCTGATTTGAAACCAGAACGCAGAACCTTATTTCTTAAAAATTGGTTGAAACCCATTTAGTCTGAGTTCTGGTTTGAGTTTTGGGACATTTCCAAAATAAAAATTATTCAAACCCCCGTGAAAAATAGTTGAAATCACTAACCCTCTTTCCAAACCCTTTTGTTTCCAGCCTCCCTCCCTCCCTTTTCGCTGGCGTTTGCTCCCTCTCCACCCGCCGGCACCGCAGTGGATCACCAAGTTTTCGCCTTGTCTGATATTGTACAGCCGCTAGACACACCAAACACAATTTTCGATAACTTGTACACAACGACTAGGGATCTACACATCACACATCAACACTATCCTTAGAGATTGGCCATGTACTAAAACACACCGACAAGAATTTATTTATGAATTCGCAAATTTTCCCATATATCCGATTCAAATCCCAAACTTATGTCTATGAAGTATGAACCAAGTGTTTTAATTAAATCAGGAGTGATTCGCATCTCGATCGGCCAACCTTTCTTATTGTTTCTTTAGGATATATGGTTCATGTACTTGTTCTTTGTCCCCCGTATGTGGGTGTTTTGATCAATCTGTATGGAAGTTTTTTGTCTTTTCATGTGAGGTTTTTTATTCTTCCTTACATGGGGATTTAAGTTTTCTTAGCTTGTTTAATTTACGTAGGCCTACCATTTTATGCTCATCTAGTAGTTATAATTATGAAAGTGGTTTCAAGTATTAGTTAAAGAAGAAAATATTATTCTTCATTGGTTCCATTAGAGGAGTTCACTCTTGTAAATGTACAATTTCTTTATGAGTGTTTAGGTACAACACATAAAATAATTAGTTCGATTCTATTCGTTCCATTAATGTTCTTATTTTTTTAAACATGGGTTAGTTATAATTCACACATAATTATATTAGTAAGGATATGAAAAGTAAAAAAATTTAAAACTGGAACTCTTATGTTAGAACAAAAATGTTTTTGAAAGTGAACTATTTTAATAGAATGAAAAGAATAACATAGAGTGGATCTGTAGTTAAACTTCAATAATGAAAAAGCCACAGCAAAATTGAAAGTAATAGTCATTGTTATGCAATTTGTAGTTTCATTTCCTTATAGTACAAAATTTTCAGATTTTTCAATTCTGCGAAAATTTCATTTTTAATTAGGAGTACCTTTTCTCTGATATTAACGACGAAATTTCGTTATGAACATTTCAAAACTCTCAGTCTTATTTTGTTGAATTAGTTATAAATAGCTCAAACCGTATAGTCACATAAGTATATTTTCATTATGTATTTTAGTGTTCTATTGTCTTTATGGAAATTGTTATTTGCAGGGATAAGATTACTAAATGCAGTGATCATTTTAAAATTTTTAGTATTGAAAAGACTAAAATGCACATGTTACCATTGGAGAAATCTTAAACATTCTCCTTCTCCTTTGTGCGACTACCGGAATTGAAAACGGACTGAAAACGAACTGAAAACCATGAGGGTTCGGAAATTGTGGAACTGAAGGTCTGCGATCGGCGAAAGGAGGAAAACCTCTGTAAAAGGAAAAAAAATGGCGGACGGAGACAATAAAAAATAAAAATAAAATTTTAAAAAGGAAGAGGAAGACTTCCTCCGCCGGCAGGCGGAAGTTTTAAAAACCTAGAAACTTGGCAACCGTCTGACAAACGGAGAAGACAAGGCAAAAAAAAAAAATAGAAGGAAGAGGAAAACTTATGCTGCGCGTAAGTTTTAAGAACTTACGCCAATCACAGGGCGTAAGTTTTCCTGTTCCTTTTTTTTTCCCTTGTCTTCTCTGTTCATCGGACAGTAAGTTTTTTATTCTAATTTTTTCGATCTGTGGCAGGCAGAAGTTTTTCCGATAGGAATGGATATTTTCCGGTCTAGGGATAGAGATTTTTTTACTTTTTATTCTCAAAATTGCAATATGGGCATTTATGTCTTTTCGCCAGTTAAAATTTTAAAATGGTCCCTACATTTAGTAAAAATATCCCTGCAAATAACATGGCCTTTTAATTTAGAAAATTAACTTGCTGGTTTACTATTGTTAGCAGAAATCTGGTGTTATATATTATTTGGGGTGAAATACAAAAACAAACCTGAGGTTTGTCAAAAGAACAAAACAAACCCCGAATTTTTAAAAAGTACAAATTAAACTCTTGACTGAGATATATACAATTTTTTAGACAAAAATATCTCTGGAGCTACAATAAAATATGTGATTGACCTATCTACTTTCCTCATTTTTCTGAACCATAACCCTTTATTCTCTCATCCATTTTTACAAAGATCCATCAAACGATGTTATTTCGGTCCCGAGGTAATTTATTGGACAAAATCGCAGATTCCGAAGGATTTCAATGAGGCAGAGAAAAGTGGTGGAGAAGTAACATCGCCTTGTGAACGTCAACCTTAAATTGTGATCATTGAATGACTTAATCCAATCGTGTTGTGGTTCAGTGGAAAATGCATAAAAAATTGATGGAGGGGGAGGAGGGGTGTTCCATCGATTTGAGTGAGAATGCAAAAATGAGTGTGGTGGGGTGGGGGCTGTGTTCCATTCAAGATTCAATATTGAATTTGTGATAGTCGTTGGTACACATTTGACTGACCATATCATGAAAATCAAGGAAAGAAATAAATTAGACATTACCGACCATCACAAAGGCCGGATAGATAATGATCGAGAAACAAAAGAGAGAGATAGGCAAAGGGTATTGTTATCTATAAAAAATATATATATTTGTATTAAAAGTTTAATTTGTACTTTTTAAAATTTGGAGGTTTGTTTTATTCTTTCGACAAACCTCAGGGTTGTTTGTGTATTTCGCCCTATTATTGTTGAGAAAATAACTCAATAATCAACAGGAACACTATAACGAAAACCGAAAGATACAAAGGAAAATATACCAATTTAACTGCTCACGATATTACCCACTATTCCTATTAAATAGGGAGTTTCAAAATAGAAGGTTTTTATTATGTATATTTTCTCTTAGAACATATCTCTACTGTCAATTATGCATGCATTTTTGACAGCCTCTTAATCACTTTAATCTATTATAAATAATAGCTATGTATTAATGATAAACTCAGGAAAATCTAATTTAGCTCAGATTTTATAATCAGATCATGATTAAAATATTTAATTATATTCTAATTATATTAAAATCTTGAGTGATTAGTCAAACAATTATTTACTATTTAATCCTTTATTCTGACACATTTTATGCCCAACACAATAATGCCTTTTATTTCATGCTTTCCCTTTCAAAACGTTTTTTTGGCAACAAACTAGTGCATACTAGCGTAAGAGTAAACAGAAATAATAGTACCTAAGGGTTAACTAGTGGTACATTCCATGGTTTAGGAGCTTAAATCCATGGCTCAAATCCTGGCAACATTAAATTGTTGACTAATACAAGTAATTAAACATATATATATATATATATATATATCAATATGTGAGTGTAAATTAAATTTTGATATTTATGTAAGTTGATATAATATATTAAAATAGTTAAACATTAAAATTTTATGATAGTTAATTACGAGATAGAACGTACATGAATGTTCACGAAAAATTCGGGCTCCACTCAATTAATAAATAAATGAGCACTAACAACATTTTAAGCGTTGTGGAGGGAGGCTCACTCTAATTTGTGTGAGACATGTCAATCGTGACTGGAGGAATTCCAGTACCTATCCTTCAAAGGAAAAAAAAAGACTAAAATTACGATAATGAAGTGCAACTAAGTTTGTAAGACGTTTCACCTAACAAGGTTATGGGTTTGATTCACCAGGATTAATGGGTAGGAAACTATTGTTGATACTTCAAATAAATAAATAAATAAATATAAATAAGGCTTAAATTGTTTCTTTCAAAATGGAAAAGGTATTAAAATTATTAGAATATATATATATATATATATATATATACACACACACTTTTAGTTCAACCGGCTTTAATTTTGGGTAATATAGTTTGCTTAAATGGAAGAAAATAAACTCTTTGGATATGTTGATTTATGTAACTCACAAAAACAATCGATAGATTTGGATTATATAAGCATTCAAATTGATTCAAAAGAAATATGCTATAATTGTCTGGTTCCTTTCGTTTTTGGTAAACTGAAAGCAGTGATGTTATGTTTCCATGGCACACCACCTTATCCGCAGCGGTCCATGGCCAGCTCTTTTTGTAATAAAATTTATGTCTTCTGTTTGTGTTTTACTTCAAAAACAAATTACTGGTAGGGCATTCATGGTTCTAACTTGATCAAAATATCGTCAAAACTCAACTGGATTTGGTTCAAAGGATTCAGTTTATACCAGAAAAGTCGTCCCAATCGAACTTTATTTGGTTAAAAGGATCCAGTTTTGATGCGGCTGATGCGAAAGCGAAAATGGCATTGGCGCATTTGGAAAAGGTTGACCGGCGCAAGAAAAACAATGAAATTTTGAAGATCCATGGGCCTAGGTTGATGGGAAACGGACCCAGGAACAAGACTCATCGCTTTACCATGGCCTACGACGGATTTTGGCTAAATGCTATCGTTAGGGCTCTTAAAAGCTCGTCTTTCCCTTTCTGGTATTTTTTAATTTATCAATAACTTTTGCTTGGAGAGTTTGATTTAGTTGCTGCTTTTTCATTATTCTTGTTTCCTTCTCTAGATCGATTCCATATTGGTATTGAGGAACTTTCCTGTTTTGGCAAGTTTTCAATTTGTTCTTGTTTTTAGTTTCGGGTGCCTCTTTACTTATAAAATGGCCGTGTCATCTTTAATAGTACTCAGCTTTTGATTAATTGAGATTCCAGTATTATAGTTTGTTAAGGTTATAATTAAACTCAAGAATTTAAAAGAAGAAACGAAAGAAAAGAGGGATCGAAAGAACAAAGGAGAAAGGAATAATTGATATATTTCATTCATATCTTCCGATGGATGAATGGATGCATATTTATGCATGTAACTTCCAACGGAAGTATACTCCCTCGGCTAAAATAATGGAGCAAACTCCCACTACATAGTATTTAATTAACTAAAGGATAAGAAGAAGTCTTCCTAGTTTGTTAGTTAATTCCAGCTACTACAATAATTTAATAATTTAGTAACTCCAAAATTCAACAAAAAATAATCATATCATAGTTCTACCTAAAATTCGGCTATCCTTGCTTGGATCAACCAACTTTGGATGCTTGTTTGACTGGCAATCGTGCACGATTCAACAGTCTTTCGAAATATTTTCTAGTTTTCAACGAATTATGTATCATTATAATCTTCTACTACATCACGTTTAAATTCACTAACAGTTCAATTTTTCTTTGCAATGAAGCAATTTCTTGGGAAAGCAAGTTACCAAAATGCATAACATTATCCGCTAAGATCACTACGGAGGCTGAGTACATCAAAATCACAAAATCATACAATGAAACTTTTAAGCTGTAGAAATTATTACAATAATTGCACATGAAGCAAGAAAGTATGTGATATACCGTGACAGTCAAAGTATCATTCGTTTGAGTAAGAATTCAACTTTTTTATTTCCGTCCTAAACACATTAATATGAGATACTGTTGGATTCAAAATGTGTTAGAACCTAAGACTTTATTCTTGAGAAAGTTCATACTAGTGAGAATAGTATAGATATATTTATTAAGACTGTGCCTAAAGATAAACTCTTATTCAATAAACAAACATGATGGTGTCTCCAATTAAAGTGAAATGGGAGATTGTTGGGCTTGGGGTTCATCCAAATTGGGTTTCATTACGCCCCCTAAGTTCTATAGCCCATAAAGCCTATTTATCACATTTTGACCAAACAAAATTGAAAACGATGAAGACTCATTTGTTTGTGTGTCGTGTGTGTGCAGTGAACGGCAGAACAAGAAACCCCCGGTGGCCTGGGGGGAGGGGAGGGGAGGGGGTGGGGGGGGAGGGGGTGGCGGTGCGGGGGTTTTCAGAATATATTGAGGGGTTTGTAAAGGTGAAGAAGTGTTCTTGCCAAATTTGGAACAACATTTGAAATCTAATTTTAATGAAATTGCAGTCTCGGATTTCGTTTGATTATCCCTTCAAATCTATTGAAGCAATTTCTTGTTTCTTCTATTTTTGTGATATCATTCTAACTTACTTGGATTTAAAGTAAATATTAAGAGATGTATTGTTGATGATATTGTTGTGTATCCACCTAATGTTAAAGCTCTTCTGATGTCATTATTGAGTAGATTGGAGATTTTGACTGGACTAAATATTGTGATTTTTTCCAATTTAAAATTTTGACATTAAAAACCTTCGGTGTTTGCTCGAAAACTTTGTTTCAAATCAAGTTTTAAAGTTTATAATAATTGAACAGTTTTGATTTTAGTTTATATTTGCGTTCCAATGTAATAGTTATATTTTGAGTTGTACTTTGTGACTCCAAAACATTTATAATCTCTCTCTCTCTCTCTCTTTCCCACTCTTATAAAAACAAAAAAAAATCATGTTTTTAAATTTACAATTTTCTTGAGTTGTAAGGTACAACTCTAAGTAATTTGATACAATTTTTTTTCACTTATACTTTTATTTTTTTGAGTATAAGTTAACTGTGATCAACACATTATTAAATTAATAAGAATATATAATGTAAAAAAATAAAATAAATAACACACATTTATTGAAACAATATATTTTCTTAGAAGCATGACTATTTTTATAGGGTTGCAGTGTGTAAATGCTACACGTATCAAGTGTAAAATCATTCTATTTCCATGTATGATACTCT
This sequence comes from Leptodermis oblonga, assembly GCA_016801395.1. Classification (NCBI taxonomy): domain Eukaryota; kingdom Viridiplantae; phylum Streptophyta; class Magnoliopsida; order Gentianales; family Rubiaceae; genus Leptodermis; species Leptodermis oblonga. Next base: position 7,353,287 of record CM028757.1, read on the forward strand.
TTGCATCTCATAGAGTCTATTGTTTCTAATACTTCATCTGTTTTAAAATATGTGTGATTCTTACGTATCAAAAATAAATTGTACTATTTGTTCTAAATTTACCCTATATAATAGCCTTCTAATTAATTAAAGTACACATTTTCAATGCTCTTTGGGAATACCATAGTATTTTGAAATTTTGAAATGACTAATACTATTTTTCATTTCAACTAGTACTATAATCACCTAACAGTCTTGGGACAAAATATATTTTCATTGAAAATGATTATAATCAGTAAAATTAAATAAAGTTGTTGTAGTCATTTTAGTACTTTCTTAATCGGTCTGAAAAGTATTAAAAGTATATTTATTTTGGAACGGATACGTACATTAATATTATAAACGTAATTGTTTTAGTGGGACTGAAATGTACACGATATGATATTTTCCTAACAAAAAGTTCTCTCTTTCTCTCTGACTAATTTATCTTTTACAGGCCCAAATCCACTCAAATCCTAAGCTATTTACAGGAGGATTGGATGGGCCAGTTTAAGGCCCATACCAAACTGGAGGGATTCAAAAAATCCAGGCCCATTATAATGTAGCCTTCGGCTGGGCTGAGCCCTTTAGTTATTATAGCCCATAACCCAAACCTTGTGTGGGATTAACTTATATTAGTTTTCTACCAAAATAAAGTAAATTAGCCCCTCCAACTGTGGATGTTTGCAATTTTGATGGAGGCCCATTTGAGGAGGGCTTCTTGGCATTTCCTTGAGTTCGTATTTTCAAAACAGAAAGATAAAATTGTGAAGGGTTGGGGCTTACTACTTTGTATACTATGGATCTTAAACTAGACCAAATTTCACTATAGGTACATGTAATGGACAAAAAGCTTGTATTTAACTTAACGGGCCACGCGGTTTTTTTCACTTACAGATGCGAGTATCGAATTTATTCTCAAAAATTTTGCATATCGCTTATGGCTCTTTGATGTATTGTCTATTTGTAAATTAAATTATCGTCTGTAGTGAAAAAAGAAGATTATCGATTTTAAAGGTTACAATACCGAGTATTGTATAAAATCTTTGATTTACTATGTATCTCTTATAACCTCTAATATATCAAGTAGATTGATGATAAAGAAGAAGAAAAAATCGCCTGTGATGGGAAATACAAGTATCGATTTTAGGGTTGGAATATGCATATTGCGTATAGGCTCGAATGTATATGTGTGTGTGTATCGCCTGTAGTGAGAGTCAAAACGACAAAATATGCACAAAAGTTTCCTATGACACTATTTTCCCAGAGATGAAAATGAAAGCTTTTGTTGGTTTATATATAATTGGGGGTAAATATATACAGCATTAACATAGCTTTAATCCCAAATGGCAAATGCAGCAGAAATCACATGTTTTAGGCTAGGAATTAAAGAGTAAAGTAGTGCAAAATCACAATTTACATCGCTTAAACCTTTTCCTGTTTCCATTTCTTGGGATGAACACAAGCTGCTCGTGAATTTTATTTTTTTTTGTCAACAACGTATTGCAATTCATTAACAATCCTCGTCTCGTGTGATTTTTCCTTCCTTATCCTAGTCCTCACCTTCACTTTCCTCTTCAAATCCTTAATTTGAACTATATGACTGCGTTTGGGTGCACGGGAATGGAAATGTGGAAAATGAACAATTGATTTATGGGATTAAACTTCATATGTTTGTTACATACATGAGAGATACATCAGTCCCCTTCGAATATGAGACGCCCCATATTCCCATTCCCATTTTCGCCAGGCAAATGCACCTTTAGAGTTTTATTAATTGTTATATAATTATTTGATCGGTATATTGTTTTGGATTAATTACATTTACCTCCCTTGACATTTTGAAAAAATTGCTCTTACCCATCTCGATCATCCAAATTACTAATTACCCCCCTTCCACGAGGTTTGTATTGTATTTGTTTTTTTCAATTGATAGGGACCAAATAATAATTTAATCAAACAAGAAAGACGTATTGGTAATAGTGAGCAAATTAAGGGAAATACATTGGTAACATTCAAGAGCATTAGGGGTCCATTAGTAGTTTTCACAACTTTCATTTACTAATTTTTGAAATTTTTGAAACTTCCCTCAAATCCCGTTCACTAGGTTGGAGCTACGAAGCTAGACGACGATTTTAAATTCTTTCTCGTGGGTGGAAATACTCTATACAATTAGTAGTTTTGTTAAACTACAAAATTTATTTAATAATTTAGACAATCCCAAAACAAGATTTAACGGGTAGATATTGTTGAATATTTCTTGAAATAACAATAATGACTAACAACAACAAAAACAATTAATGGATGGATTTTTCAAACTGAAAACTTGTCTATTACAAAAGTAGTATAGAAGGAAATGCTGCTTTAAATCGTGCTAGGCACTTTTTTTTTAGACTTTATTAGTCCATTTGGTGTGCAAGAGGTTCATGACTAATATCTTATGGGATAAGATGAAGTCTTTTATAATAAGTCTACACTGACTTATACAAAACGAAAAACAAGAGAGAAAAGAGCAAGAAAACTTTGTAAAATGAGAGTGATTTCGTTCTTAGTAAAACACGTCCAAAGGAGTCTATTTATAGACCTCCAAATGGTGACATTCAATAGCCTACGAAAAGGTAGGAAGAAACAGGACTTAATTCGAATAAGAATTGATCACGAAATCATACTTTTCGTAAAGAGGTGCACTTGTTCAAGAATGAAGAAAATGGGCTGGATCTTACCGGACACCATGCGAGAACTCGTGCGACTCGCACGATCATTGCATGCAGCAAGCTTGCATGCTGCGACTGGACGTCGTGTGACGTATCGTGCGACTCGCACGACAGTTCATCAGCAAATGCCAAAATGGCATTTGCTCCAATTTTGCTCTTGGTTTTCCGTCTGATCTTGTGTGCGACTCGCACACCAAATCTTACTACCCAACTTCTCTATTTTCCTTAGTAAATTATTCAAAAATTTCCAATAATTATATCTATAAAATACAATTCTATGCATATGTCATTATTTTCTAACAAATCATCAACTATCAATTGTCTAAGGTGAGAACAGATGTACAATACAAAAATATTCTAATCGCATAGAGAGATTACAAATCTTCTTCTTTACACTAAAGAAAATAACATAATCAAGACAAAATACTTTTCACATAACAGAGTAATTAACATAAGGGTTCTTACACAATCTTTAACCTCAACAGAATTTCTGTTACAAAGAATGATTTTTAAATTGAAAACCATCCTTTGGAAACAAGAGAAGGGGAAAACACACTGAAAATGCAAGCCATAGGTTTCAATCCAAAGCCTAATACTCCAGATGTTAGCCTCTTGAGTGGCTAATTGAACTAGCCAATTGGTTATTTATACAAGGTTCTAACTAACTTGTAAACAATTGGTTAACGAACGACATGTAGAAGAAAATTGATTGTGAGAGTGAAAATATAAATTCAATAATGTGACATCACGTGATAAGTATATTTGATAATTTTAGTTTTAAATGTCAAATAATTTTTTGTGATATAGATGCAACGTTTTATTCTAAATTTTCACTAAACATATCATACTCACATAGGAGTATTAAAATCCGGTCACTTTTGTAAGAATATTTGAACAAGTAATGGTCAAACTCGAACTAGATTCCCGACCCATTTGTTTTGGAATAAACTGACCCGTGCGTGTATATTTATTTTTAGGCAAAACAATAAACAATAAAAAAAAAACTTGAAAACCATATATGGGCTTATTTCATATGGTGACAGGAAGTGAATGTGTGAATGTAGAAAGTTCATCCAAGCCTAAAGGTTATTATCGAATGTTACATGATTTCTTTGAGACCAATTAAATTTCATTTGAAGGTGAATTGATTGATTTTTTTTTTTTTATCCCTGCATCTTCAAGAATCGTACTCGTACCTCAAGGTTATAAGACACTTTCTTTACCACCACCCCATCCCCCTCTGGCGAATTGATTCTTATTAAAGCAAGATTAACAACACACATAGGCCAATTAAATGACATTCCAGTAGCAGTTGGATTATAGACTTTAAGCATATGACCTAGTATGAAATCTGTAGTTCGAAAAGTTGTAGTGTATACGTGCATAATTACATCAATAAAATTATTCTTGTATAAAAATTCGAAAAAAATCATCATCACGATAACCAAAAGGACCAAAACCCAATGAAGAAAAATTTATGGCTTGGCTTGGCAACCAAGACTGCGCCAAATGAACCACCAATTGGAATTGTTTTGTAACTTTGTATCTCACAGCCTTTCAGAAGTATTACTACTGTACTAGTACCTGCTAAAAAAACCTAAACGACAGTCAAATCTTTGCACTTTGCAGAGTCTCCTCCTGACCTGACCGGAGTTTCCCGACCGGGCGGTGAATTGGGCCGCAAGCAAATCCAAAAAGCTGCCGGAAATTAGTGCCACCCAATTATGGGCCGGCAAGCTGCGTTGGGCTTAACGACGGCTTTTTCCATTTTTGTCCTTTTTAGCTTACTTTTTTCTCTGTCAACTGAAAAATATTAATTTTTTTCTGAATTGGCCCTCAGCAACCACAAAATTCCAAATTGGCAATCAGAGAATCACCGGAAATTACTGTAATAATGAAATAATTGTTGGCCGTATGAAGACAGATATTTTGTTTGTGGGAGTTAATGGAAAGGGTGAACAAGTGTACGTAGTCCGAAAACCCATGCGAGCTTGCAAGACTTTTTGTTCTCAACTACTACACCATTCGTTAGTATTTGATAAGCCGTGACGTCAACATGGGTAAATTAGTCTTGGGATATTGTCCGTAAAGAAAAACAAAAACAAAAACAAAAACTTACTGTTGGTTGGGTGGCTATAGATTATATATTTAATTTGACGAGTTTATACATGCGATCAATATTGAGAGACGTGTCCACACACATATGTTCATGTGATATTTTTAAATTTGATGGTTGTATTATTGTGATACTTGTAGAATGTTGTTTTTAAACCAAAAATAATATTCGTAAGTAAAATGGTTTATAATCGCTGGATTGCATACAATATTACTCTTGAACAAAAATTAATATCGGTATATAACAATGCTAATAGATTTTAGGTTTGATATGATTTTTATTGCTAAATCAAAACTAATGCACGCAAGTAGCAATGTTGATAGTCTTCAAATTTGGTGGCAATTAATATGCTTTCCAATCAAAAGTAATACTCCTAATCAGGGGCGGAGCTAGTCCCTCAAGGTCTGGTGGGGCAAAATTATTTATTATAAATATTTACTTCTATTATTTTAATTTTTGGTGAGGCAAAATACAAAATTTTCAAAATTTTTTATACTAAAAATAAATAAAATTTGAGTGGTTGTGACTCCGCCACTGCTCCTAATTAACACGGTAATTACTATTCAAGTTTGGTTGTATTACTCTTGAATCAAACTCTGATACTTAAAAATATATACAGTTATTGAAAAAAATTTGTGAGTTTATTAATGACATATACGAATCCGTTTCACATAAAACTCGATTTTTTTAATTTGGTTTTATGTGTGTGTGCTTTTCTTTCTCTTTTATTGGAAATTGGAAATTGGAAAAACAAGAATCTAGAGAATTTGCATTGACGAATGTCGTTTTGGAAAGTAAAGAAAGTATGCTGAGAAAATTCGTTGAGATATTTTATTCTTTGAATTTGTATTGTAGAATGAAATTAAACTTATTAATTAGCCTTCAACAAAACTTAAATAAATGAAAGCAGTGATGGCTCTCGAAGATATTCAACTCTGCCACATTTGGCTACCTAGTTTTACGTACACATTTTGACTGTCTCATTTACTGCTTATCTCAATTAATAGTACTTCATTCGTCCTACTCAAAGAATTTATTTTAAAAAAAAAAATCCTCTTATCTCATTTAAAGAGTTAACTTAAAATTTGTTTACACTATATACCCTTATTAATATAGTAATGCAGGGCCGTTCTTACCAAAAAAATGACCCAGTTCGATAACACAAATTTGGGCATTTTATATTTTATATTTTATATATCTATATATATATATATATATTCATTAATATATATTGTTCATAAGTCTGAATTTTAAGATGGCTGATTGATAAATTAAGGCTAAATTTTAAGACATAAGTCACACGTACAGATTATAGCCAATTATGAATTAAAAAATAATAATTGAGTGACATATATTTTGATCTATATATACAACAAATAAATACATCAAACTAATCAATTTCTAAAACTAACAATTTAGATCAGCATAGCCACTTTATATCAAATTATTACAACAACGAACGAAAGAAAAGTATATACTACCTAGTGATACAAACTGATCTTGTAAGGTGATAAAGTTGGAAGAATGAAACGAAGTATTGACTTTGATGTTGAGAATTTTGAATCCAAAAAATAATAAGAAACTGAATCAATATAAACCAAACTAAATCGCACGCACACAATTAGGCGGCGGACCAAAACAGCCGTAAGGCTTTTCCGTTTTGCTCTGTATTTTTCTCTGTGATTAAAATGACAACCTAATGCATGTATTTATTGGCTAAATTATCTGTGAATCCTACACTGATTCAGATTGCAACTAGTTTCTAAAATAATTAGATTTCCTAAAACAAATACGAAACCAAACAGGAAACTTAAATTGGATAGAAAATAAAAACAAATAAAAAACTTAGTTTAATTATTATATATATATTAAATTAATCTCAAGGGAGGAGAAAATATATGTACATATATATACAAATAATTATTTAAAAAACTAATAATATATATATATATATATTAAATAATGTGACCTATGGGGCCCCACAAATTTGGGGGACCTGCACGGTTGTCCATGTGAGACGTGTGCAGGGCCGGCCCTGTAGTAACGTGTGATTGACAGTTAACACTTACTTAGAAAGTAAAAAATATACGTGAAAAATATGGTGCCAAATTACTTATATTAAGTGTTGTATCTCACAATTTATAACAAGTTATACATTTTTCAAAATGAACTCTTTAAGTGAGACAGAAGAAGTACTATTTTCATCCCAAAGTGAAAAAGAAATTTTGAAAAAAAAAAAAACCCGAGTGTAAATGTAAACATTATTCTCTCTCTCTCTCTCGAAGGTGAACAAGAAGGCAAATTTCGAAGAGTTAATTTTGTATGGCAAATAAAGTTAAATATCAAATCGATATATTGCGTCGTTTCAGTAACTAAACTGGTGAACGCAACTAAACTGGGATACATCATTATATCATGTATATGTGTGTAAATACTTGGGAAATTTCACGAACTTAAGGGCCTGTTCTTTTTGTTCTGTTTTGAAAACGGTTTTGGTTTCAACAGTAAATTTAATATATTTTAATCATATTTCATCATTTTCAATACAACTTTTTACTATTCAACATCTACTTTTTACATTTTAAATACACTTTTTACATTATAAAACTATTTTTCAAAATTTATTTTCAATATCGTTTTCAAAACGATGAAAAAGAACATGCCCTTAGACAAAAGCAATTAAGTCAGGAAATTGCATGGCAGATACGTAGGGATCCTTCCTCCAAGATTTGTAGAAATATCTATGAAAATTCATGGAAGCTAGGCTACAATGTGATTGTGATGAACTGATATTAATTAATTAATGCTTTTTGACAGGGCTTGTGGTTTCTTTAATGGAGTTGGAAACTTCGGGTTTTCTTACATACCTCTCCTCCGAAACTTGACAATGATCATCACCATTCAAATCTATCTTATCAGGGACGAGTTAGTACTCCAGTGATTGTGATGCATAGCGAGCCATCCAAAGGTCTCGATATCAAGTTTAATAACAACGGTCACAAGTATAGTATTTGAGTAATAATACCATTAAAATTTGCACATTTTAAAGTAAAATAGTTAAATACTCGACTCGATTTTAAGAGTCAATTCTTAAACTGGTACAGGCTAGGTTTTCGATATGAGGTGAAGATCGATGCATAAACAGTGTAGTGTTGTGCCTGCAGCATTATGTAGCCCCAAAAATATTCAAGGTTGGTTGTATTTAGATGCTTCAATGTGAAATGTTGATTGTATTTAGATGTCGAACAATGACTCGTACATGACATTTGATAATAAATATCCTTTAACATTATAGTTTCAAAATTGGAATTTTTTTTTTTTTTTTGAAGAAATATCCTGTTAGGCTTACTAATACTGTACTTGGCGGCTTTAGCTACTATTTTATTGGTTTAAACAAATTAATTACTAAAGACAAGTGAAAGGTGATGCGCTTTACCTCGTCATCCTTGGCTGCAAAAGGCGATATCCCTCGCCCAGCCCCATGAGCCTCGTGTGGGAGGTAAATCAGGGTGACTCAGCGATAACATTGGCAGGAGGACCAGTGCCTGGTGCCCACAAGGATCCACCCCCCACATTGGGGGGATGAAAATCCCACACTGCGGCTGCCAGGACTCGATCCTGCGTCCTTGGCTGCAATCTGCTGCCAAGTTACCAACTGAGCTAAGCCCCTGGAGGCGCTTTACCTCGTCATCCTGGCTGAAGGAAACGTTTTTTCTATTATTATTATAAAAATTTTCTTGAAACTTCCTATTTATAAACCTTTACCCTTCAGATTTAATGTAAATTTTCAAAAAGACACACCTAGCTGTTTACTTTTTTTCTTGAGAAAAAACAAAACAAAACAAAAACCAAAGGTATATCTATTAGATTTGGTAGAAATCATCCAGCCATGAATGAACAATAATATCGGGTAAAGAGTCCCAATACATTGAAAATGAAGGTTCAATTAGTGGAATTTATGCTTATGTTACTATTTTTAGTAAAATAGTTTACCATTAAAATTCTAAATGTTATAAGCTCAATTGATCAATATATAGGATATTGATACATTAATGTCCTTTTTGACATTAATTTTACTAAGGTTTAAAATGGTAGATATAATTTGTCCAAATTTAAATATAAATTGTGCTAGGATACATATTTCCCATCACTTCTAGTTCTAGCTTCACACACATCAACGACATATATATTAACCGTTACGATTTCATTACCCTTAAGCAATCGTTCTGTCATTGGACTGTAATTTATTCAATTACATATGCAATGAAATTAGTAATATATAATCGGACAACTCCAATTACAAAATGACTCCTTAACCGAACGGTAATTCTTCTTTTATATTACCGCCCCAAACCCACCCCCCAATGAAAGAAGAAATGGCGAATTACATTAATCTCTGAAGTTTGAGTATAACTACCATATCAATTATATTTATAGTTTTGAATTGCTCATGCTATAAAATGAAGTATGTAAGTCATAAAAATTATAAGACATATCTTGTAAAACATATGAATTATACTATATCTTAATAGTTTTTTACATATAATTTTCAAGGTTAAAGGAAATGCCTTACTCCCTCCATTCAATTTAAAGAGTTCAGTTTGTAATACTAAAAATAATATATAAAATAGACTCTTCAAATAGAACAGATAGAGTATAATTTTACAAAATAACATAACTAATTTAATATTTAAACTCAAACTTTAAGGTAAATGTAATATGTATGTCAAAAAAAAAAAAAAAAAAGGGGGAGAGAAAAAGGAAAAAGGAACTAAACTAATGTAGACGATATAAGGTATGGAAACATCTAGCATATCTTGTATGTCCATACGTTTTCAATGATAGGCACAGTTTTGAGAAAGCAACTTCTACTAGAATCAACCATTTTGTTCCACTCCATCCAACTAAGTACTTACATTTGTGATTTATCCTTTTTCTTATTTCATTGATTTATCCACCATAATTTAGCTTTAATAGATCAAAGAGTTATCCGAAAGGCTACATTTCAATTTCAATTGAGTAATGATATTCATCTCAACTAATTCATCACAACTTTTTATAGTAACTAATGTTGCCTGCATTCCATGGGTCAATAATGTAATATTAATAATTATTTCATAAAAATATAGTCAATGAAAGTATACCATATCAGATTGCTACTCCTTCCGATCCAGAATAAAAGTTGTTTTAGAGTTTTTCAAACAGATTAAGAATTCATTTAAATGATAAAAAGCCATTAACTAGTTAAATTAATATTATTAGGAGTCTTGAGTTGTAATCCAATGAGAAAAAAAGAATTACTCCCTCCATCCCACTCAAAGAGTCCACTTTGAAATGTGTACAATTTATTATGAGTTGTGAGGTACAACACCTAAAATAAGTAATTTATCACCATATTTTCCTTTTGGCTATTGTTATTTCCAGATCTATTTTTAGCAACCAGAGCAAAATTTTATTAAATTTCCGTAATTGCCCTTAATTGTTCTTACTTTCAAATCACCCCTACTGAACCTACCGAATTTCTCTTTTTCCTGCAATTGGCGAGTTCCTCCTTCTCTACTTCACTGCAAGTTCACATGATTAATACCAAAGCTAATGCAATGAAATATTCTCTCGACAATTCTTTCAACATAAAAAGCATCTGCAATCCCAAAATTCTCGATTAAAAAATAGTCCTGCACAGTTTTGGATTGAATCAATCCAGACAGATCCATGGCCACACCTCTACTTCAACTACAGAGCTCTTTACTCCTTCCCCACCTCAAATTTTACCTCTTCTAATTCATGTCTCAGCTTTAAAATCAGAACCATAAGGAGAAAACCCAATAAATCAAGACTCCTGCTTCGCTTCTGGAACTGAAGGAGAAAGAAAGAGAAGGGTGGCGGCACCACCTTTGAACAAGGCCAAGTGGCGGCGCTTCTGGAACTAGATCCCGGCGGCAGCCGCAGCGACGCGACGACGACGATGGTTGGGAAGACCCAGTGGGAAATGGATTTGGGCAAACGACGAAAAACACCGAAGGAGGTCACTGTTGCAGCGACTGAAGTCCGATTGAGAACAGTCGCGACAGATCTGAAGCTGATTTGTTCGCTGCCTAGACTGCAGCTAAAAAGAACCCAGCTTGCGAAACCAAGGAAGAAGAAGATAGATGCGGCCGGAAATTTTTTAACAGCGGCGGCATGGAGATTCTTGGTTGGAGGGAAGGAAAGGCAGAGATCTGAACTCCAGCAACCACAAAGAAAGGAAAAGTTGTTTTCCTTGATTTACTGCGGTAGATGTGCTGCCCATTTGGAAGAGGACCACCATATCTCATGATCCTCTACACATAACTTGTATATTAAAGGGCACCTTGAGGACTCTTCAGCGATGACTGGAGAGATAGGAGGGAAGGATAGGCATGGTTGACCAATAAAGGGCAATTTAGGAATAAGAGCAAAATATTGCTCTGGCTGTTAATTATTGCTCTGGCAATAACAGCAGCCTTTTCTTTTATATCCTTATTTCAGAAGTAAGGGTTAATTGTGAACCACACATTGTTATATTAGTAAGGGTATATAATGTAAATAAATTCAAATTGGACTCTTTAAATGAGACCAAAAAAAATTTGAAAGTGGACTCATTTAGTGGGACAGAGAGAGTATATTTTTGTAAAACACTATTTATTTTGAAGATTGTTACTCCTTTTAATACGACTTTTATTTTGGATTGGAGGGAGTATAAAAAAAGTTGTGATAATTTATTTTTGATATGTATCATGAATACATGATAGAAGTAATTTACTACTATTACAAATTAGAGTAATTGTTAAAATAATACTCCATCTGATACAGAATAAATGACATTTAAGAGTATAAGATAATTTATAAAATAATTACCGCTTTAGTAAACAAGTAATGTTCTTCTAAGTGTGACAACTCCCAAACATAATTTATTTTGAATCGAGTGAAATAAAAATTAAAATATATAATTTAACAAACAACCAATAATACTGCAACAAGTGTATCGAAAATGTCCAATGTATCATATCAATGTCTAGAATGCGACTGATGATCTATAGCGTTATATTCAAGTAGATGAAGTTACACGTAGTTAACGGCCTGCTCTTTTTGTGATTTTGAGACTTGTTTTAAGAAAAAAATTTTAAACAAATTAGGTTTAAAATCAAAACAAATTATGTTTGAAGTGAAAAATAAAGAAACAAAGTTTTGAGAACAAGTTTTAAAACAAAATTTTTTAATTATTTTTTATATATTTTTTTTAAAAAAATTAAACATATCTTCTCTCTCCTCCCTTTTGCTCCTCCTACCACCAGATGCTCCGCCACTCCTCCGCCACCGCCACCATCCTAAACCCTAGAATTTCAAATCTAACTAAACTTTAAAACTAAATCCAAGTACAAAATACTTTCACCTTAATGAAGCTCCTTCTCCTTCCTCTCACCCTTTACATCCCGTACCAAAATCTCCAAAATACTTCCGCCTAGGGATGGACACGATTCCAGTTCGAACTGGAACAGACCTAGAACCGGCGGTTTCGGACCCGGAACCAAAACCGTGGCCTATGGTTCTAGAACTGGAACCGCAACCGCCTTAGGAGATTCCGGTCCGGTTCCACCTTTTCGAGAATTGGGAACCGGCCGGAACAGGGAAATGGCGATTCCCTCTTATAATGCTAAAAATTATATGGCATTTAAATATCACATGAAAAGATTTGAACCCTTGTCCTCATTTTTTTAAAGAATTTTAGGGGAAGTTGAATAACCACTCAAGCAATCTTCTATTTTGTTTTTTTTTTTTTAATTATTATCATTATATTATATGTTTATTTACATAAAATATATAATTATTTTATACTACATATAAAATACATAATTATTTTATACTAGATATATTATAAACCTATGATCTAATTTACCTTATATTATTAATATAAGCAATCATTAAATTAAATTAAAATATATATAAAAATAAACTAATTATTATATTAAAATTGCTTCAATTGTAACAGAACTAAAATTGGGACGGAATCGGAATCCGAACCATGACAGAACCGGGAACTGGTGGTTCTGGAACCGTCTTGGAACCGAAACCCGGGGTTCTAGAACCGTCCGGAACCGTTCCCCTAAGGTTCCGGTTCCACTTTCCATGGAACCCGAACCAGCAATTACAGAACTGCAACCGGCGGTTTCGGAACCGTGGTCATATCTACTTCCACCTTAACCCTAATAAATCTCAATGGAAACAGAAGAAATCCGAGCCAAATAGGTACACTTCAAAGATGGGCATTGCGGGCGGCCGAGTGAAGGAGGAGGAGCGAAATTTTTTCGTTGAAGAGGGCCATAACGCCACGTCAGTGGGTGCTTCTAGAAGCTTTCATTTTCGATTGAAGGTAAGTGTTAGGCATTGCGGGCGGCGGAGTGAAGGAGGAGGAGCGGAGTGAAAACAGAGTTTCGATTGAGGACGGCAGCGGTGGAGTGAAGAAGAAGATTGAGGACGGCGATTGCGGGCGGTGGCGGTTTTGGTGGCTCGGCGGTTTGAGAAGAATAAGAAGATTGAGGACAGCGATTGTGGGCGGCGGTGATGTGGGTGGTGGCGGCTGTTTGAGAATTGGGTTTAAGAATTGGTTTCAAAACCACTTAGAGAACATGGTTTCAAAGTTTTGTTGAGACTTGTTCTCAAAATTGGTTTGAAAACCACAAAAAAGAACAGGCCCTAAATATCGATTGAGGAAATTTCTACCATCTCCATTAAGAATACGACTATTTTCCGCTTTCGAAAAAGAAAAAGAAAAAGAAAAAGAGAGACTATTTTTCGACATTTATTCATATTATATGTATATGAATCTGATACTCTCCTATTCTACTAGAAGAGTTCACTTTGACAAATGTACAACTCATTATGAATACTAAAATACGACGCATAAAATAGCTAATTTGACATCATTTGTTCCATTCATATCCTTACCTTTTACATATAAGCTAATTGCGTACCACACGTGATTAAATTAGTAAAGGTATGAGAAATAAAAATTTTGAAAGTAACAAACTCTTCTATTGGAATAAAATTTATTTTTCAAAGTTGGCGCTTCTAACGGAAGCGCAGGAGTACATAAATTCACCAATGCATGCATGTTATGAACATATATGTAATGTGCATTCTTATGGGAAAATCGCACTTTTGGTCACTCTTTTTTACCCTCATACACTTTTGGTCCATCTTTTATGTAAACTCGCACTTTTGGTCACTTTTCTTTCACATTTTGACATTTTTGGTCCCTCTTACTGATTGACCAGTCATTTGGGTCAAAATGAAATTTTTAAAAAATTGCGATCCTTGTTTAGTAAATTACGAAAAACTAAACCCTTTAGAAGTCTGACACCCATGCTTGTTTTCATATGGCAACATCGACTCTTCTTGTAGGAATTTGAACCCTTATTTGTAAATTGCGAAAAACTAAACCCTTTAAAGTTTGAGTAATTATTATTTGGCCCAAAATTTTATAAGCTTTTCATAATGACCCAAATTATCGTTGACTTCATTGGTCAACTAGTAAGAGGGACAAAAAATGCCAAAATGTAAAAGAAGATGAACCAAAAGTACGCTTTACATAGAAGAGAAACCAAAGTGTAATAAGACTAACAGTGTGATTTTTTCGCATTCTTATCTACAATACAATACAAAAGTGCATGCATGAGCATACACTTTCACACGCGTAGATATATTCAATGTCATTTTTAGGTTAAATCGCCACTATTTTTCAAAAGTAAGGTTTATTATGTCCTCATCCAATTTTTTTATAATTTTACCTTTTCTTTTCTTGTTAATAGACGGGTAGAAATACATGCCATTTGACCACAACCACCATAAAATTCAGATCACCAGTGCAAGAGAGCTTATGATTTACTCTTACAATATGAATGAAATTACATTTTTACCTCTCTTAAATTTGCACGAGTGACATTGTACATGCAATGTTGCGCAGGTGAATTCACACCACCACCACAAGGTAGCTTCACCGGGAAAAAAAAAAAAAAGAAAAACAAAATCCCTAGATTTCTGAACATTTTTATTTTCTTTTTGGTTTTTTTTTCTTGCATCCCGAAAGTTCAAACTCATGAATTCGGGGTTACAAAACACTCTCATTAATCACCACTTCAACCCTCCCAAAATTTCTGACCATTCTCTTTATGAATTTTAAAAAAATATCCCAAGAATAAAATATCAAGAAGAAACTTGAATAATATAGAGAAATGTTAACATCCATTGACCTGGGTGCAAGGTACAGTGAGTGATCATAGTTGAATTGATGATTAGGACATGATTTCATGAGCACTCTCATAGGATGGAGGCAGCATGGGATCGATGTTTTGGGCCGGCAGAGGAGGCTGCTGTATGGGGATTTCCTGGTGGCTACATAATAAATAGTTTTAAAATAAAAATAAAAAACGATTATTATTATTATTTTTTTTTTTTGTAAAAAAGAAAAAGAAAAAAAAATATTACTAGTTAAATGTGTGGAAATTGGAATCCCATTCCCAAAGGCCCCAGCCATTACTAATAGTACTATTGGAATTTGGGATTTGGTACCACTTGCCTATAAATAAATATTCTTGATTATCAAAAAGTTTAAAACCATAATTTTCTTTAGCCTTAACCCTTAATTAATAACATTAAACCCCTCTATATTTTCAGTGAGTTGCACTTTTTTTTTAAAACCTCTTTAACTTGCACTTAAAAGGAAAAAATGTTAAAAATACTAAAATTCCTATTATTATGCGATGGAGTCTTCTTTCCGATCGTCTGACGGTTAAACAATGAGATATTTTTGCAACTAAACTCAACACACGTTTTTATCAATACCCGTGGTTTTAATAACCATGATAATTCAGCAGCTCAATACATCATATGCTAAATGTAATACACGTGTTTTCATCAATACGTGTTGTTTTAATAACTGCAATACATCAACAGATAAACTCGGTACGTGATAATTCAACAGTTATACTCAATATACGTGTTTTTAGTATATAATCACAATACTTCAGAGAGCAACTAGATACGGGGGTTGTTAGCCCCTCAGACGCATCATATACAAGTTTTTGCATTATTATGCTTGATTTCTAAAGTACCGAGGATTACGAGCGACATGAATATATTATTAGAAATTATGATTTTTTCATCGTTTTTCCGCTAATGATTAGCACCCAAGGGGATCAAACATATAATGTTCAATATTGGGGAAAGTACAAATCCAAGAAAATATAAATGCAAAATGTAATTGTCATATTAATTGGACATAAATGTTTGCACAATAAGTAATGCCCTCCAAGATATTCCACAACATTTCCCATGCTTTTCATTTTGTGAATAGATAAATTAATTTCTAAAATAGTCCCTCAATTTGGAATCAAAATCAGCTCTAGTCCCTCATTTTATAAAAAGAGATAATTTCAAAAACTCTCTTAATTTCAGAAAAGTACAAATTGAACTTTAGGATTTGAAAAAACAGTCAATAATCCCTTGAATTTGTATGAAAAGCTAAACATGACCACAAATTCTTTCTATTTAATTGATAAGTTAGAAAGGCATTTTAGGTATCTACAAAAAATTTAGGGGAGGTTTTTTTTTTTATTATTTTAAAAATGATCCCTTTAAAAATAATTTTAATTTAATTTATCAACTTAAATAATCAATCAAATTTAGTATAATTGAATGAAAAGGTGAAAATTGATTGCAAGACATGCTAAGATAAATGGATTAAAAGAAGCTTTTCACCCATAAGTGACTATTAGCTGTAATTAAAGGTTAATTCAAGTAGTAGCATCACAATTCACACCCACCCAAATTGCCTTGGGACATTGGAGCATTATAATATTACAAATAATTAAACTTCATTATGAGATGCAAGTAGTGCATAGTGCATAGTGCATAGTGCAAAAACAAATTTCCTTTTTTATAACACCTACTCTATTTGTTCTCTTAGGGTGCGTTTGTCGCACGTGAATGAGAATGGACATATGATTCCTAAGATTGAAATTCATACGCTTGGTACGTACATGAATCTAATAATTTCAACTATTATATCATTTAAAAGGTAATCTAAGATTCTTTTAATGAGAAAATGATCGAATCCCGGATATGAGATGCCCCTCATTCCCATTCTCTTTCCCGCGAGCCAAGCGCGCCCTTAAGAGAATAGCTATGAAAAATTCACACATGTTAAGAAAAAACTCTAAATTGTCATGAAAAAAAATTATCTTTCCTACTTTATTACTACAGGGATAAATTTGGAACTTTTTAAACTTTTTGTATAAAAAATTGTAGAATAACCGCTTTTTAGAAAACAAAAAAAATGATGTTTAAATGACTCTCTTTTAAAGAACAAACAAAATATACTACTCACTCTGTTCCATTAAAATTGTCCACTTTATAATACTGTTTTCAATATTATAAAGTAAACTCTTCTGATAAAACAGAGTGAATATTAATTTTAGACAAGAGACAGAGACCAAGTTTAATCATGCGAAAGGGTAAGTTCTCTTATTTTGTGTTTAGCGAAAAAGAAAGTAAGAGAAAAATTATAATTATTATTATTATGAAAAGAAAGAATAAATTAGAATACTAAATATTAAGTTTAATGGGGTTTAAAATACTAATTAGTGAAAATGAGAGGGTAATTTTTTTATAAAAAAATTGACATAAATAAAAAAATACCAAAATTAAATTAATTGAAAAAAAATTTAAGAAAAAGGAAAAAAAATAAAAATAAAGAGAAGAAGACGTGGGTAGAAAGAGGCGAGAGGAGAGAGAAGAGAGTTGAAAAAAAAAAAAGTATAATACAACTTGTAAAATAGAATTTAAGTAGCCTACAAAAATATTTTATGATGTGCACACATAAAATATTTTTGTAGGCTACTTAAATGCTATTATGTGCATTTAACAGCATGCAATACACTTTTGCACTATGGCTAAACTAAACCACTGGATGCTGCCCGTGCAAACGCAATCATTTATACTCTATTTAACAATAATTCTCTCACTCTCTCTAAGATTGCCGTATCCTTTGCGTTCGAGGAGAGGGCGGAGAAAAAGAAGAAAGAAAGAAAAGTAGAGTCAACCGCATGTGTGAAAACTAAAAGATCGAAAAACAGAAAAAGACTTAATTATTAATAAATAAAAAAGCACAGCCCAAACAATCCCCAAAAGATGATGCTGTCTTTTAACAAACTAGCCACAGCTAAAATAGTAATGTGTACTGCCTATTTCAGTATTCCAAATTGCTTTCGCCATTGGGGACCCTTTCTTTCTTCTTTTTTTTCTATTTAAAAAAACTCAATCGGGACTATGAGAGAGAAAGAACGAAATTGGGGAACCGACTTCCTGCAGAATCATGTCAGTCTGCATTCTAAATAGACAGAACTAGCAAAATTAAGTATTAAACTTCCAACCCCTGAATAACGTATTATGTGTCACAACTGTTGGGACATTGGGTCGTTTCTTGTTGCGGACCCTTAGTCTTCCATGGTGTGCCGTGACCCAAGGGTTTGAAACTTTGAAGTTGAATCCACTTTTTCTTTTCTTCTTTTGTTTTATTTTTTATTTTCTTTTGGTTCCCACTTTTGACTTGATCCTATTTTGTACCGTACTAAGTCGACAAGGGTTTCTAGACTTGTAAGTCAATCTTTTTGCATCCACCAATTTTCATGGAAAAAAACCGGAATTTTCAATTTGTCTTTCTTTCTCATTATTGCCCTGAAATTCACGTCTACGTCATCTTCTTAATCTCACCCCGTTTTGATAAACAACTTTTGTGTTTTATGTGGAAAGTGTTATGTACCTTGAATTAGAAATGTACATAATCTAATACTTCCTTCGTTCAATGTAGTATTTGTTTTGAGTTGTACCTCATGAGTGAAAGACAATTATGTCACTAGACTCTTTTAATGAGACATATGACGACGAAATATAAATTTTGATATTCTGTCATTTATATCGATACAAAGTAAGTTTTTATTACAATATTGGATAGAATCAAATATAAAAAATTTTATAGATCGACCTGAACTCACTGGAAAAAAAAAGAGTCTTCTAACTTGGAAAGAGTAGCGAGTGATAGAGATGGTGAGAAAATTAAGAAAATTCTCACAGTGATTGATGCAACCAACCATTTTAAAAAATGTCAAAGAATAACTAAAATTAAAATGTTTTAATGGTAATTACCACTTAGATGTCAATCACTCTGAGAGAATTTTCTAATTTTTTTCACTGCGCAATATTTTTCGACCTCGAAATATGCATAGCTAACTTCAAGAGCTATCATGAACTTTGTGTTATATCATAATATGAGGATTTCAAGAGGTTAACTAGGATTCAAAATTCTCCAACAACATCTATAAATACATGTCTCAATTCGGACAAATTTCCTTTAAAAGACTAAGAAGTTAATTTTCATAGAAATATTGGTTAAGAATATATTAAACATTCAAAATTTGGAACATGTTTTTCTCAACATTTGTAAATTGTAATCATATCATCGGAAAGTGATGGTAAGTCCACAAATGTGATCATGTCATGGAAACATGAGACACTTCAGAAGTCGTGTGAATATTACCTGAAAGCGTGTGGGTTCGATCGAAAGGGCAAGGGAAAAAATGGTGGGGAAAGCGGAAATGGGAAGGCATATTCTGAGAAATTTCAAGGAATTTGATCATTTCATAAGGTCAAAATCAATGTGTTGTACGTTTTTTTAATTTTATTTTAATCAATCATTCACATAAGTACATGTCAATTTCAATTCCTTCTTCTTTAATCCAAAATGTTCATTCAAAAAACAAAAAAGTTAAATCATCCATTAGTCCCTTAATTTAGGTTGTCGTTTCCCATTGATCCTTCAACTTTTGAAAACATTTTTTTTTTTGTTTTTGTCTCTTTATTTTGAATTTGAAAACGGTTCTGAACTCAAAATCCAATAACATTTTAGCTGTTTTTCATGCAGCACGTGAATTATTTCGAATCGGGTTAAAGAGTGTACAAAGTGATATAACTTTTCTTTCTTTTTTTTATTTGTTTTTTATGCAATTGAATCTTATGTACGTGCTAGACAAAAAGACTTTAAATTGTATTGAAATTTGAGTTTGGGACTACTTCAAAACTAATTTTAAAATCGAGGGCGAAAACAAAAAAAAATTCAAGTTAAAGGACAAAAGAAACAATAATGTAAGTTAATGGACCAATTGCGTGATTTAACCGGAAAATGAAAGAAAAAGAAAATCTCGATTGGATAATTTTGAAAAAACCATTAAAAAAAATTATAATCGTTTTTATGAGGTCTTTATAGTTGAATGAGTTATGGTTGCTTATTTCATTATTTTTGGTTGTTCGGAGGGTGACATATTACTCGATAAATTGCTTATTATAATTAGCCCAAATTAGATCAGCTTCGGGAGTTGTACCGGGGATTATTCCTGATCATTTCGGAAAGTCCTAGGAAAGAGAAAATAAAAGAATATCTTCGCCTTCGTGTGAAAAATTATTTGTATTCATTGTATGCTTAAAAATAGTGTAGCAAACCTATTATAAATATACCATTCAAATTTATATTAAGAGTAATTCATGGGCCCCTATATATAAAACATACTTCCCAAAAAATAGCACTATCTCCCCTAAATATCTGACTACACAATCTTACGCGGTGCAGCAAATACCGAATGATCTCTCCTTTGTGTGACAATCATGGTTATTTTGCTTCTTTTTTTTTTTTTTTTGTTTCAAATAATGATCTCTCCTTTGTGTGACAATCATCGTTTATAATAGGTAATTTCTCATTTTAAAAATATATTTTTGTATAATGAATCATTTCCAAAATAAAATTTTAATAATTGAAAAAGATTTTAACAGTACTGAACTCAGGGTTCGAACCTTATGAGTTCCAAGTGTAAAAAAAAAAAAAAAAAAACCAAAAATAAAATACATTTTCAAGATGGAAATTCTGTAGATCTATTAGTTTGAAATTGCATTTTGGTCCCTGAATTTTTCGCCAAATAATAGTTGATTATTAAGCTCTTGAAGTTTAAAAAATCTACACATGCCCCTACACTAGGAATCGTAATGTTATGTTTAAACTACATTCATGACCATTTAAAACACAATTAGTTAGGTAGAGGATCTGAACTCCTGAAAGTAACATTTCGATTGATTCCTATAGAATGTTTGATAGTTTGTTGAAATTTTAGGGACTAAGTTAAATTTGGCCAAAACCTCAGGGACCGATATATAATTAGCCATATATTTTAATTGCCACTTTAAAACCACAGATTAATTAGCCCCTCGAAAAAAACCTATTAACTAATCCACACTCAAATATTCTTAAATTAAAAAGTTAAAACCATGCTCTGTCTTTAGGAAATCAATGTTATCTCTACTCTCTAATTTTCCATCATTCCATGATAATTTCTTTAATTATAACTTGTAATTAAGGTGCTTATGTGAAAAAGAAAAACAAAAATATTACTACAACTGAGTTATAATTAATTTAATTTTAAA
Organism: Leptodermis oblonga; assembly: GCA_016801395.1. NCBI lineage: Eukaryota > Viridiplantae > Streptophyta > Magnoliopsida > Gentianales > Rubiaceae > Leptodermis > Leptodermis oblonga. Next base: position 7,374,677 of record CM028757.1, read on the forward strand.
AATATTTATTTCAATTTAAAAGTCTCGTTTCTAATATTATTTACTAAGACAAAAAGAGAACTAGAAATGTAACACAAAAATTTGTATCCGCCAGTCGTACTGTCCGATACAAATTTATTTGCCGGCGCGGATATTTATTTGTTGTTGCTGAAACAGGTGACACTTTTTCTTAGTGTCGATTTTTACCTCAAAAGTATCGCGTAAATGTTATAATGTAGTGAGTTTAATTGCTAATGTATTGCATGTTTTTAAACTTTTTTTAAAAAATAAAATTATCACGTATTGCCGTTGATGGATCGATCGATTTTAGAAGTAATGCTAGTAAAATAAAATCTATCGATGGTAAGCGTATAAATAGTACATATAAAATAAAAGGTGGTGCACATTTCTATTAAATAAAGTATCGATTGTAAGGACATAGAAGTAGTGTATGTTTAAAAAAATAGTGCTTGTAATATAAAACACACATATATATATATATGGTAAAAAAAATTAGTATAGATTTTAAGAATAGAAATAGTGCATATTTTAAAAAAACAACGCTTATAAAACAAAAGGTTTTGTTTGTTTCTATATTATATAAATGTTACACACATTTATGCGTATAGTGGATTCTTTCGTTGGACGGTACATTTGTGGACAGAAAATCCCTCAAAATGTAAATGATGATGCAAAATTTTACCTACTAACTAATGTGTCATTCCTTGATTCATTGATCATCCTCTGCAAGGGAAATGTGGCCATTTTTAAAAGTCAAAGCTTACAACTGTTTTTCCATATCAATTTTTATTAGAATGATGCTACAAAATACAGCCTTCATGTTTATTATATAAGGAAAAAAATTATAGTCTAAGAAATTATTAATTAAGTCATTGACTTTAGTTTTGTATGCATAACTCGTGTCGCATAAGCAATTTCATAAATTAAATTTAATGATTGAATGATTCATTTCACGAGACTGTAATTCACGGAACTTGTTTATCATATATACTTTGAGATGGTGGAAGATAAAATTAAGTCTATTCTTCGTTCGTTCCATTAGAAAATACGTAATTTAACACTATTTGTTCCATTAATATCCTTACTTTTCAATGATAGATTAGTTGCGAACCAACCATAATTTTATTAGTAAGAATAAGATAAGTGAATAAATCCAAATTTGACTCTTCAAATTAAACGAAAAAACATTTCGAAACTCAACTCTTCTGAGTAACGGAAGGAATACTATTTAGTTGTATTAAAGTATATATATAAAAATTAAAATAGCAGTTTCTAGTAGTCATCTGCAAACGTTAGAATACACAAAAAATAATTCCTGTTTTATGACAGCGATCCGTTTCCGTGGCATTATTACTCAACAATGCTCAACTAACTTCTAACTGCAAATTGGTTTTTCAATCATGACAGCTCTAACTTAGTCAGCTTACTACTACTACTACATTATTCCAATGTATATCAATTAATTATATAAATAGACCCCAATAATTAATGTTAACTAGGGAATATTAATTTTATTTTCAAGTTTCTCTTGAAGAAGCATATCATAATCTAGGTCAAATCACGTATTTTTTTTTTATTATTTTATACTTATTGTGTGTCGCAATAACAACATGTATACATTCCGATGTACAATGCGGGAAAATACCTTTTTTTTTATTTTTAAAGAATAGCTGATTAAATTGTTGACCGAGGAACTTGGAGACCTTTTATTAGAATTTGTGAAAAAAATGTACCTCAGTGTACAAGCACAAACCATCGCTACATTGTTATTTGACACACAATAAGACGATAACAATACAGTAGCAAGTATAAGTGATCTCAACGCTACAACAAAGTAGTGATATATTTAAAATAAAATAAAAATCAATATTTAAAGTGCATTAAAAAGAATAAAAATTTATTATAATAAAAAAATATGTTGTGAAAATAAAAATAAAATTACCAAGTTGTCCTTCTACATACATTCTTTTTCAACTTGTAATCATATACCTTAGTCCCTCTATACCACTAATTTATATTTTATATGTTACCATTCCAATTTCTTTATGAAAAAAGAATCTCTTTCTACTAATAATTAAAGTTCTCAATCACTCACACACACACACATAGGTGTGAAATTGCTCAACTATTGCAATAAATAAATAAAATGCTCAACAGAACCACTTCACTTTTAATCCTAAAAGTGCTTTTTTTTTTTTTCCTTTCCAAAAGGGATTATTTTTGCATCTCTGCTTAGAAGCATAAAAAATTGAGTGATGGTAGGTGTAGCATGACAATTTATAGGGATTCTTATTCTTCCCAAAATTTACATAAATTAAAACAAAAAAAAATGTGTGATATTCGTACAAAAATGTATTCATAAATCACAAGCTTGTGTTTTTAGGGCATTACATGTCAATTTCGATATACGAAAGTATTTGTTGAAAGTAATTTTTACAAAATTACTTGTCACAAGATTCATTCAAATAAAAATAAATAAATAAAAAGAACGACCCGTAACAGTTGATAGTGCAATAACTATAAATTCATTCATGAAACCTTAATCATGTTTTAAATCCAATTAATGGAATTAAAACTAAAAAAATTTACATCTTGAGAACCTAAAGAATAAACTCATAAAAAAGCCCATACAAAGAACAACACATGATGATAATAAAGCAAGAAAGAGAATCATTAAAGTGGATGCTTATTGCTTGCTTGGATAGCTTTGAAAGTTGTACTTCCTTCTACACCATCATGTTGACACTTTAAAATAAGCCTCCCCCTCAATAATTGAGCTTGATATTCTTCACACAATAGTATCATATAAAAAAACAAATATCGTTCAAAATAATAATAATAATAATAATAATGATAATAATAAACAAAGATGCTAATGGGATTATTATTCCTACACAAACTTTATTGATTGGCCCCTTAATTGCAAAATATTTCCTCTTTTGTGCCTCTTTTTATTTTATTATTATTATTTTTTTTATTTTAATGTCTTTCACTTCATTATTTATGATTAATTCGTTGTTTCTACTAGCTTTGTTCCATTCTTGCCAGACATTTATTAATAATAATTCCAGGTAAGGACGTTTATTATTAATAAAAATCCCAAAAAGAAAGAAAGAAAGGGACTTGGTGGTGTGTATAATATATCTTAATTAGAGCATTCTTATCTTTAATTTCATAAATTTGTAATTTTGGAATAACTCATTTTCAAAGGGACCATCATCGCAAAACTAGGATCCTATAAGCACGCCAACATGATCTTCAGCTAATATTTTAATCGGTAGGGTTTTTGTTTGATGATTAAGGTCAAGGGCGAACTACATTTTCCTCCCCGAATTTTGAGGAAACTACAAATAGCTTCTCTAGTTATTGAAAACTACATCTAACCCCCTCGATTGACCCACTTAAATGGTCAAATCATCTGGTTACAAAAGCAAAAAGACGTAAAACCAAACGCATTACTAGCGTAGAGACCAAAATACTATTAAAAAGTTATTGTGAAATTGAAGCATAAGAATTTGAGTTGGTGGCTTCGGCATCGGCACTGTCAACTCTATTGCCATCCCTTTTTCCATTTTTTATTTATTAGATATGAAATAAATGTATTTTGTCATTCAGAATTGATTTTTTCTGAAATCAGTATGTCATGCCGACTTTTAAATCTAGTGAGTCACTGGCTAAAAAGTTAAGTGGTTAATGAAGGATTAAATATAGATTTCAATAACTGATTGGGTTATTTATAGTTTTTTTAAAATTCGAGGGAGATAAATGTACTACACTCTAAGGTCAATTAATGCTTTTTCTTTTTGTCTTTGGGGGCATTAAAAACCATAGTTGAATATCTCCATATACATTATTTTCTACTGTTTATTAATTGGTTCGTCTTTTCTTTTTTTTCTTTTTGTCTATTTATTCAGAGTGGAATCTATGGGGAAAACCACTATAATCTTTAGCCAGATAAATCCATCATGTTTCACCTTATCTAATTAAGTAATTTTTTTCCAAAGGGCAATTTTTTAGCTGCATATATTTTTTGTTTTCATAATTTATTGTATTAACTCTTGATTAGTAATGTGTCAATTTCAGTGACCTAATCACTTTTAATGACAAACTTTCTTGCCTAACTTAATAATTTTAATAATTGAACACAAAAATAACAATATTTTACTATTTTCTCCAAAATTATTCTTCTCAATTCAACCTTTTAACATAAGATAAATGTAAGAAGTTACGGGTTATTTTTATTGAGGTTTGCAAAAATTACTAATGCTTCCTAAATTTTCTAAATATTATACTCCCTCCGTCCCATTCAAAGAGTCATGTTTATAATACTGAAAATTTTCTAAATATTATACTCCCTCCGTCGCCATTCAAAGAGTCATATTTGTAATACTGACTCTTTGAATGGGACAGAGGGAGTAATACATTTCCATAGTTTGGTCAATACGATCAATATTTTCCTGTCCATTTAGTCATATTACAAATAGGGCATTGTCAACTCAAACAATTAAGCGTGATCATTGGTAATTTGAATGATTTAGAGGGTATTGATAATATTCAACAACCTTAATGGGCATTGATAAAATTTTCAAATTTTAGGAGATATAAATGTAATTAACCCTAAATTACTAGGGCGAAAGGTTAATAAATGATCTTTAATTCCACACAACTCCTTTCAGTTGAGAAAATTTACGAAAGAAATGTTTTTAATATCCTCTCATCAAATTTCAAGATAAATTTTATGGATTGTATTTAAGATTATCCTAAAATCAAATGTCGATTTGACACTATGATATTTTTTAGTCTCCCATTTCATAAAAGAATGAATGGCCCAAAAACAAAGAAAGCTAGAATAAATATCTATCTAGCTAGTTTAATTAGCATGGATATTTGCATACATAGTGCTGGCATCAAATTTTCAGAATATTTTAAACAATATATTTTTCCGATATTTTATGAACATTATATACTCCTTCCGCCTCAAAATATAAGTAATTTTAACTTTTCAACTTTGTTTCAAAATTTAAGTCATTCTAACTATTTCCACACTTCTTTTTCAAATTTACCTTTACCAGTAAATCAGTTAACTGCCTACATTAGTTATTAATATCTCACATGAAGTTCTATTAATAAAAGGTTTAATAGTCATTTTGAAGTCCGTCTTAGTGTGTGGAGAGAGTTAGAATGACGTATATTGTGAAACGGATAGATTAATAATTGGATTTCCATTTTTGTGACAAACAATGTCTACAAATTAAGAAAAAGTTACGGGGACAGATATGGCTTAGGATTCCCTGTTACACTTTCCTGTTACACTATGAGTTACACATCTTAATAACTCAACGTTAATATTCTTTTTTAAATTAATTTTTTTACCAATGCTATTAATTAGCATTCTAATAAATTTTTGGACTAAGGGTTCACCCATTTTGATTTAGGGTATATTTATTTTAATTTATTGAGATTAAAAAATCAAAAAAATACTATAAAATTATATAAAATACCAGATTAATGTAAAAAAATAAAATAATTATATTAAAATTACGTAGAATGCCAATGAATAGCATTGGTAAAAAAATTAATTTAAAAAAGAATATTAACGTTGAGTTATTAAGATGTGTAACACATAATGTAACAAAAAAGTGTAACAGGGGATCCTGAGCCGACAGATATACGTGTAAAGGTTGAAGATAATGTGGCAATTAATATTTGGAGCTAAATAAATGGAATTAGCTAGGGTGTGTTTGGAAGGGTGTGGAGATGATCAAGCATCTCTTCCAATTGGTTGAATTGTATGATTCATGGGAAGTTGTAGACTATAAGTTTTCTATGACAATGATTGTCAAAGCATTTTTTTTTAAATTAAAAAAAAAGGGTTCAATCATACACATACACCCTCCTTTGATCTTTTTTTTTTTTTTTCTTTTTAAATACTGTAATTTTTGTCTTCTTCTTCCATCATTTCTTAATTAATATTCTTTCGTCCCAAAGAATTCAATTTCGAGTTGTAATTCGTGACTCAAAAATAATTGTATTACTAAACTCTTTTAATGAAAGAGAAAGTACATTTTTACTCACGTGATATATTTTTATCAAACAATGAAGTGGGACAATGTGATTTTTAGTGTAATTTTGACCTCACACGATGTAAAATGAAGCATAATATTTTCTAATATATATATATATATAAAATAAATATGACAACGTTAAAGCTACATTATATTTTTGTGTTTTATACAATGTGAAGTGAATTATTACTACTTACAAAATATATTGTTATGTTCTTGAGTCACTCGACATACTGACGTTGGATACGTAGTATTTTTACCTCACACAATGCAAGAGATTTATGCTATATTGCTTTTCTTTGATTATACATAATGTAAGGGGGGAACATGAATTTGATTGAGAAAATCTAAGATGTGAGAAGGACATGACAACTCAAGAATTGTAAACAATCTTACCTTTGAAAAATCAAGATTAATGATAAGCCATTTAGAGTAATGTTTCACTAGATTAATTTCTAGACATTACCCGCAAAATTAGTAAAATGTAAATATTTTAAAGTCTATAATTGTTCCTCTAACAATGGGTTCAATTCAACAACCCCCTAGCTATAGGCCCTAGTTATCTACTGTCAATTATCACAAATGCCCCTTTTCTTTTCTTTTTTTTTTTCCTTTTTTCTCCCTCCCCAACCGTGGTAAAATTAATTTACTGAATAACAATTATACTATATAAAGAGCATGTGTTTCTAAATTGATGTTTATTTCAATAGTAGAGTCGTGCTTCTATTTTTGTCAGTGACATACTTTAATTAAAATAAAAATGTATAGTTCATATAAATTTATACTTAAAAAGTAAAAATAAAAGTGGATAAAATAGTATCAAATTATATATTTATTTTGCTATATCATATTACTTATAAAGAAAAAGTACATTTTATAAATTAAAATTTTTTAACTAGGCAATAAATAATAATCTTGTAAATGAAAGAAATACCTAAATATTCGTACTAGAACTAGAGCTATATTTTAGGGGTCGAACATGCGCCATTTTTATTATTGGTAATATTTTTTAACTTTAGCATCAAGTTTAATTTTCATGATGCTTGGTTCATGAACCAGGGCCTAGAAACAGGGAAAATATTCAAATCAAATCAAAGCCATCCATTCACACGTGATAAATATGGTAAAAAAGGATAGATAGATTAATATTTTTGGGGAATATTAATAAGTTTATTTTATTTAAAAGTTTTTGCCGTAGGTGTGCTGGCTGTGGTTTCCCACCGGAATGCCGAATGGAAGGTGCTAAGAGACATGCCTGCCTGGATGAATGGGATGAATCCAATTGTTTCATTTCTTGTTTTTACCAAAAACAAAATTTTGTAGTACATTTTTGTGCTTGGACATTAAATCAATCTCATGATTTACACTATGCTCTCTTGGTGTGCAATTTCTTTGTATTGGTTTCATTGTACGCCAGTTGCAATGACCTCTAAGAAGAGAAATTAAAATTGTAATTGATTTTAAGACACTTCCCTTTATTTCTTTGAGACTCATCTAAATCTAAGGGGAACACATTGAAATTAGTTGATGAAGAAGATACTTCTCAAGCTTCTTTTAATTATAACGAGAAGTTATTTCATTCATCAGATGTATCGACTATAATTATGCAACAAGAATTATTATAGGATAAAATTGTAATTTTCTTATAAAAGTGTCTATGACTTAAAAGATCGTATATTCTACTTTCGTTATTGTGATTGGATTGTTGAAATAAAACAAAGTGAATATGTCTTATGCAATCAATAATTAGTATTTTACAATACTTAATATTGAGAAATTAAGGTCCATTTCAAAAAAAAAAATTTTGAAATTAAGGTGAATTAATTGAATTTAATTACTAATTCTTGTTTCAATTCTATGCATCAAGAAAAGAAAAAAATATTTCCTTCCATAAGAAAAAGTTAATTTAATAATGTATAACGTTTTACAAATTCACATAATTATAAAATGTAATATATGAAATAACTATTTACTATAATTTTTAGCATATTTTAATTTTAATAGTGAATCATATTATTGAAGATATGAAAAGTAAAGAATATATATCATCTTTTTTAAATCAAAGAAATTTAGGAACGAAATTGTTCTATTTTTTATTTATTGTTAAAACATAGTGACTAGACAATTCACATATTTTTTAGGAATGAAAATTCAATTTTTTATTTATTTTTTTCTTTTGCAATGTTGTTCGTGAATCTTGACTAGACAAAATCCATTACTCAAATTAGTGTGTCTAACTCTGTTTAAATATCAAAATTACCTCGTTTCGCTAATAATTCATATAAATGAAAATTGTGAGAGTAATGAAAGCAGTGAAAGTTTACAAAAGTTACAAATGAGTTGACGGTTCAACACAAAAAATTTACAAGGGAAATGACGTAATTTTATAACAGTCATTGAACTTGCATCGTTTCACTTTTTCAAACTAATTAACTGATAAAGGCACGTTGAAGGAAAAATGTATAACTTGGATTTAGGGCATGTTCTTTTTGAACGTTTTGAAAAATAATTTTATAATGTAAAAATTGTATTGAAAATATAAAAAATAAATATTGAATAGTAAAAAATTGTATTGAAAATGATGAAATATTATTAAAATATATTAAATTTACTGTTGAAACCAAAATTATTTTCAAAACGAAACAAAAAAAACATGCCTTTAATAATGAATATGCATGCGTCATATTTTGAAAATAAATAAAGTAAAGGAAAAAAAAAAGGAAAAATATTAATAAAAAGCAAGAATAATCACATTCTAACCGAGCTTTTCGTTTCCTGGGCGAAAAGTTACCACATCCCAGATCAAGACATGTGGGCCCACTTCAGATGTTGAAGGGTAAAATTTAACTTTATTGAAACTTCAAACTTTTAAGGGGGGGTTTATATGAAATTGTTACCGTAATTTAGGGACTAATTTAGCTATATGCTCTTAATTCGTCTTTAATTTGAAGCGCATTTTGACTTTATTCCAACTTTGTCCTTTTCGTCTCAGCCGTTTGATGTGCTTGATGGTGATTAATTCTATTTTGCTACTATTAAAGCAAAATACCAAAGTCCCCACTATATCTTTTTTTTTCAGAGCCCCCCAAAAAATATGAATTATGCAAATTACAACAACGACAATAATTAAACCATTATCCAACAAGGCCAATTTTATATGGCCGACATAAAATATTCAAAGTAATTGAGGAAAATAATTTCACAATGGATGATGGACAAATCCATAAACATTCCACAAATGAATTTTACGAGTAGATGATGAATCAGATTGAATATGAGTTAACAAGACATTTTGACGCGTTGAGTTCACTTCTGTTAAGTAGATGTTTGGTTGTAGCTTACAATAACAACCACATAACCATTTATGAATGCTAATTATGGACGAAGATGCTAAATAAGTAATGTTAAATGGAATAATGTGCCAAAACTCATTACCCAAAAGCCCTCCGAATTTTCATGGCACTAAAAATTAATAGTAGTACCTAATCACTGGCTCAGGATCCCCTGTTACACTTTACTGTTACACTATGTATTACACATCTTAATAATTCAACGTTAATATTCTTTTTTAAATTAATTTTTTTACCAATGCTATTAATTAGCATTATAATAAATTTTTTGACTAAGGGTTCACCCATTCTGATTTAGGGTATATTTATTTTAATTTATTGAGATTAAAAAAATCAAAAAAATACTATAAAATTATATAAAATACAAGATTAATGTAAAAAAATAAAATAATTATATTAAAATTACGTAGAATGCCAATGAATAGCATTGGTAAAAAAATTAATTTAAAAAAGAATATTAACGTTGAGTTATTAAGATGTGTAACACATAATGTAATAGAAAAGTGTAACAGGGGATCCTGAGCCCTAATCACTTCCATTATTTCCCCCATATCTCCAAGAGAACAATATTAAATACTCCTACAATTAACCTTTTCTTAATTGTTAAGGTACAATTTTTAGTACCATTAATATGTTTTAAAATTTTTCCCAAAAAAAAAAAAAACACTATAATTCATCTCCACATCAAATCAAACTCAAAGAGATAAAAATGAGAAAAAAATTAAAAAACCACAGTGATAATTCCAGGAAAAAATATATATATACTGATAAGACCTAAGAAAGAATATGCAACACATGAAAATGAAAGGCAAAAAAATTAAAAGGAAAGAAGGAGGTCGGTTCCTTGCACCCAACGTATCTCTAGGTTTTGCCTCGGACCCAGGCTCGGAATTTGTTTATGTATGACTTTGAAAGGATAAGAACAACCCCCTCCCCGCCCCCTCCCATACCCACCCAACCCAGCCTTTCTCTTCTTTTCTCTACAAGTAGCATTCCTCCTTCTCTCCGTCTCCACTTTCCTAACCCTCTCTTCTTGACCAAAGTTTTTTCTCTCTCTCTCTCTCTCAATCCACTCTACAAGACACGGCATCAACGCACAAACTGAATTAACTACACCACATATTTTCGTTTCTACTTTCTCTCCCAAAAACGAATAAAACTCACACACGCAGTAATCGAAAGTGTGATTAGTCCACTCTCTGTTTGGAACATTTCCTCGCAGTACTACAAGGAAAGCATTGGCATTTGCTTGCTGTTGTCATTTCCGACTTTCAAGCTGGCGATCGAAAATCAAGAATCAACTGTCCGCGAGATTAAGCCCAAGAGCAGGCGAATCATGGTGAGCGGTTTTTTGCCAATTTGAATTTGAGATTTGGGGTTTTTGTTTTTTCGGTTGTTGGTTGGTTTTGTTCTTACCTTTTTTATTGGTTTTGGCAGGGAGCTGGAGGGCCTGATGAGGATGATAGTCGATGGCCGCCGTGGTTGAAGCCGATGCTGAGGGAACATTTCTTCGTGCAGTGCAAAATGCACGCTGATTCACACAAGAGCGAATGCAATATGTATTGCTTGGACTGTATGAATGGGGCTCTGTGTTCACTCTGTTTGGGTTCTCACAAGGACCATCGTGCCATTCAGGTTTGTGTTTCTCTTCCGCCTTTCAATTTGTTCTGTTTTTGCCTAAAATTTGGGGGTCTGGCTGGGCTTCTGCCATTTCTGTTAAAATTGCAGCTTTTTCATCGGTCCCCTTTCTCTGACCCCTAATGGTGGGGATGAAAGGGAGGATTTCCCAATCCCTCTGTTTCTTCCCATTTAAAACAGCCGATTACTTTTCAAATTCCCGAACTCCTTTGCAGTTTCCCAACCGTTGACTTTAAAAAATGCCACCATTTCTTCATCGCTGTTCATCAATTCATTGTTTCCATTGCCGATGAATGTCATGAATTTGAGTTTTTTCACACACTGATTTGTGGGTTCTCTTCTTTTTTATTTGCAGATAAGGAGGTCTTCATACCATGATGTCATTAGGGTCAATGAAATTCAGAAGTATCTGGATATCTCCTCTGTTCAAACCTACATTATCAACAGCGCCAAAGTCGTGTTCTTGAACGAGAGGCCTCAGCCTAGGCCTGGCAAAGGCGTGACCAACACCTGTGAAGTTTGCGAGCGCAGTCTTCTCGATTCCTTCAGGTTCTGCTCCCTCGGCTGCAAGGTAATGTATGACGAGAAATTTCCCCCGTTTTGATCAAATTGGATGTTCAGGAACAAAAGGTGTTTGCGTTTTTTCTGACAAATTTGTTTAAGAATGCATTGAAAAACGTAGATTATTGATGGTGAAACTAAAAATGGGATTGGGATTGGGGATTTCTCGATGATTGTGGGTGAATTTAATGCTTGATTCAATTATTGAATGGACATTGATATATATATATTTTTTTTTCTCCAACAGATTGTGGGGACATCCAAGAACTTCCAGAAGAAGAAGCATTCGCCGGAGAAGAAGAGGGTAATGATGGCGGCCGCCGCCTCCGATTCCGAGGACTCCTACAGCAGCAGCAGCCACGGCGTCGGGCGGCACAATAGCCCGAGCAGCAGCCATGGAAAAGTCCAAAGCTTTAGCCCATCAACACCCCCTCCAACTGCAGTTAATTACAGAACAGCCAAGAGGAGAAAGGGAATTCCCCACAGAGCCCCAATGGGAGGAGTACTCATCGAGTATTAGCACAAAAGCCCCTGCTTTTATGTCTAAATTAGCCTTAAGACCCCCCAACTTATACCACCCTTGCCTTATGGTCCCTCTTCTCCAAACATTATGTGCTTTTTCACACACCTTAAAGAAAGGCCAATGTTTAGGAGATTGTACATAGAAGCAGAAGCAGCTACTAATAGAAAGGTGATATGAAGAAATAGTAGGGGCTTTAGTGGGAAGTAATTTCAGTTTGGAGGACTGAATGTGGAAATTCTTAGAAGCTTTGGGACTTAGAAGAAGAAGACGACGAAGAAGAAAAATAAAGTTTTATAGTCTATAGTTTGAATATCCAAGAAAAAAAAATACAGTGGCTTGAAGTAAAGAAAGTGGTTATACATAAGTTTTTGGGCTTTTTACTTTTTACCTTAGTTCGGGTAAAAGTGTAAATATTGTTTTGTGGTAGGTTAAATTGGATAACAAATGTACCCTTTTCTTCAAAATAGCTATGGTGTTTATATATGGAATGAAATATAATAATAATTATAGTAATTTTCGTGGGCTTCTTTTTCTCTGTATTTATTTATATTTTTTGGGTTTTTGTATAAATATTTTTTGAATAGTGGCTTCTTGTTATTTTGGGAAAGTTCTTGGACGGTCGAGGTAACTCCGAGGCGGCGGGGCCCTCCGGTGGCCGCCTCGTGGGAGAGGCGAAAGGAAAAGGCGGTATCAATGGGATTACGTGTCGGGTTGTGATTGGGCCAGGAAAAAGCTAGGTGTCTTGGTTCGCGGAATCATGCATTAGGTCAGCCGCCCCCCCTTAAGAGATATAATGCGGTTTCTTGGTGGAGGGGTTTTGTATTAACCTTAGTGGGGTGGGATTCGTTTCTGGCCGTGCGATCGAGATTCGACGGTGGGGATCTGTTTTGGGCGTTTGAGTGGGTTGGTTTCTTGTTCGTGCTTTCGTGGGTTTTGTTTTTTTCTTAGTACGTTTTTATGTTATTTTATAAAGATGTTAAAATTCGTCTACTCATAATTAATTGTGATTAATCTGTTGTTCTTTTGATAAATTTTCACTCATTTTGGGTCATTTATATACAATTCATGAGACACTATGTATTATTACATTATTATATTTATATGAGACTTGCATATTAGGTTGGGAATTACGTTATTGGGAGCTGTACATTGCACATAACACACAATTTCCAGGAGTAGTCTCTAATAGTCTTAGCAATAATTTATGAAAATTTGTAATTCTTATCAGATGTGCGCATCAAACCATTAACAGTATAATCTGTGAACCAAGTAAATTTAAAATTATTGTTTTTAATGTTTTTGTCTACGCAAAATTGATTTTGACATAATTGAAATGGTCTAATATGATGTGTGGGTTTGGATTATAGTCTTCGGCATTGATGACTTGATTGGATGTTTGGTTGGTGTTATTTTACAAAGAGCTGAGGTCAATGTCCAACGAAGACTTTTTTTCTATTTTTTTAATTACATTTATTTTGTGTTAATTAATCAAAAATTGGCTCAAGTTGGACTAATCAAGATTTGCTTTTGACAAATGTTATTTGATTTTAGGAGTGGTAGTGAAAATTAAAATATTAATGATACACATCAATTTGGTCTAATAGAAAAATCATTATTCACTCGTGTGGAATTTACTGTAAATTTTGCGCCTTTTTTAGCAAATTCAGTTGGTACACTACCGGCTCTCCGAGTGGTGGATTCTTATTTGTGTTGTATTTGTATCGTGTTAAATTGCGTATATATGAAATAGAAGTCAAAGTTTTATTTTTTTAATGTGAAGTCGTTTCCATCGGGGAAAACAAATGACAATGCTAAATAAACAAAAAGGGGGAAAAAAAAAAAAACAAACAAACAAAGTGGTTCGATTTGTGGGCACGTGAAACATGCAACTGGAGTGAGTTTTTTACTTTTTAGCTCATGGTACATGCATTTCCAAAACACACACAAAAGAGAAAAAAACAAAAAGAAAGAATTCATGGAAGATCCATTGGAGCAAAAATGTGGGATGGGATTTGTAATTTTGTTCTACTTTTAGATCAAATGGAATGGTTACTTCTCAACAAAAAATAAATAAAAAATTTGCAACGTTTTCTCATCTTTGTTTTCAATGATGAACACATATTAATGATTTCAAAATTTAAATGTTGAAAGACATAAATAAAGTTCAAACCTCACCCGTTACACGACAATCGATCTAAATCTGATACTTCAGACTAAAATAAAAAGAGAATTCAAATTTAAAAGGTTATGAAAATTTTCATATGAGAGAACCAATTGCCAAATACTTGGAAATGGCTTGTATTAATTTCTCGTTTCAATGTTAAATGTTCAACTTCAAGATTGACGAAAAAAAATTAACTAAGGGGCTAGTTTTCTAAGTTTGGCCAACTTCCTGTGAATATTTGGTTGTTGGCTAAAAATTTTTTTTTTTTGATAAATAATAATCAGGATACGTTATATTTGTTAAGAAAAATTATAGTTTCGTTAAAGAATTATTCAGTCATTAGATTTGGCCTATACAATTGAGTGTCAAATTCAATGACTGAATGTCTCGTTTGACTGACATGTAGTCTCACCCTTGTTTATTAACCAATTTCAATCATAACAACTAAATAAATTTAATTATTTGGATTAATTTTTAATTATTAAAAAGCTAAAAGAGCATTATGCCGACTGGATTAACTAGTGTGTAACTTTATCGGAAGTTCTTTCTCACCCAATTAATCATGGCAATGTTGAACTCATTTAAGGTTAAAAATGTCCACGAAAGGTTCCTCATTCCCAATTGCACGACAACTTTTATAAAGTTATACTCTTTCCGTTTTACTAAAATAATCCAGCTTAAAAAATATATAATTTTAATGTACAATAATAAAATTAATTGATTTAATGCTATTTATTTCGTGAATTAATTATGTGATTATATTTTAAGTGAACATTAATTATTTGATCGTACATATTTATATTAGTAAAAATGAAAAGAGTAACAAAATTTCAATATTGATCTCTATTGATTCAAAATTTCAAACTTTTGTTCCAAAATTACACATTTATCACTACATTTACAAGGAATAGATAACTCAATTTTGTAGAATTGATGTTTAGAATAATTTATTCAAAATTTCACTTATAGAGTACTTCAATTTACGTTATGTGTCCAAGCATTAGTAGACAATATTGTAACGCAAATTAATGGCTTTATCTTAATACATATATTTTTGTAATTAATATGAAATATTTTACATTAATTATCACTAATAATTGAGGTAATATCTTGGCTTACACAATTGAAACTGCTCTTCCTTTTTTTCTTTCTTTTTGAAAGAAAAACTGTTCTTCTTTTTTATTACTTTGAAAAACAATTTTCTTATTGATTAGCATGTAGTTAACTAATTCCGAAGTTTTTTTTTTATAATATGAAAAAAGTAATATACAGTCACCTTTTAAAAAAAGTTATGAAATCAACATTTAAGTTTTAGAAAAGTGACGATATACGCAGTTCATATTGACTGATGTAACAATTACATGAAAAAAATACTTACAATTAAAATTGTTGAATAACTCCTATTATATAACGTTATGTCTGTCTCTGAATTTTTCCACTAAATATTTTCACTTTCTCATTCATTTCGAATACCTTCATGGAAGTTTTGTTGATGCTTCTTCTTTCATCCTTTCTCCATCTCCACTTTCTCTCCCAGTCACCTTGGAGAGAAAAAGACCCATATATACCCCATTCATAATTGATTCTCTATAATTTATAAATCGGAATTTTTTATTTATTTTCCTTTTGGAACGAAGAAAGTATATATTCATATTTCCAAAAGAGAAAAAAAAAAAAAAAAAAAGAAAGATATGAAATCATTCATCGATATATCATTTAATAAATTATTGATACATAGTTTTTTCAGCATAACACTAGTTTTAATTCTGTTAACATCTTTGAGATTGTTGCTTATTAATGGAAGATGATGTACAGAGTGAAAAAGTTGAGCGATTTTCTTCAAGTGATTGATATGAACTAATCAACCGCCTCAAATAAATTCGCCAACTAAATATCAATATAGTTAGAATGACAAGTGGAGATCGTGGAGTGGTCCATGTTTGCTACTGTAATTTTTTTCCTAAATTTATTCATATACATAGTAGTTAATTTAGTTCACATTTTTACATTAAAAAAATAGTTAATTTATTTCACATTCTCTTAATTAGGAGTACACCGAATATTATACCTAGTAGTTGAGGGTGTATTGGGTCCAGATGGGTCTTTAAACCATTCCAACCTTCACGTAATCCCTCTTATATATGTTCGATATAGTTATTTACTTGTCTAGATTTCTATTTTTCCATAAAACTCCATATAAATATTTCTCTGACAACGTCACTACGCGATAAAAAAAAGAAAAGAAAATAAAGTCATATTAATAATTATGAGCCTATCCAAAAGGGTGATATTGGGATCACTGTCTTCCAAAATCAGAATCTTACAATATATTTATAGACTTTTCAACATTATCACAAGGATCATGTTCTTTAATTTTTCTTCTTTTGAGTATTAAATTAATAATTAATTATCATTATATAATTTATAATGAGAAAAGTATTGCACATTGAAAAAAAAGGCTAGCACACTACACATTGATGAAGTTCACATCCAATGATACACATGGCCGATGCTGTCCATTAAAGCACCAAAATTTGGTAAAAAACCGTAGAAAGATTCAAAGATAGTTTAAAAGTCGATTATACTTCTTCTCTTGTTTTGTAACCATTATACTTCTTATCGAAACCAAATAGTAACCTAGAATCGATTCTTCCCCTTTTGAGATATTAATAAAATAAAAAGAAGAATATATTGATTTATTAGACCATCCTCAGTCATACTATCACACAGTCCGATAAGCAATATTTTAGCTTTTAAAATAAAAAAATTGATACGCGTGTACTTTTTACTACAAGTGATACTTTGTTTGTTTTATTTTTTGAACAAAAGATACTTTCTTTCTTTTTTCTGTTCTCTTTTTAGTTTTACCGGTGATACTTTGCTAAACCAATAATACTTCAATCCTTAAAATCATTTTTTTTTCCAGTACTAGAGGTTACTTTTTTTTTTTTAATTATATAAACCAGTTAAATTAAATAAGCGGCGATAAGTGATATGCGGTACATCAGAGACTATATGCGATACGCAATGTTTTAGCAGCGACACTCATAATTGTGTTGTATCATAAACTATACGTGATACGCAATATTTCAACAGTTACACTCATAATTGCAATACATCAAAGACTACATGCTTAACACAATACTTCAGCAGCTTCAACAACTACATTCATAATTGCGATATATTAACAGTTACACGCGATAAATCAGAAATTATACACGGTATATTAGAAAGTATATGCAATAAGTATACTTTCACAACATATACGAGATACTTTTTAAGTTAAATTCGATACAGAAAATAAAAACAAAAACACACGCGACGGATTGTGTGACAGATCAGATACAATTTTATCTTCGTTACATTTATAGTTAATTAATGCCCCCTCCGAAATATTAGGAATCTCAACTCAAGTCCGGACTATGGTCCGAAATTCACATGTTAGAAAGCAACTTACTTACTAACAAACTAGTCCTAAATTTGACAACTATGCTCTCAAACTAAAAAGGTAACCAAAAAAGCCAAAAAGAGTAAAGAGTAGTAACTCCAAGGCTCCAAGTACTGTAATTCAATTATAATTTTTTTACATAATCATTCAATCATTGAATACTTATCTATAGAATTGTATTAGTAGTCCATCATACGTCATTATTCAGTGACTGACTGATTCCATATAGAAACTATAGTGTTTCTCAATTACTAATAGGCTTATACACTTAGTAAATTATCACCATTTTACTATTTGTGTTATTGCGTGATTTAAAAATATATTATTTGTCCTCTTTGTGACAATTGTTTTATTGATGTCATCAAAATTTTATGAAGTGAAAATTGATCAAAGAGGGACAAATAGTATATTTTGAAAAATATAGTTCCGACAAATTATGAAAATGATGATAATTTAGTCAAGTTACAGTTTAATTCTCCCATAAACTCATTGTGTACAGTTTAATTGTTTTACAATAGTGACTGCACCGACCGCGAACCCTCAAAAAAGTATTGATCGATCTAATAACCTATTGGGTCTGGTGTTACTTTCTGTCGTCGGCCAGCGTAATATCGTTCTTTCGTTAATTCAGATAGTGCGTTCTTCCTCGGTACTATTGTTCGAAAACTTATCTTATCCGCAATTAGCCTTCTTTTTGCACGTAGGGCATGTTAGTCCTTTAAAACACAAGAGGAGGAGCAGTAAAAACATGATCATACAACGGGTAACAATGTAATTAAGCGTAGTTTTTATTTACCAAAGCCTTTTCCAATACCGAACCTCGAGATTGTAACACGTAAGTGGGGTTTGTCCCTTTCAATATAAAATGCTTGAAACTAATATTTGGCCATTTGGGTTACAATTTATTGATAAAAAAATTAAAAAGAAAAGAAAAAAGAAAGAAGAAATTGGTGGAGGGTTTAGGTGGCAGTGAAAATGAGTGAGTCATAGAGAGACACGTGTCAAGATGAGTGCGCACCAAAGTGTGCCACCGCATCAGCCTTCTCTTTAAATAAATACATGAAAAAAGAAAATTTTTAATTATCGGTGTCTCCGCTGTCCACACAACACTCCACGTAACCTATTAATTTATAGCAACTCAACAAAAGAGGATTCTTCACTTTTCTTTTATTTATTTTTTGAGTAATGATAGACTCAGCAACAAATTATAATAATTTTTTAATAGCAACTCATGTTTATTGGTTACATTTTTATTAATATCACATAATTAGCCAATAAATACATGTCACATGAGTTGCTATCAAAAAGTTGCTATGACTTGTTACTGAGTCTATCATTACTTTTATTTTTTTCTATAAAAAAAAATATATATATATATAGTTCTAGAGGGCTCAGCTGGGGGAGGGAGATGGCGATAGATGAGTGCTACACGTACCGTATCTGTTGTCACACGTGCAACTTATCTACGGCTTCTTCCTCCTGATCCATCATCCGTGACATCCCCATTTCATTTTCATATTCACATTTTATTTTTTATTTTTTTCTTAAAAGATGCAATTATATTGTTCATTTATGATAAGGCACGAATTTGATACGGTACAAATATGTTAGAGTCAAGTCGATCGATATAACTTATTAAACGATTAACGTAATGATTGGGAACGTGAATCTACTAGCACGAACATGTGAATACTAGGTCAACACGAGGAGTCAGAGTTGAGAATGTCGACATAAATAATTAAATGGGTAATGTTAAATTTAAAAAGTGTCGACATGGGAATATGTAAAACATGAAACTACTAATTTAGACACAACACGAATTGGTAACCCTATATGCAATGTCTACACGTTTGAGATGGAAGACTAGGTTCTGAATAATACTCTATTCGTCCCACTTAAAGAGTTTACTTTGAAAAATGTATAATTTATTATGGGTTATTAGGTACAACACCTAAAATAACTAATTTGACACTATGTTTTTCACTTATATCATTGATTTACATGTAAGTATTAATTGTTGACCCACATTGTTATATTAGTAAAGTTATATAATATAAAAATAATTGAAAGTAGACCTTTTAGATGAGACAAAATTTTTTAAAACGTGAACTCTTTGAATGAGACAAAGAGAGATTTACGTTTTGGTTTGTAATTTGGAATGTGCTTGAAGATAATATGGTTTGAGATAGTTTAAACTTTAAACTGTTGTATGATACTATAATTTAAAATGAATCTAGAACCATTGTTCACCGATCGATTTCTATTTTTGTTAGTTTATTAACTGAAAGGACAGACTAACAAAGTAACAAGATCTTTGAGGCGGATTTTGCTTTCTTTTAGTGCATTACCTAGTGTAATAGTGTGATAGAAAGAGAATTTGTAATAGTTTTGTTGTCTTGCTCTTCCTTTAATTTTCTTATATTTTTGAGAAAATTATTTAATACAATCATTGAGTTTATTTATTTTTATTGTAGCATATCAACAATAATTAAAATAGATAAATATGACTTTATATATATTTTTATTATTTTACCAAAAAATTTACGCTTTTATCATTATATAATACAAGCTGCATAGTACCAGTTAGGCAGAATAATTTCCCTATGTTTTGTTGTGGTCTCTCTTTTCTTTTGTTTTGTGAGAAATTATAAATATTGTATGTTGTTAGGTATCTTTTTAGGATAAGGTTCGAGAATGGCCATTTGTGTCCCTCAATATTGGAGTAATATAAAGTATTATTGGTTGGATATTCTTTGAACGAATCCCAATGCTTGAAACCGAATTTAAGAAGTACCAAGAAGCTGCCAGATGAAATCTTGGATGGGGAAGGAAAATTGAAATATCTTTTTTAAGCTAAAAAAGGAAAATCATATCTCAAACCGTACCACATAAATAGTGCACACTATAAATTTTGGATAGAATCAATGCTAAATAAGGGTAAAATTATAGTCATTCACGGAATTATTCCTTTACCGAATAATTATCTATGCAATCATATGGTGTATGCAAGAAATGATTTTGTGAAAGAATTATTAAATAAATGCTTGTAAATTTTTTAGGTTTAATCATTCTTTAGTGACAACCTATAATATAGAGGACAGATCATTGATTCCACAAATAATGAGGGAGTTTGCCCCTCAGACATTAAAAGGGCATAAAAGTAAAATCATACTTTTTGTGGCACATGAGTAAGATTATAGTCCTTTAATGAGACTATTCTTTTAAAAAATAATGACTTATGTAATTAATTGTATAATTACATGGGTAAATATAGATGATAGCATATATAACATTGTTTCTAATGTGGTATTCATAGCAATAACGGTAAGGTTGTCTCACTCTAGTGTTTTTATGCCCCTCTCTAACTTATATATAAATATTATCTCATCTGTATCATTATAAGAGTACACTTTGTAATATTATTTTTAGTAATATTTCTTGGTTTGAATTGTGTTATCTACCTGCGTTGTTGCATAAATAATACTATTTATTCGTTTAACTAGAAAAGTTCACATTAAAATTGTACATTCGCGACTTATAAACAATTATACTATTAGATTTTGTTTTTTATGAAACGAGGAGAGTAATAATAATAAAATATATTTTTCATTCTTTTTTTCCGTGTCACCTTTTATTCAGAGACTAAAAATTAGATATTTAATAAGATTAATTATATTTACTTCTTCTGAATATTGGAGAAAATATTTCATCCATTACAAATATTATCAGATACCTCTTCGGATTTAGGTCTGTTCTTTAACTTAAGTTTCAAATAATGTTTGAAACTTAGTTTTGGGAAAATAATTTTATAATTAATTTTCATCATTTTCAATACAATTTTTTACTATTCACCAACACCTTTTTATATTTTCAATACACTTTTACATTATAAAATTAATTTTCCAAAACTAAGTTTCAAACTTGATTTCAAACCTAAGTTAAAGAACATACCATTATTATCCATATTTATTATTGATTTAGATATATTGCCAATTTAGGCCAGTCGACCTCGTCCTCACTTTTTGAAACCTACTTTTGGGACTAAATCGTTGATACCTTGAAACTTAAGTTAGAATGGAACAAGTATAATTAATGAGATTAATATGAGATTCAATATCTTTTGAGAGTCGAGGAGATCGAGTATTTATAGGCAGCTCAACCTCCTTTGGAGCTTGCCGGCGAAGAAACATGCCACGTCAGCTGGTGACGTGTACTAGTCACGAGGGAGGATATCCTCCCCGATTCTGCTGTAAGTGCCTTCTTGATCTCTGTACTGAGCCAGAGACATTGCGACACGTGCCCAGTACACGCGTCAGCTTTGCATGAGCCTTTCCTTTTTCCGGCTCAAGCTCTTTTCCGGACTTCGTCCTTGTTGGCCTCGGCCCTACGTGCCTCGGCAGTACATACATACTCAACACCAATCGCTTTGAATTAATTAAAAATAAATAAATACAAACATAAAAAGGATAATTGGTAATTTAATTGATTTGAAAAGGTATTAAAATTATTTTGAAATCTCAAATAGTCTTAGTAATATTTTAGGAGAAGAGTTAAATAATGTAATTAACTCTATTTAATAATGCGAAAAAGTAAAATGAGTTTACTTTATTCTTTCGAGTAAAACAAGAAATATGCAAGAAATATAGAGGTAGTCATAGTTTGCACAATCTCCATACGTATAGTAAGATATTACGATTCTACGATCCCAAAATACAAAATTTATACTAACTACTCTGATTCTATCTAATCCTAACATAATTTACTAAATGGTTCAAATAAAATTAATTTTAATAATTTGTTTCTTATAATCATGCGATTCGATCTCATTAATTTCGACTATACACTCAAATCAATCACCCGTGAGATTTTGATCTTGTACAACTATTTTTTTTTCGAGGGAATGAATTAAAGTGAAATGAAGCAACGATCGATATCGGACCCTCCATGCCATATATAGATTTGAACATGACACGAAAAAATAAAACTTGAATACACGGTAGGGGTGTTAAGAAAACCGGAGAACCGGACAGAAAACCGAACTGATAAACCGTTTGTTATCGGTTAACCGGTTATAAGAGGTTAATCAGTTCGGTTCCGGTTTTAAAATTTTCTCTATCTGTTAAACCGGTTATATGTATATACTATTTAACTTTTTTTATGTTTTCAAGTTAGAGTTTATTTACCTATGAATTATAATTAACATGTCTTATTTCGTTATAATTTTACAAATTTCTTTTATTTATTTTTTCCTTTTCTATTATGATACATAAAATTTTCATATACATAAGTGTTAAAAAAGAAATACTTGAATAAATATATGTTAGAGATTTTTGTAAAAATATTATAACTATCTTTAACGATAAATCATAATACTATTTTAATTCATTTATTTTTTTATTTCATATTCATTTATGTTTTCTAATACTCTTTTAGTAATTATATGCAAAAAATTTATATTTGTTCAAAAATAAAAAGAAAGTTAAAAAGAAGAAAAACAATTTATTGGTTAATTGGTTAAACCGGTATACTGGTCGTTAAATCGGTTAACCTGAACCGGCCAACCGGTAGCCTTATCAGTCGATTAACCGATTTTGACTAAAATTAACAAAACCGGTATTAACCGGAACCGATTAACCACTTAACCGGCTAACCGACCGATTGAACACCCCCTAAATTTCATGGGCATCCCATTAATAAAGTAGTCATGTTTGTTTTCTGTTTCAAATAACTTTTTAATTCTAAAAATATTATTATTTATTTAATTTTATGACTAATATTAAATTCTCACTACAAGATTCCTTACATTATACTTTTTCCATTCCACCAAATGTTCATGTCCTTTTAAAAAACTTGTCTTAATATGTTCTCATACGCGTTAGCCAGCTTTTGTAGCAAATTTTATTTGTTTTTCGCCACTTTGGGTTGTGGGCTTACTTCCTAGCCCCAATGGGAGTAGTGATCACTAGCGTTATAGGTCGTTGGGCGGCCCAAAGATTGCTACGAGTAGTCTTTTCTAAATTTCTAAAATTATTTTACCTCCCATACTGTGAATTATATGATTATATATAATCAAAAATTTAATCTATACTTAAAAGTAAAGTATGCAAGAATATTTTTTTTAATGCATTTTGTTTATTTTAAATGTTATTTTTTTTCGAAATGAGAGTCTTAAAATAGGAGCAGAGATTGTAAAATGATAACTTCGTTCTGATGCTATTTCTTCCCTCAAAATTAAAACTTCCGTATATTATAAATTTCTTACATGAGGGATTTAAGGATAGAAATTAAAAATATCTTGGGCTACATCTTTGACTTTTCTTGGGTTCTCTCTTGACTTTTGACTATTCAATTCTTTTCAAATGTACTATGTGAACTGTGGTGTTGCTGGTGTGCACAAGGTCTATGAATTAATTCATGTCTGATTTTTTGTTAACTTAAACTCGGTTTTGAAAATTAATTTTATAATGTAAAAAGTGTATTGTAAATATAAAAAATATAGCTAAATAGTAAAAAAGTTGTATTGAAAATAATAAAAAATAATTATAATATATTAAATTTACTGTAGAAACAAAAAAAAAAATCAAAACCAAAACAAAGAAAACATGCCCTTAACTTTTTTTTTTTCCTTAAAATGCAACTCAATTATATATGAAAAAGATCAAATTATTATTAATTGCTCTATGAGATATGACCTAGTAAATGAGCTATCAAAATGAACAATTTACAGTTGTAAAAGAAAATTTATAATGTGATTTATTAATTATAAAGTTATATAATCATGACTTTTTAATTTATTAAAATTATTTTTTAAAATGAAAAAGATTAACTGTGGACTCTTTTTGATATAAAAAAAAAAAGGGTGGAAGTTATTTTTTTTCCCAAATTTCTTACAATAATATTTTATTCGGAAAAAGGAATTTTTTTTTGAAAGTTATCAATACGCGAGTTATAAACTAAGAAAAATATTATAGTCTCGTTAACGTGACATTAGTCTTACCCATTAAGTAATTAATTAACTTAGTTAGCGTATGAGTTATACTTTTGGCCCTGTTAGACAATGATAGGCGAATTCGAAAGTACATTTTTCTAAGATTATAAAATATGGTGTTAATATAGGTTAAGCCAGTGTTGACTTTATTATTAATAAAAAAATTTAAAACATATTTATATTTATTAAGTCACTGAAATGGACTTTAATTTAGAATATACATTTGATGTACAAGTGGCGTTGAATGATTGGTTGAGGATTATAAAAAGAAAACGTAGCCAAATCAAATTAGTTTGCCCATTCCATGTGGAAAGGTCAACCCTAGCCAATTAAATTAATTTAATTATCTTCCTCAAAAAAAAAAAAAATTTAAGTTATCAAATATGAATTGAGAATTGTATTCTTTGGCTGAGTATTTTGATTTATTGAGACCATTCAGACAGAGAATTAAAGAAATTTCTTCAACTTTGAATTGTGATATGTTATTTGAAAATGTTCATCTTGAAGGTTCTTTTATTTTATTATATATATTTTTTCTATTTCTATAATTTAAAACACGACTGTTATAATATTTAAATGATATGCCTATGCTCAATTATTGAATGCATATTATCACTAGAAAGTCAAAGTACTTATAGGTTTGGTTGGAAAGAAATGAAAGGATTCACGGAAACCCAAGCATTCTTTGTGCTTAAGTTACATCTTACTATCATTATACTCGTGTAGAGATTATTCGGTGGATCCGTTGTACCATGTAAGATTGTGCAATCAAATATATTTAGGGGAAAAGTGTTATTTTTGAGAGAATGTTATGTACATATAGGTGGGGGAGGGGGTCATGAATTAATATAAATATGAATAGTTAATTTATGATAGGCTGATTTCACTATGTTTAAAGATACAATGAATGCATACAATATTATACTCTCTCTATTGCATTAAAGTTTCAATTTGAGAAATGTATAATTTATTATAGATGATAAGATGTAAGATTTAAAATAGGTAATTTAAAGCTAAATTTTTATTTATATTCCCTATTTTTTAAATAAGAATTAGTTGTGAATCATACATTATTATATTAATAAAGGTATAATAGTGTATTGATAAATTAAAACTGAACTCTTTTAGTGAAATATTTTTTTTGAAAAACTACGTTGAATTACATTTTACTCTCTCATGTTTTGGTGAAACTATAAACACCTTCCCAAATTTTCTGATAATTATAAATCCCATCTGATTTGTTAATGAGCCAATACTTAATAAGTAAGGATACAAATGGAATAAAGGGTGTCAAATTAGCTATTTTAAGGGTTGTACCTTAACATTCATAATAAATTATTCATTAGTCCAAGTGAACTCTTCTAACGAACGGAGGAAATATTGTTTAATTGTAAAGAAGCATAACAGACAGTTCTCTCACTATAAAAAAAAACATAACATGACAATCACTCCAAAATATATCCTTTCTCCTTTATAAGTTTTACTGAAAGAGTAATGTTCTAATAATTTTTTGAAGTAACAGAAACAAAACTCTTCTTCCAATGAAATGGAAAGAAAAATATTTTGATTCTTTCAAAGGTCTATTTAATTTCTTTGTAAAATAAAAGGATTGAAATGTGATTGAACATAAACTTTTTGTTTACGTTTTTTTTTTTTTTTCATATTTATATGAGGAAAAACTATAGTTCACTGACTCTCGTCAAGGAACCATTAAGTCATTGAATTTGGTTTATACAATTACATAAGTAATTTATACAGAGTGAAACTATAGTCTCTTTAAAAGAACTAATAAGCCATTGAATTTGGTTTTATATAAATTAACTATGCAATTGCATATGTCAAATTCAATGGCAGAATCATTTCTTGAAGGAATTATAATTTTTCCCATTTATACAAAGTCACATTTATTAATTGAATAATTTTTTTAACGAGACTGGAATCTCACGTTGATATCCAAGAAATCAATCTGAAAGTTGGCAAGGAAGAAATACAAAGGTCACATGATTCCGAGTCCTATAACATGCTAAGACTTTAGATTAATTGTCGGGCCTGATCGATCTTTCCAGATTCTTGACCGCACAACCAAATGCTTCGTGTTCCACTCCCACTTGGAGTTTGGAATCTCTCATCTTCAATGACCCACCCATTCTATCTATATAAACACACACATGAAAAACATGCTTTTAATTTTGGGTTAGAGAGGCAAGTGAGCCTAAATGTAGTTTTAAGTATTTGAAAGTTGAAATGGAGTATCTTCTGGGATCGTTAGAGGATACTATATGTAATATTTCTGTAACTAAATTTAATACACGTATTTTTCTAATTTTGAGTAAGAGGAAAAAGATTGTTTTAACACATTATCAGTTAAATTTGTTACCTTAGTGACTGAACTTGATATGACAACACATTGGAGCTAGGTTAAATTTGATATTTTTGAAGCTAAACTCAATACTTATTATTTTAATATAACTGAGGTACATCAGTAGATAAACTCGATTGACATATTAAGGGGTAAACTCGATATGCGACATTTGAACATCTAAACTCAATACTTGTTGTTTCTACTTGACCATGATATTTTAAAAATTAAAGTCGATAATTCAAATGCTAAACCCAATATACGATAAACCACCTGCTAAATTTGATACACGTTTTTCAATCTGTGTTATTTTAACATAATCACGATTGTTCAGTAGTTAAATAGAAGCAAAATGCGAAAAGAGATTTTTTTGCTTGAAGAATTTTTTTAAAAAAAATCCCTAACCTCTAGTGAGATTTGCACGTCTCTGGCTTACAGTATTCTCTGTAAAATTCTCTATTAATTAGTTGTCAATCTCAACTAAATTTGATTTTTTTTTTATTGGTGTTCTTAGGTTTGATAATTTTGATGGGTAAACAATATTGTGAAAGTTGCACAAAGAAGTCAATTTTAACGCAGAAAAGAAAGATATTAGTTTAATTTCAAATACTTCCAATCCATGCATAGAATGTGAAGTGCTGTACAAAACCTAAATACAGCTAGTTCAGAAAGAAAAAAACACACTTGCTTTTGCACTAATTCACACTTACTTCGTTTTATTAGAAGAGTCCATTAATATAACTATTTCTTCAAAATAGACTTTTCTATGAAACCAAATGCCAATGTCTAAAATCGCCTTTTTTTAATGGAAATTTCCACATTGTCCATGTATGTTGGAATTTGGTTGATATCATTGTCATCAAAAGGCATTCTATCAAACTTCTTGTTTTCCCCTTTCTTTCCTAATTTATTTAGAAAATTAATCTCACCGAAATTAATCTTCTAACACAATAATAATATTAATGTATCTATGAGTTATCCTTCAAAGAAAGGGGGATATATAATAGGACAATGGACCATTTTGCATTTTGAGGTAATGCTTCTCTTTATTGGTGGCCTTAACTCCATAAAATACAGACGAGAAAAAAAGGTTACATTTCCTTTGTTGGTTTTTTGCCTCTTTCGGTAGAATTTGGAAAGCCCTCTCTATATGGCTAGGATGCCAAACGAGGTTTTATTTGGATGATGGACATAAATAAGGTAATACTCGAATATTCAAGAGATTCCATTTAGGTTCATTGCACCTTGTTAATTAATTATGAGGTACACACATGTAAAGTCATATGCGTCATCATCCTAAAAGAACATTAGAAAAAGATACAAAACCAACAATTTGGAGCTCAAACTTTGCTTGGTTTTATCTTTACTTATT
This sequence comes from Leptodermis oblonga, assembly GCA_016801395.1. Classification (NCBI taxonomy): domain Eukaryota; kingdom Viridiplantae; phylum Streptophyta; class Magnoliopsida; order Gentianales; family Rubiaceae; genus Leptodermis; species Leptodermis oblonga. The sequence continues at coordinate 7,403,145 of CM028757.1, forward strand.
TGGCGCATTTGTTGTATTTTTTTTATCTTTTTAAATGATTGACTTAGTAACAAAAAAGTTTAGAGAGTTTTTATGGTGACTGATTTGGTATGTACTTGACGATAACCGTTAAGTAGGTTGAATTTTAACTCTCAAGTGATTTTTTAGAGGTAGTTATCACACTCCTTATTGCTAGAATTCTTTGAGTTTTTCAAACTATTCTTTTTAAAAATAGTGTAGCAAATTAATGATGGAAGATCAATCAAATTTTATCTTGTACTATGCGTCCTTATATGTACATCAGTCCATCTAAAATAGCACTTATCCCTTAATAGTGTCTGATAATATCATTTTACGTGATGCAACGTATCAGCAAAATAATCACTCCTTACAAATACTCCTTCTGATCCAGAATAAAAATTGTTTTAGAGGGAGTAACAATCTTCAAAATAAATGACGTTTTAGCTTAAAAACACAATTTTTTTCTCCAACTTACCATTGTCTTAACCTATCTAACTAAGAGTTAGTGATTATCTTAAATGCCCTACTAATAATGTAATTGAGTATTAATTGGAGTAGATGATATATACTGAGTATTAATTGGATTAAACTCCAAGACGCATAGTAATAATAAATTACAATAATTAAGAATTTTGTAGAGATTTAAAATAAATTTTTTAATATGTTTGAAATACTCTAAAATAACTTTTATTCTAGATGGGTAGCTACTTAGTTGTCCAATAAAAGTAAATAATTAAAAACCCTCAATGAATGCAGACTTATTTGTGGTTCATTGTCACTCCTCTGATGACAACCAATGAGACAAAAAGATATATAACACAATAATTTATCAAATGTTTGCAGTTCACAAAGTGGTTATATTAAATTCAATGATCACTAATTTACGTGTACTTGTATAATGGACTTGTATTACAATATTCTAAGTGAATATTACTATCAAGTGTACACATGAAAAAGATGGATTATTAGGTTCCCTTTTATGTCTAGTGGTGGCCAAGTAGGAGCACAAAAGGGCTCAAAACACAATATTAGTGGTATTGGTGTGGGATCTCACTCTTCTCTCTCTCTCTCTCTCTTTTTTTCAATTCAATAATAACATTAATAATTATAAGTTGTGTTTGATTAGCTACTTTACTATGTAATATGGTACACTTCCCCTTCTTCTTTTTTAGAAAACTACACAAATATTATACTTCGATTGTCAATTATGAAATGTGTTCCGCATTATTCCACTCCCCACTTTCTTTAGTCTTTGCAGCTTCTCTTTAACAATACATATGTACACGCATATATATATATATATATGTAGGAGCAAAGGGCTCACGACATTATTAATAATGTAAACTTTTGATCACTGAACTTTTATTTTATGTCAATGAGGTAAATTGCAGTAACCTTCGTAATTTATGAAAGTGACTGAAGAAAGTAGGGAAAGAAATAATGCCGAACACATTTCATAATTTTGTAAAATTTCCGTCACCTTCGTTATTTGCATCATTCTGTTTTAAAAGATACCCTATCTCTCCCCTTTAGAAAATTTCACCCTTACATTTATTGACTTTTATTGATGTTAGCAAGAGTTTATGAGGTACATTTGTTGAGAGGGAAAAAAAAAAAAAAAGGTCCAATATTTTGAAAAAAATAAAAATAAAAATTGAGGAAGATATGGATGTGGTGAAAATTCAAAAGAGGCATAATGTAATTTAGGGTTATAATTCGTATCTTATTCGAATTAACGGGGCTGGATCTCTAGCTTATTTAATTATTTATATAATTTATTCTAATTCATTTAACTCGCAAATCTATCAAAATTCAACCATAACACATATATATGATGTTAGATTCGTATAAGAACTTGTGTCCAAATTGTGCGTTTCGGTTTGCAATTTCGCGTGTAAATATCTCTAATCGCAACTTTATAAATTTACTTATTTGTGTCGACTCATTTAGCTGACGAATCTACTGAAACTCAATTCTAACCCGTTTACATCAATTCAATTAGGGTCGTATGGAGAGTTCTTGATCAAATCATACCTATATATCTACATTTGTATATACATGTATTTGACCAAAGTGGCCTAATCCATGATGTCATTTGGTTTACTGACTCTTATGGGCAATTGGGGATGGAAAATGGATATTGCATAAACCTAATAAATAAAATTAAAAAGCCTAACGAAAGAAAGCCAATTTCATGCCCACAATATGTTGATGTCTCCATCATTATTATTTATTATAATTATTGAAGAAAGTGGGACCCTTGAACAAATCCAGCGGTTTGGATTGATCCTTTAGTCTTGTATCAGTTCCACCAATATTACCTGCTTTGGATTATCAAATTTGGCGTTTGCCCTTCCAGTTTTGTAGACTTGTTTCCTCTTTTTATATGTATTTTTTTAATAGAGTTTGTTCGACCCACAAAAATAATTATTTATTTATAATTAATTGCTTTTCTGGTATGGGAAAAATATAATAAATTAAATATTGCCTCAGAATATGATCAGATTCTAACTTTAATTAGCCTTTACAGGCAACACACCATTTTGTGTTTTTGTTGGGGGCTGGAAAGTTTGTGTGGAGTTAGTTATACCTACATTATAAAAAAGTTTATTTGGGCGTACTTACCAAAGGTTTTGAAGTCTTACCAATGTTTCGACAAATACTTTACAAAATATGCCTGTCCTCATTGTTTTTTTTTTTTTTTAGGGTAAATTTAATATATTGTAATTTTTTTTTATCGTTTTTAATACAAATTTTTACTATTCAACTATAGTTTTTTACATTTTCAATATACTTTTTACACTAAAAAATTAATTTCCAAAAACAATGTTTTCAAAACTAAAACCAAAACAAAACAATGAAAGGGAACAAGCCCTACATCTTTCAAATGTCTTTATATGGAAAAATAAAAAATTTCTTTAAGAAAGAGTCAATGCACAAGCGGTTGTGATGCATGATGAGTTACCCACATGTTCGGGTTTTGATTCATTCATTTATCTGTTCCTACCTTTGTACAGTGTTATTCTTCAAATTTGCCAATGTTACTCTTGAACCAAAATTGATCCCTGAAAATGTAATTTAAAAAATTAAATTGCTTTAAAAAAATTGTGATGAATTAGTTGAGATTTGTAGCGTTAATTTTTTTAAAGCCTGAATATTCTTTATACTTCACAAACACGCGCATAGGGATTGATCAAATACACGGCGGCAACGCGAGAGACCAAAGAATTGGGCCTCCTCAAAGGCCCATATCATAAGTTTCGATGAATCTTTGGGCCGGAGAAGATAACAGAAGGCTTGTGAAGCTTCTCTGAGTGGGACCCTCGACCAAGAAAGAAGAGATAACGCCATCAGGTAAAGAAAAGAAGATAAGAATGGGAGACAATAATGATTATGATAATGATAATAATAATAATAATACGTAAGAATCCATCTTAAGCGTAGACATTGTGACAAGTCAATTTTAAATAAATAAATGCAAATTGCAAAGCCATTAATTAAACACATAGTGATGCAACCCTACACCCCTTTCTTGAAAGGGCAAGGTGGGATCCTATTGCTTTCACGACAAAGATATTAGATTTTAAAATTCTGCATTTATAGCAATAAAATTATATCAATTTTGATGAAAGATAAATATTTTCAGATTTCTATGAAAATATCTAGTAATTTTAAATATAACAAAATGAATCATGCGTAAACTTCTATTCAAATATGTTAATCTTTAGATGATTGGTTAAGTTAACGTTCCCCCCCCTTCTAAATTACTCTTATTATTGAAAACCCCTCAAGTATAAGGATATTTAGGTCATTACACAAAGTTAACTTTCTGACGACAATTAACGGGTCTAAAGTTATTTTGTTACATTTGAAATTACAATGTGCATTTTGTACTTTTTAAAATTAATCACTGGTGTTGTACACATGTATTATGTCACACAATATGAGATGAGATTCCTGTTAATCTGGACTTGTATTATTGGTGCACAATACACATTTTGTGCGACAATTCTAGAGAGATCGCTAATAGGTTTCAAACCCATCACATCACCCCTAGGAGAACTGGCCAACTCTTCTCCGGTTCACTTTCATGCATGAAACTTAAAGGTGCGCTTGGTTCGTAAAGGAGAGTGAGAATGAAAGAGAGAATAAAAGTAATGGAAAATGATAGTATAAGTAATTATTATATTGATGTTGTTTGGTTTGTAATAGAGAATGTCTATTATTACTATTGATAGTGATTGGTTTATAAATAAATTTATTTTAATTTGTATACATTAAACTTTTAGTTTATTATAAAATGAATGAATTTTACTACTCAAATTTTTTTCAAAAAAAAATATATATATACATAAAAGTTAATTTTACAAAGGAATAATTATCATTTCCTCAAAAAAAAAAAAAAGAGAAAAATAGAGTATTGGAGGAAAGTAGAGTTTAGGAGTGAAGTTAACCGCAATCAAACACTCATCTTTCATTTTTATTCTCATTCTACACTTTCAAATCTTGCAACCAAGCATACTTACACTATTAGTACATTCTCCACCACGCCACCCTCTCCCCAGTCCCCACCCAAAGAGAAAAAAGGGTATGAGTCATGAAACACAAGTTGCATGCATAGACAAACCTAGAAAGCAAAATTGTCTTTGTGTGAGCCAATGAATTCAAGGATGGATGAGATATATAATATTATAATTTGGGAAGGGGGGAAGTTCGTTATAAATGGACAAACCTAAATCGTTGTTATCAAAGCAGATGTTTTCAATTTCCTTTTCAACTTTTGCTTCTTTGGATAAGGACTAGAAGAGAGTTTTGTTTAACTTGCCCATCCAATTCCATCCTGTTCCTCCACCGCTTAATATCTCAATGGCGAGGATTTAAAGTTTAAACTCCAATACTCCAAATTCAATTATTCCATTTTTCTTTAGGGAAGCCACGTTGATATTATCTATGAATCATCACTTAATGATAATATGATTTATATTATATAATAATAATAGTGTTTCGTCTGTTTCATTAGAAGAGTTCGATTTGAAGAATGTATAATTTTTTATGAATTGTGAATCACACATTATTTTATTAATAAGAGTATGAGAAGTAAATATATCAATATGACTATTCTAATGGAACAAAAATATATATATATTTTTGAAACTTGACCATTTCTAATGAGACGAAATGAGTAATAAGATAGTAAAGTTATAATGCGTCACACACACACACACACACATATATATATATAAGATAATGAATAATGTGTCACAATATTCATTTTATTATCTCATACAAATACGATAATTTCACTCAAATATAATTACACGAAAATTTTTTACAAAAAAATTATTACGAGAGTGAAAAAATACAGTAATTGATATAACATTACGTGATTTTGTACTTACCGTTTAACGTTTAAAGTATTCATTAACTTTGTCAACCACACTGAGAATTCACTATGTATTTCATTAATTACTCGTATTTATATTATTCTTTATGTTTTAAAAATAGACATTTTGTTTTGTCACTTGCATACTGTCTTTTAAATCGATCGTTTTGTCATTGTCTTTGCTGACGTTAGGAAATTTTAAATAAGAAATTATATATATATATATATATTTATTTTTTTATTTATTTAGAAGGAAAAAATATTAGCGAAATAATATGTGGATACAATAACATTAGTAGTAAAGTGTACTTATAGCCTTTAAACTATTAAGAGGTTTTTGACTTTGATTTTAGGACATATTACCAAATTAGGTATTTGAAAAAGAAAAACGAAAAATTAAGTGTTAAACAAATGAAAAATCTTCATTCAGAATCTCCACAAACACTGACCTAATAAATAAGAATGTAACTAATCAATACACATCACGAGCCATCTAGAGGTTTGTACCCGATTCCTACATTTATTAATTTTTATCATATATTTTCGTGTAAATTGGTAGGACCAAACAGACGAATGCCCTAATTTATTGTTTCTCCTCCTCCAGCCCTTTACCCTCTAATGTAATAGACACGATATGGAAATATTTAATTATTCGAGAAAATAAAAATAAAATTAAAATTATTTTTTTTTTTTAGGGTTTCAGATTTTTATTTTATTTATGTCACTATTATTGTGGTCGACTTCTGATGGTGTATATTAAAATTGGATATGAATCTTTCTTGTGAAATGATCTAAAAAATCTGAGTCATTTAGATGTTTACATATCTGCCTTTGGTTTAGTTGAATCATTTAGGTATGATATGACGATGCTTTCTTGTCTTTGGCCATCCAAACAATTTTAGATTCCATCGAAAATTTGGTGCATAATTTAGGGATAAAATATCTCTTGTTACATTTGATGCGTAAGTTTGGGCTACATATAATGACCCATGTGATAAGAAAACCTCCGATCAATCTTATGTGATTGATGATGTCCAAATTCTCGGAGGAGTAGTTCGGTAAAACCTCAGGGAGTTAGGAACTTTTGGAGGTGGTTGGATGCAAAATCTGTGAAGGAGAGGAAAAACTGTGAGAAGGGCCCCAGGATGCTGAACTATTTACTATTTAAAGTGAAGTGTTGGTGCTCAATCTCGGTGGAGAGACGATGCTTTCAGGAAGTTGCCTTTAACTTGGGGACAAAGTCTTTATTCTTATTGATTTGTGTTCTTCTAGTTCCTCATGAGTAGACAACATTTGGAAGGAAGGTCCCTTTGGTGATATATATATATATGAAAAGCGATGAACAACCCTCGTGTAGTTCTGAAACCGTTCTAGAAACCTCTTTATGGTTTAAAAAAATTACGCAAGGACTCTCTTTTGGGTTTTGAAATTTACACAAAACTTTTTTATATTTTTAAAAACTATATAAGAAACAGACAATGAGGAATACTTAGAACTCTCTTTTACTTTCAAAATAAAAAGTGGGTTTTTTTGTAAATTTTCAAAATCATAGGAAAATTTTTGGTAACTTTTAAAATGTGAAGAGGTTTCTGGTATATTTTTTAAAACCAGATGAAAGCTCTATTCGTAACTTTTCTTACCACACATGAATTATTTGCATATATATTTTCAAAATTACAGAGTCATTAATATTCTTTAACACATAAAAAGATAATTTTAAATATGACCTTTTAATTAGCACCGCTAAAATCTTCACAGTCAAAATGATTATATTTCTCTAGAGGAGTTCACTTTTACAAATGTACAACTTTTATAGGGGTAAATATACAACACATAAAATGGCTAATCTGATATTATATGTTCCATTCGTATTCTTACTTTTTAAGTATAAGCTAATTGTGTATCACACATAATTATATTAAGGTAGGAGGAGTAAAAAACTTTGAAAGCTAAGAATAGAAAATACTTCTGAAAATAAACTCTTCTAATAGAACAGAAAGAGTAGCCGAAAATGACATAGTCGGACAAACTTAGTTAATGGGGGAACATTTCCTTATTTTGGCACAAAATTTGTCACAAAATCAAAATAACTTAACAAGTGATGTAGTAGGATATCTAGTAAAACTCACCAGAGATATCTGGCTTAAAACAAAAACTAAATTTGTTTCTTTTTTGAAGAAAAAGGAAACCCTACTTCCTCCATTTATCCCACCCGATCATGAGAACACTAAAAGATTGGAAACCTCCTTCCAATAAAATTGGAAAGGTTTTTATTTATTTATTTATTTATTTTTCTTTTGAATAGGGGTGGCAATTCGTGTCGTGTCCGGGTTATCGGGTTCGGGTTGGCGGGTTCCCGTGTTGACACCCCTCAACCCTAACCTTACCCGTTTAATTATTCGTGTTATTCGTGTCGACCCATTTAACCCACGAACATTTCGTGTCGTGTCGGGTTCGTGTCGTGTTTTCGTGTTGTAGTATAAATTTCTCGTGTCGGATTCGAGTTATTGGGTTAACGTGTCGACTTTCTCAACCCTAACCTTACCCGTTTATTTATTCGTGTTATTTGGGTCGACCCATATAACTCACGAACCCGCTAAGGCTCAACCCTAACCCGCTTATATCGTGTCGGTTTCGTGTCGTGTTTTCGTGTCGTGTCAGAGATTGCCAGCCCTACTTTTGAAGCAATTGGGCATGAACTTGGAAGGAATTGTCAAAAAATGCAATGATGTATAGTCCAATTTGAAGGGGACTGGCAACAATCTTGAAGAAAGAAACACATTATGATGATGCCAAAGGCCATGGATAGAGAAAGATTCCAAAAAACATAATGCTAGACCCCAACTAATAGTAGGGATGTTGAATCTCAAAAGCAACACAAATTCGATACGATATAAATGAGTCAAGTTGAGTTTTGAGGGTTTAATGGTTAACTTGTCAGCATGAATTATTAAATAGACATAGTCAGAGTTGAAAATGTTGACCTATAAACACAAACGCTTGTGATTTTCAGTATAATGTAAAAACCCAATACTACATAAATGAGTTAGGGTTAAACTTTGACAAGTCACATGTAAGATCAAGATTAAAAATGTATGAATAAGGCTAAATCAGAAAGTGTCAACACGAAAATTTTATAATTGATCAAAATCACTTATCGAACATGACATGGCACGATTTGGCCATACTAGTTAATGGGAACACACACACATACAAAACCTTTGAAACATTAAAGGTTAGCAAAATTTAGAAGCAACAAAGCCTTTTACGTGTGGAACGAGGCATAAGCGCCAAACAAACATTACTAAAATAATTCAACCTCCATCAGTTACATCCATCGTCGACCTCAAGACCACAAGATTTAACACTTCATATGCTGTGCTTAATTAGTAGGCCATAAACCACTTTTTTAAAGTCATCTAATTGTACATTTATTTCTTTTTCAATTTCTTGTTGGGCCTACCCGACAGCATTATTATTTGTACGTACCAGATAAATAGATATGCACAGTCAAAAAATATGGGATTTTGCTCTAATTCCGGTGGGTGGTGACTCCATTCACTTCTTTACCATTTTGGGCCAACTCTCAAACCCCTAAAACAAAGATTTTTTGGGCTTGTTTTTGTTTGATTATGAGTTTCAGAAACTGTTTTAAAATTCAAACATTATTTGATATGAGTTTAAAAGTTTGTTTTTCAAAACCTAGTTTCAAAAATAATTTGCTTTTTTGAGCACTAAAAATTAATTTTCTCTCAACCCAAATCTTGAGAGAAAATCTTGTTTGCTGTCTACTACATTATCAAACAATATCTTGAAAAAAATTGTTTCTCAAAATTCTTTTACTAAACATAGATTCTTAGAATAATTTTTTGGCTTAAATCCTTTATACCACCCTGTGTTTCTTAAATACATCTTTTGCTCTCCTTGACCACTAGTCAATCTTTTAAAATCATATAAAGACATTCATGCCCTTCTTTTTTATTTTACATTTAATTTTCACATCTATTTCAACATTTTTATTTTTTTTAGCAACAAAGTTTATATTTTCTGTTTAAAATATAATAGTACAATTTTTTTAAAAAATGAAAATTTTTATTTTTATTTCATTTTTTGTTTTTATTTTACAATATTGAAATTTTAAATATATAGTTTGGTATTTATTTATTATTAAATTTTCTATTTAAAATGAAGAAAATATTTTTAAAATGTCAAATGATGAGAAAATTTAAATTTAAAAATATATTATATTCATTTAGTTGAAAATGGTAATGTATTTTCATATTTCTTTCAAAATTTATAGATGATTTTTTTACTTAACATTGATACGAATTTTATTTTATTGTTTGTTTGAAACTGTAAATAGCTATAAAATGGAAAATTATTTTTTCAACTTTATAATAATATATTGTTGAATTAATTTCTTCTTTTTATTATATACTCTCTTCGTTTTAACAAAAGAGTCATATTTAAAATTATATTTTAAAACTGATTAAAATTTTCTCACTATGTTCCAAAATTAAAATTTTCATGATTTATATAATATTTTTTGACACTTAAGTGAGTATATTAATATATATTAGAATTTTCCCATCTAGTCAAAATTTTAAAATATTTTATTCACTGAAATTTTTTTTATATATAAATTGTAAAAGAAACTTAAATACAAAACAAACAAAAATAGTGAAAATTAAAACAAAATAAATTGTAGCATTTTTATTTTAAAAAAATATAAACTTTATTGTTAAAAATATAAAATATTTAAATAAATGTAATAATTATGGTAAGATAAAGTGTAAGGTTTGGATGTCTTTATTTTCTTTTTAAATGATTGACTAGTAGTCAAATGGGGGCAAAAGATGTATTTAAAAGAACACATAGGGGAAGAAGATGTATTTAAAAAACACAATGAGCAAATGTCAAATACATCAACAAACACAGGGTGGTTTAAAGGAATTAAGCCAAATTTTTTGCTACATGTTCGTTTGTTTGTTTTTGAAAACATGTTTTCCAAAACCTCTCTTAAAACTCTCTATCAAATAGGCAAGTCCATATAATTTCCGGGGATAATACCATAAAGTTAAACCCTAACCATTATCGACTCAAGGTAGCAGTAGCAATTCGAATTATACATGTCAACCCATATTAATTAGTGTTAGAAAAAATGATACCACAGCAATTAGTGCCGCGCGCTCTAATGAATTACATCATGTTTTATCAAAAATTACCAGTCTTTGAATTTTTATTTTATTTTTATTTTTATTTTTTACAACTGTACCCTCTCTATTAAGGGCACAGTCCTATGAAACTAAAAATGTTCAATGTATACATGTGCACCTCGGATTTAATCAGTCCACAGGACCATGTCCCAAGTCAACGAGTTTTAATTATGATCGCTTAGAAGTAAGGAAATGGATTTATAAAACTGTTGCCCAAAAGTTTCATATTTATTAGGTATTTGCAGGTCAATTTATTGCATTCTTTATTGTTTGTTGACCTCATGAATTACAATGCAGTATATGTATTGCATTAATTAATTTGCGTTCTAAAAACAAAAAATCTGAACAAGTACGATTCTTTGTCGTTAATTTCCAAATTCAACTTATGAAATTGTCAAACCAAACAATAACACTGTAACTACTTTAGTTAGTGCTTTTATAATTGAGCTTTAATAGCATGTACGACTAACTAAGTACTTCCGCCGCTCCAGTGAAAACGTCTTATTTTCGAATACTATTTTAATAAGAATTTAACATCAATACGAAGATCTCATTTTGTTCTGAGTGAAAAATGGGAAGCATTTGTATGTAGTTGAGACTAAAAGGACCGATATTGTAATTGCAAAGGACTAAGAGTATGAGACTTCTACAAACTAAGACATACTACGTAAAGCCGTAAACAAGTCTCGAGTTTATGTACTTTTTCTGTAATTCATTTTATAATATTGAAAGTAGTATTACAAAATATAATCTTTTTAATAAAGAGATAATGTAAAATTTGTCAAGTGGAATCTACCAAAGTGAATCAGTGTACAATCAAAAGAAATAATACCTCAAAATTAAGACAATTAATGTTGTGTTAAGTTATATGGCTTGTACCGAGTCAAATTCTTCACAAGAAAAATAAATAAATGAGAGAAAATACAAAGTCATAACTTAATCTGACTGATATCTTAAAGTCATTCCTAACTTTCTTGACGAAAAGTCATAGTACTAAGTCAAAGTCAAAAGTCAAAATTGGCATTAACAAGCACCTGAAGTCTTGAGTCAAGCGTTGACCATTTATCATGTGCTTTGGTCCATCTGTTGTTTGCAGTGTTAAGTAATGGACCATTTAATTTTGGCGTTTGGACTTTGTTGCTTGAACATCAATGATTCGAGGCATTTTGTTTAATCATTCTTATTTGGAAAAGATGCTATGTAAGTTCTTGAGAAGTAAAATTTTGGCAAAAAATATTGTTTAAAAATGGGTTTTGAAATTAAAAGAAAAAGAAGCGTTTTGAAATATTAAAAATAAAAATATCTTCTATTGTCACGTCATCAAATATATACATATTTATCAAATCCTTATTTTGTAACTTGTAAGTCTGTTTTGATTTGGGTTTAGAACGTGAGTTAGTTGAAAAAAATATTACACGTACCATTATAATATCAAATGTTGTCGAAATCTTAAATGAGAAAGAGAAAATTCAACACTCCATCAACATTGACTATGTATACACTCCAATCCTCTATAATGTCATCTTCTTGTTCAATATATGTATGTCAACATTCAAAACACATTTTACTTAATTTTATAATAATCTTCTTTCAAAAATTATGTCTTAAGTACACTTTTAGTGTTTAAAAAACAATTAATCAAAAACATATTTTCTCGATGGGAAGTACTGTTGTCCGTCCCACGAAACCATTCAGTCGTTGACGATGACTTATGATGCATAACTAATTGTGAAAGTTATTATACAGTTGATGAATATTTTCGTAAATTAAAAAAAGAAGTGGAGTTTTTTGGGTTCATAGATTTGCGAGGATAAGTTATAAAAAAACTGGCCCAATTTTTTTGGGCTAATGCAGAAATTATAAGGCTTCAGTACCCACTGGGCCATTGGCATTAAGGCTGGTCCAATAACATTTTAAAATTTGAGTCCAATCCAATAAAAAGGATAATAAAATTAGTAGGCCAGGGAATTGGCCTGTCACAGAAACTGACGTTTCCATTTTGTGTTGTGATAAGTAGTGACAGTGGCGGAACGTGGGTTCTAAAATTGAATGGGCCAATAGTATAATTTTTTTTTTTTTTTTTGGTAGGGATTGAATATTTATATAATTTTTTTAATTTCAAAATATAAATACCTATAAATAAAAAATGATTTTTGTTCGCAAAGGCATGTCCTTTGGTAGTCCTTTAAATCTTTGCATGATATAAAAATATCCCTATCGCAAAAAGAGATTAACGCGCAACGGAACAACGAAATAACACAATTTAACGTGGTTGGATCCCTAAGATACCTACATTCACAAAATCTACTAAATCAATCAAAGGCTAGGCAAGCTGAAATTGCTTTACCTAAACACTAGTTACATCAATAACCCAACATAGCCAAAAGGCTCTCAAAATCCCCCAAAGACAGAGAGCCGAAAGTCTCTCAAAATCCCCTCGAAGACAGAGAGCTGAAATGTTATGACCTTTTAAACTCTTAGCTCAACTGAAAACAATACCTCATGAGTTCTTTATATATACCCATAGTTACCCAAATCCTTCTCAAAACTAATTTTCCAAAATAGAGTAAATCTAAATTGGAAACAAACTAAACAAGTAATTATTAAATCCTACAAAAACTAGAATTTTCTAATTAAGATTGATTTAATTTTCCCAACAATCTTCCGCCACTGGTGACACGCATAAATCACATTTTAATCTTTGATACAATTCAGTGTCTACGCCATAATTCCTAAGATTGTGATCCATCCACCCACGATCAATTTTGAGGGCAAAGGTTCATTTTAATTTTAATATTTTACACTAGATTAAATAAGTCACTAACATTATATTTAATCCATATAAACCTTCAATGTTTGTGCTGTATCTAAATAAATATTGATGTTCTGCGTTGTGTCTAAATTAGTTCTTAATGTTTATAAAATTGGGCCAAATTAAGGCCCGTTTGATAAAAATTAATGTTTATATCTGAATGTTTAATGATAAAACCATAATGCTGAATTGATTAAGCATTTAACATCTTAATGCTAAAATATATTTTTTAAACCTCTAAATCAAAATATTTAATCACACGATTTTGTTTGATAAATATGTTGATCTTAATTCTGAAATCTTGAAAATATACTATTTTACCCTTCCGTTGAATTTTTTGTATTTATATATGCGAAATATCAAATTTTATAATAATAAAAAAAATTATTATATTAATGAAAAACAAAATAAAAAAAATAAGATACAACACATTAAATTGAATGATTAAAATACCCCCAAAAAAATTATCATAATTTATTAAAATTCCTAAAAATGATAAACAAATCTACTATTGCAATCTAAAAAAAATTAAAATTTTTACAATAAAACTCGTATATAATTAATAAAATTATATAAGATATATAAAACATATCATACAAATGAGTAAAAACATGTAAATGATATAACTTATTAAATAAATTTTTAATACCAAATATAGTAATAAAAAATAAATCAAATTTTATTTAACAATGTTATTATGAAAATTTTCAAATACGTGGTATGCTAATGAAGAAAAAAATAAAATAATAATTTATTCAAAAATAAATATTTATACTTAAATCAAATATGAATAAAATTAAAGGGGAATTATTTAAAGATTTGTTACGCTGACCATTAAGATATTAGCAATAAACTGATTTTTTCCGCTTGAATTTTTTTAAAGGAAATAAGCCGTGCTTAAACGATTAAGATGTTTGAATTTCGTTATCAAACACATTAAAAGTCATTATCTCTTAATCTAATAATTTCAAGCATTAAGTTGTGTTATCAAATAGGCCCTTAATGTCTATCTATTAATGTATATTTACACGTAAATCAGCTAAATTGACCATATTTTATAACGTTGGAAGTTTATTTGAACACAACATAACGTTAGGGGCTTATTAAGCCCTAGAGAAATATTAGGGGTAGGATTGATTAAACAATATCACTGGTCCAAGTTATTCAATTTTATTTTATCTAATTAATTAAAATAATATATTTTCATTTAAGCTTTTGGTGTTAAACAACGCTGTTTGAAATAGAATACAGTAAAACCTCTATAAATTAATAACCTTGGGGCATGAAATTTTATTAATTTAGAGAGATATTATTTAAATGATAAATTAATAATTTATTAATTTAAAGAGTGTTTTCGATCTCTGTAAATAAATATTTAAATAAATCAAATGTGTACAAGTTAATTGTATCTATGAGTTCATTATATTAATATATATTAATATGAATTTTAGATATTTAATGAACAAGGTAATTGCATCTATAAGTTCAATATACATGAAAATTAAAAACATTCAATGTGTTCATTGTACATTCAAACTAAAAACATCCAATAGGTTCATTGTATATTAAATTTAAAACATCCTATGGATTCATTGTATGTTAGAATTAAAATCATGTTGATGATGAAGTTAAAGATGATTCAATACATTTTGAATTAATCACACGAAAATAAACACTCAAAGCGGCAACTACTCTTCAAAATTTTTGTTGCAATTCGACGATTCAACACCGGAACCTTTATATGCAATTAGAAAGTTAGAGATGAAATTCACATAGAATTAAAATTTAAGAAAAGACAAAAAACAATGTATTCTTATTTTAATAAAGTATCGTAGTTATATTTGTAATTTATAAGGAATATTAATTTATAATACTCACGGGACCATATATTTATAAAGGGATCTTTTCAAAAATTATTATCTTATTATTTTATTGAAATTTGTAATTTTTTTAACTGGCCTGAGTCAGGACCGGAGAAAACTATTATTTTAGAGAGAATTAATTAATAGAGTATTAATTTATGAAGGTTATTCTATATGTCATTTTAAAATATAGTCAAAATTTAAAAGACACTTCGCAAACCATCCTTATCAAGTTGCATAGGGAGTCAATTTTTTGGTCATACATAGGTCAAGGATCAACTACGCTTCTCCCAACCTCCCGGTGGCAAAAATTGTGCCTAGCTCTTTCTTTCTATACATCTTTTTTTTTTAAAAATAAAAATAAAAAATAAGAGTGGAACGATTATCCATTTTATTGAATGATTAGGAAATAAAAGAAAAGGTGACCTAAGGACATTAGCTAACTGCAAAGACAATGAGGAAAACTTGCTATGTTCTTTTGTGGCTAGGAACATGGAATAGGTAGAAGCGGGAATTTCGTTGTCAATGGCGGTAAAATTTGAGGTGGCCGGGTAGTGAAATCCCGTTTCTCAAGAAGGCCACGTGAATGACCATATGATGTTTGGTCACTTTTGTGGGTGTTGTCCATTTTTCCCCTATTATTGAAGCTACAAGCTATTTTGTGGTTTCTTTAAATTTTTAAGCTGTTTCAATTTATGTCTTTTTGTACTGTTTTATTTTTTAATTTAGTCATAAATATATACCGAAATTTACAAAAATACGATTAATTAATTACATGCGCATTACCGGTGCAAATTAATAAAATGAAAGCAAATCATAAATATCCATGTAATATTACAAGAAAAAAAATTAAAAACTGTACACGTGCAACATAAATTGAATCTACAAGCTATTTTGTTATTTCTTAAAAATTTTAAGCTGTTTCAATTTATATCTTTATGTCTTTTTTTTTAATTTAGTCATAAATATATATAGAAATTTACAAAAAAAAGAATAATTAATTAACTGCTAATTATGGGTGCACATGAAGAAAATGATAGCAAATCAAAATTATTAATGTAATATTACAACAAAAAAATTGAACCGGTGGGCATGCAACATAAATTGAAAATAAAAGAAAATAGGGAACAACAGGATCTGGACTTTAAAAAAAAACCCCAATCATTGACAATTTAAAGAAAACATAACGCCTCGCCGAACATACAATTATTCTTTACATGCCCCGTCGACCTATTAGAATTGCCTTGAACCGTGCCAAACTTGCTATGCAAGCCCATCCTGAAATGCATTCCACGCATTTACTGCCTCTGGGGACGTGTCAAACAAAGTCAGGGACCCATCGTGGTCATTGTCATCTTCGGTATCTGAATCTATTTCTTCATTCTCTAACTCTGCAAAGTACTCATCATTAGGTAACTGCTCCCTAATGAAATTAAGGATTGCTGCACATGCAACAACCATTAACGCTTGTCTAACAACCATGTAGTTTGACATCGGACCTCACAATATAGGAAACTGTTCTTTCAGTTCACCGAAAGATCGTTCAATTATATTCCTTATACATGAGTGACGGTGATTGAACAACTTCTTCCAAGTCCTGGGTGCTCGGCCTCTGCCACGGTAGTCTTGCAGGTGGTACCTAAGTCCTCTATAGGGTGCTAAAAAACCCGGTATATTTTGAAATGCAGAATCCACAAGATAATATTTCCCTATCATGAAAGAAACATGGGAAAAAACGTGACCGGACTTTTAATGAAAATAATTGAGGAGTCATGAAACAGTAACCATATGATACCTTCTGGCGGCATAGGAAAATTAGAATTGGCTCGAGCAACTAATTAATGAAATACGCGGGCATCATTTGCACTCGCTTCATAGCCTGCTCTTATGTATACAAACCTCATGTCGTGATCACAGGCTGCTAGAACGTTTTGACTTATTTGACCATGCCTATTACGAAATGCATCTCTTCGCCTAGCCGACACCCATGCCGGTACATGTGTCCCTTCCAGTGCTCCAACACAATCCTATAAACATAACATACAATAAAATAAACTTATCTATAAACAGTTACAATGTGTATAATAAAAATTTTTCGATATACATCAAAATTACCATTTGCCAATGTACTTTACCTTGAACCATGGGTAAAACCTTTGGCTGTGATGAATTTTGGGATGTGTGACATTTTCATTCCGTGGACATATCAAATACTTACTAAACAAAACAATTGCGCGAACAACTTCATTTACATGTCGGTTTATAGTCGCCAGAGAGTGTTGAAACCTTTCAGCAAGCAACCGTTATCTACAATTATGGCTAACCAAAACCAGAAACATGTATAACTTTTCCTCAATGGAAACATGTGAGTTGTCTTTATATAAGTAACCTCCTTGTAGGCAACTGCAGAACCGCATAAAAGTTTCCAAATCTAACCTGCAATTCTCAAACAGGCGTGTATGGTGCCCATTGACTAATTCCAAAACCCATTGTCCCCCCGTTAAGGCTGAGTTACGGACAGATTGTCTTGGAATATCTTCCACTTCCTCCTCTTCCATTAGCCATGCTGCAATCAAAAAGTCTACAAATTCTTCTTCCTCATTATTAGTGACCAAACCAGACACTGAATAGTTGTTGGAAGATGATCCGTTCATGTCTACCATCCACATGAGATATGAATGATTGTAGTGATCAGAAAACATATAAAGCACACAACAATCGCAATTTTAAACAAAACATCGTCTAGTTTTTATATACGAACAAAAATGAATTCACAGTATGATGCATACCTTAAAATAAAGTATTAAGTGAAGTAGAAACTTTCCTTTGCTCAGATTGCAAGATCAATACTCGGCAATACAATTAGGATGATTATATGTAACATTCCTTGGCTCAACTTTCCTTTATATAGAAAGTCTGATGGTTAAGTTATAGGACAACATAAAATACTATTGGTGGTTGGGTAATAGCTAAATCCAATCACATGCATAATAGTGTTTCATACAAATACTTTATGCAAATGAACCATATTCATTTATGACTGTCGGCATAAAAGAACAACAGAAGAAAACAACCAAATGTATAACATATTCTGCATATTCATAATTGCGATGAAAGATTTTAATTATATACATTATCGCAACATTTATTGAAAAGGTCTCATAACGATAAATAATAATTTGAACATCAGTTATTTGAGAAATTATCTGAAAACACGTAACACTTGTTTCTCTGAATTTACACAGCAATTCGAATTATTGGATGTTGTAATATTTGGAAATGACATATGTATTGAGCATTAGAATTTACGTCCAAGATATCATTGTCAATGTTTTTTTATTGTATTTCATTATTTTGGGGTTACAATTGCATTTTAAGAACACTATGTAATAAACTCAGAATGTACCAAACACTCGGATGTTGTAATTATATACATTGCAATGAGAAGAAAAAAAGTTACTTCAGCATAGGACACTACTGAGTCTTCATATAGATCTTGATTAGATTTCACATGTTGCTTTCATATGGATTTCTGTAAAAGTAATAGTAGAACAATTGGTCAAATCCAAATGAAGTGCTTGAATAGCATTCTCGTGACAATAATTGCACAAACAAGCGTTGCTCTCAATTATTCATCCTTTCAGTTCATGAAAGGGCATTTTGACCCCATAAAATAGTTTCTACTATTCACAATAGTAATGTATAATTAATTGCACTTCAGTAATGACATGAAGTAAATATATGTACTACCAATTCACATACTCCTAACCAATTAAACCGTCAATGATAATTTGAGTAAAAAAAAACCTACTAGTGTGGCCATGAAAGTCACAATTGTTTCTTGTTTCTCAACTGTATTACTCTTCTCATTCACATATGCATAACGATAACCCATTCAACCATTCTGAAATGCAGGCAACATTTGTTGACATAGTTGTCCTTGAGGAAATATATACATTGAGGTTGACAGAAGAATCGGCAATTGAAGTTGCAGCTCCTGCAATAGCTGAATCATTATCAAGTCCATGAACCAGAACTGGTCGAGCAACTCCATCATTGATAGAAGAATTGGTGGTTGAATTGGTTTATCCTGCAGTAGCTGAATAATCATCAAATCCATGAACTAGAACTGGTCGAGCAACTCCATCAATCCATGAAATACGTGTGAACCTTTGACATGAGGGTGCTGCTTGGTTTGATTCATTCTCATTGGCTATTTCTACTGCTTCTATGCGAGCTGGAAACTGTTGTTGTGTTCGGCCGATTAATACATTGACTTAACAGAACAACAAATTTCAGCAGCATCAGTCACAGTTAAAGAACCAATTCATTGCCCTAGTTGCCATTCTCCTCCCAAAATTAGGATTTCTAAAAAAACTGATGCCTAAACTTTTACAAATGTAACACACATGGTTTCCTCACAAAGGGTGGTGTTAAACGTGGGAAGAATTTAATGACTTGGAAAATGTGAAGATCAAAAATACCAAAAAGTCTCCTTATACACTCAATCAAATACCGGAATATTAGCAAATATGAAAAAGAAAAATCACTGAAGCAAATACAATTTGCTCAACAAAATGGGAGTTATTCCCACAGACAGAAAAGTATAAATAGGTCTGCACTCGCCAAATAAGGTCCACTACTTGAGTCTACGTCTTCTTCGTTTCCTTATGTACTTATGTACAAAAAAAATTTGAGTTAAGATTTATCCACCAATAACATTGCCTAAGGTATACAACCTCAACCAAGAATATCAAGGAAAATAAGCATATCATATGTAGCCACAATGCAAATCTCAGCCAAAAGGAGTTCAGCCACATGAGCAACAACTCCAAAGTAATGCAGAACAAAGAGCTGAATAGTAATTTCAATCACATGACAGGGAGCAGAATTTAAAAATTTAGGAAGGACAACTTCTACCTATGGGATTACTGCTGCACCGCATCATCAAATGGCTGCTAATTGCCTAGCGTACCCTTTCATTTGAGCTGTACAAAACTGCCAAAATATCTAAAAAGTAAATCACAGTGAATGGGCACTATACATGGTGTGAAAAAGGTCATCATATTATAAATCAAACATATCTAAGCCAAAGTTAACGTACACCAGAGACAATCCAACACTCTCATCAGTACAGAAAAAAAAAGATCTAAATTACAAAAATACAGTAAACAAACAAATGAAGGGGGGTAATGAAGTCCATGGAAACTGCCTTATAGGGAATTATGAAGCAGTGCCAGACGTCGATCGGGATCAGTCTTCTTGAAGATAACTCGGTTGGTTGGTTTATGGAAGAAATTGGTGGCCTTGAAATAGATGGAATTGTCTGGGATCTGCATGCCATTCAATATGTCCATACACTCAGCAACGGACACATTGTCCTCCGCATATCCTTGCTTGGCAATTTGTCCCTGTGCCCAACACTCGAGTGCCATGCCGATGGACTCTTCTCTGCTTCTTTTTGATGGGCGGCCAGAATCTGCGCCTCCACTGGTAGCAGCAGGTTTCCCAGATCGTCGCGAACTACCTCCTATTTCATTGACCCCACTACCCTGCCCCATGTGGAACGGCTGCCCAAAGGTGTTGCCACCTTGCTGCCATGACATGGCTGCACCACCTTCTTGGGAATAGAGGTTCTCCATTCCTCTCTCCTCATCCGAATTGGTAGGGGCATTACCCTGTTCTATGTTTATATAACCAGTGGCAGTATTTTCATGGAAGAGTTTGGTCAACTCTTCGTAGCAGAGGGGCCATTTTTCCTATATTTCCTAACATTGGGGTTATGTTTACATGAGCAAAAAATAATGAATAAGTGAGGATAGCAAATATATATATATATATATATATATATATAAGGAGAGAAAAGATTTCCAAACGCACTTAACATTGTAAGACATCCTACCTCACTACTACCACAACAGCCGAACAGAAAATAAAATATTGAAAGTTCATACCTAAGCCATCAAAACAGAACAGCACACCAGTGTTTTTTCAGGATTGAGCACTCAAATGCAAATGAAGAAGGGACAAACATGTCTCCTTATTTGTAATCCTTATAACCTAATCTAACCAATTACTAATTGAATAGAAAAATAATTTAGGGAGAGTTATGCAAAGTATTAAGTGAAGCAAAAAAATGCTGAAATTTTGCTTTGTTCGGTCGACTATTATAATTATTCATGGGTGTTCTAACCCAATTAGCATTTAAGATTAAAACATGGTATGCACATAGTAGTCACGGAACACATATGCATAAAGATTGATAGGTATAATTAAAAGGTAGATATGAATTTTTAAGACTAGAAAACAGCAGAACGAATTAAATTGTTCACCTGCGCCCAAAAAGCCCACTGCTCCTCGGAGGCATTCAGGGCCCCCGTATGTCATTCCACTGTGTCGCCTGTAGCACTTTTCATCTCTCTATACGCTTTCCATTCTGTCTTTAAGTTGTTATACTTCTTTCGGAGATACAGAGGAGTGAACCTCACTCCAAAGTGCCGGAACAAATCTTCCGACAAAGCCTGAAACTGTTCATTTCTGAAGGCATTGGATGTTAACTCCCCATTGTCCTTCATTGCTGACATTTTTTCAACAAAATGCCAAAGGTGGGCCGGGTCCATGGTCCATGGTCCGTGGCTGGGCAGACATTGCCTATATGGATAAAAACAATTAATAATCACTACCAAGGCAATAATTTCAAATAAAGTCAGATGCAATCTGTGCAATAAATTTTTTATTTCTTCTACTTCTGCAAAATTTTTCATGCACAGTTAAACGTCATTTGAGTCGGTTTTAGAGTGAATAAGGCTAATTGGAGAAGACGGGGTAGTCCTCTTATTATTATAAGGGCTTATAATATAAAACATGAGGTCATATGTTTGGTAAATGTGGCAAATCCAAACCTAATTAATGGGGATGATTTTTTTTTTTTTTGAAACAACTAATGGGGATGAAGAATACGAAGGACATACTTGGTTTGACTGAAAAGCACAACCCCGTATTGTCCATTTCAATTTGCCTGAAAAAAATTCTCCCCACAGTTACCCATGAAATCTTGTCTACAATCCCAAATGATAAAAAATGAACTTGTTCTACAAAGGGCTGTGGGGAATGAAAAATGTGGAAACACCTAAGTTATTATTACTATCCCATGCATTGAGCACTTACAAAATGCATAATAAGTTGCCATCTGATCATAATTTTTTGAATATTGTCCTCCCACTTTAAAATACATTTGTGAATTATTGGGAAAATAGAGATCGAAACAATAAAATATTAATTTTCAGAATGAATAAGAAAACATTACTAAAAGGCACATGCGGCAGACAACTCAGGCACGACGTATTCGATTGAAAAACTTAACAGAGAATAAGCGTTATACTAAACTCACAACCAATTCTAGAACTAAACAATGAAAAAAAATCCAAAATACACCAAACACATGTGATTACACAATAACGATTACAGTTGATGTGTAAAGATCCCATTAAGAATTTTGCTTCTTAATTATACCCAAACCAAAACGAATTCATAACAAGGAATTTGTGAAATTAGGTTTCAAAAACTCACACATAGCAGTTAGGGCAAACATGACAGAAAGCCCTAAAAATCCCTAAAGTATCATACATGAATTCCTACGAGTTGGTAACAAAATACAGTAATAAATTATGCCAAATTTAAGCTAACCAGACCACGTGAATAAACCACGAAACATACCTTGCTGGATAAGTTCGCAATGAAAGAGAGAATCAATATAGCCGGGGCAGTGTAAACCTCAAAATTAAGCCAGAAGTTTGTTGCGGAGTATGGGACTTCACAGAATTGGTTGCCTCTTTATAACCCCATAAGTTCATTAATTAGGAAGGCCTATTGCTACGGAGTTGGTATAGGCAGCTAGCTCCAAATAGGTAGAAGCTCTGTCAGTCATAGGAACTTGTCGAGAAAGAATCGGCCACTTCATTCCTGTAAAATAATACCCTTGTATCTAACAGGTGGGCGAGGACAACTCCTTCAGCAAACGTCGAAGCAGAGGGGATCGAAGTGGGGGTTACCGAATGTTGTTGGCCTCCTTTTCCTAAGGACTTCCCGAGCGTTAACACGTTGAAGAAGATGCAGCTCTGTGAAAGCAAAAAAGAAGAGAGATTCCCGAATATATTCTGTTTGAAATTAGGGGTTTCACTTTTTACTGTCGCAGGTGGGTGGCAGTTAATAACTCCCACGTGAATGGGCACTGTTTGTACAAAAAAGTCCTAAAGAAACATGGGCAGACCCAAAGCATGGCTTTTTCCTTAATTCAATTTCATAAAAGAACAGAGCCTTAGGCATGTTCTTTTTGGTTGTGTTGAGTTTTGGTTTAAAAAAAATAGTTTTAGAATGTAAAAAGTGAATTGAAAATGTAAAAAGGTATAGTTGAATAGTAAAAAGCTGTATTGAAAATGATAAAAACTAATTATAATATATTAAATTTATTGTTGACACCAAAACTGAGACCAAAACGAAAACCTTAAATAACAGAAACATCATGAATTCTTTTAAGTAAGATTTTTGTATTGGTTGTTTTCGAGTTTGCATGGTTTCCATGTAGTCATAGTTGATTTGAATATGTCGTTTGTTCTTTGGAACTGGCATGAATTGGTTTTCGTCCCATGGATTGCCTGTCAGGAACTCAGAATTAAGGGAGAATTTCATAATTCAGAAAATAAAAGGAACGGTGTCATTTAGTTGTTAATTTGGTTTTCGCGGTAAGTTGAGATTGGTGCTGCTCCTTTGTATTGCTCACTGGTGAGCTAGAGTTCTGTTGCATTTATGTTTAGATTTTATCCTTTATGTGCAAGTGGTGGAATGGTGTATATAAACCATTTCCATGAGAGTAGGAATTATCTGATTTGTATTGCTATTTGCATTATTCTAATATCTGAACTCCCATTCTCCCTTATCCCCTTTTCTCTCAATTTCTCTAATTCTTCTTCTAGCTTCCTTCCTCTTTTCAATTTTTGGTTCTTTATTTTTGTGTCAATTCGGGCTAATTAGCCTGACAGTGATATCAGAGCCGCAATTCCTCGACGGTGAGTATGGTAGAAGCAATACGTTTGAGAGCTCAAGACAAGCAATCCAAAAGGCAAGAGAATCGGATGAATGAGATGGCAAGCTCTATTCATGTTCTGGAGAATAAATTTGAGAGAATATTAGCGCAGATGAAAATCCAGAGCAAACAACTGGAAAATCATGGATCGGTCATGGCTCAGATAAATCTGAAGCTAAACTCTGAAGAAAGGGGTAAGAACAAGGAGGTGGAAAGAGGCAAAACAAGCTCTCAACAATCGCCGGGGGGGGGGGGGGGGGGGGGGGGGGTTACTTCCTACTCCTGGAGGTATGAAAGAGCAAGTGGCTACTAAGGATAATCCTGGTGATTAGAGAGACAAACTATATAACTCAAATTGGGCAAACAAACCACCGGTGGAGTTATCTAAATTCTCAGGAGACAGACCGAAAGATTGGATCCGTAAGTGTCTCAAATTCTTTAAGCTTTACCAAATTTCTGATCCTGATAAGATTGAGGCCATAGAAATGTATCTAGATGGTCAAGCTAAGGTATGGTTCGACAGTATAAGAAAGTGAATGAGAATGCTAGTTGGCAAGAATTCAGTGAAGCTATGATCGAGAGATTTGGAGAAGTAGGAGGTAGAGATGAAATAGAGGAGTTTAACAAGCTAACTCAGGAGGGAAGTGTTAGTGAATATCAGGTGTTATTTGAAGAACTTAAATCCATATTGTTATATAAGAATCCTAGGTTATCTGAAGGTTACTTTGTTTCTAGTTTCATCAGTGGTTTCAAAGAAGAAATTAAACCTATGGTGCAGATTATGAATCTTGGAACTCTTAAGGAGGCAGTGAAGGTAGCTCCTTTTCAGGAGAAAAATATTACGGTGATGAATAAGGGAAGTAAGGCAGTAGTACCAACTCAGAAGAATTTTCCCAAACCTTTTGTCAAGAAGGAACCTAACCGATGGGAATCAAGCAATTTTAAGAAGATCTCACCACAGGAACTGCAATACAAAAGAAACACTCACTTGTGTTTTAGGTGTGGTGAAAAATATGGGGTGGGGCGTCAATGCAAGTTTCAGCATGTTAACTTCATAGTTACAGATGATAATGAAGAAGTTCTTGCCATTGGAGAGTTTGAGGAAGCTGCTAAGGAGTTGGAGCTATCTGAAGATGCAGAGAAATTATTTGTGAATGCCATTGCTGAAGGAGCAAGGATGAACACCATAGCCTTGTAGGGCAAGCTGTATGGGAGGTCCATCAAAACACTTGTAGACACTGGAGCATCTGACAGTTTTATCAATTCATAAATTGCTGAAGAAGTAGCACTACACCAAGTAAACACTAATCCTTACCTACTTACGGTTGCTGATGGAGGTATTGCTAGAGGTTTTAAAAAATGTCCAAAAGTCAAGTGGATGGTACATGATCATATGTTTGTGCATGATTTTAAGTTGCTTAAAATGAAAGGTTGGGATATGATATTGGGGGTGGACTGGATGTCGCTTTTTAGTCCCATTCTTTTTTATTTTAAGAACCTAAGAATTACTGTGAATCAAGAGGGGAAATTGTGTTATCTATAAGGCCAGGGTGATTATGCTGTAATACAGTTGTTGAATGGGAAAGAAGCTAAGTGGGTAAGTGAGAATAGGAAAAGAAATTGTTGCCTGTTAAATCTACCTCAAGGAGCAGAGCAATAAAAAGAGAAATTAGAAACACAGAAACACGAGCTGCCTGAGATCCAAACATCGTTAGATAAATACCCGCAAGTGTTTGCCATCCCTACTTCCCTCCCTCCTCAAAGAATAGTAGATTATGCCATTAACCTCAAACCTGGGGCTGTTCCTATCAAACTCAGACCATATAGATCCTCTCATGACCATAAAGATGAAATTGAAAAGTAGGTAGGAGAAATGCTTAATAGCAAAATTATTCAAAACAATAAAAGTCCATTTGCCTACCCAATTCTGTTAGTCAAGAAGAAGGATGATGGGTGGAGGTTGTGTGTGGAATACAGGAAACTAAATGATCTCACCATTAAAGATAGTTACCCTATTCCTATTATTGATGAGCTTCTTAATAAGCTTCGTGGGGCTACACATTTCTCTAAACTCGACCTAAGGGCTAGTTATCATTAAATCCTTGTGAAGCCTTAGGATGTAAAGAAGACAGCTTTCTTAACTCACAGTGGATACTATGAGTTTTTAGTAATGCCATTTGGGCTAACCAATGCTCCGGCTACCTTTCAAGCCTTGATGAATAAGATCTTTCAACCTGCATTGAGAAAGTTTGTGTTTGTCTTTTTCAATGACATTTTGATTTACAGTAGAAATTTGGAAGAACATTTAAAACACCTTGATTGTGTTTTGAAAACTCTGTCAAAGAACCAGTTGTTTGCTAAGCAGTCCAAGTGTGTCTTTGCCCAGAACACTGTGGAATATTTGGGGCATGTGATTGGAGCTCAAGGGTAGGAATGGACCCTGATAAAATAGAGTGTGTACTGAAGTGGCCTCAACCTAATTCAGTCAAGGAAGTGAGAGGGTTTTTGGGTCTAACAGGATACTATAGAAGGTTTGTTAAAGATTATGGAACCATTAGTAGACCTTTAACCAATCTACTCAGAAAGGGAAGTTTTAAATGGGGCCAGGAAGCTTCTATGGCTTTCTGTGATCTGAAAAAAGCCATTACCACGGCACCTATCTTGAGACTACCTTATTTCACAAAACCTTTTGTGATCGAAACTGATGCTAGTGATATAGGCATGGGAGATGTGTTAATGCAAGAAGGCCAGCCTATTTCTTTTATGAGTAAAGCATTCAGGGACAGGATTAGAGGTTTATCTGCATATGAGAAAGAGCTGTTGGCTTTGGTGTTAGCTGTTGATAAATAGAAGCTATATCTTACAACAAACCACTTTATTATTAGAACTGACCATCAATCTCCGAAGTACTTGTTGGAGCAGAAGTTGACAAACTCATTACAGTATAAGTGGTTGGTTAAGCTGATGGGACTTAGCTATAAGATCCAATACAAAAGGGGTACAGAGAATAGAGCTGCTGATGCTCTATTGAGAAGACCATTGAAAGGTGTAGAGCTTGTAACCAAAGAGGGAGAATTGGAGAGAAAAGATGATGAGGCATCTGTATTTAGTATAGCTGAAAGTTCAGAGAGGAATTGTGAAATTTTGGCTATAAGTATAGTGCAGCCTACTTGGATACATCAGATTGAGGAAAGTTATAATGGGGATGAAGAATGGCAGGAGGTTATTACAGCCACAGTTTTAGCTGGAGGAGAAAAGGATGAATTCAAAATGGTGAGAAGAGTGCTGAAAAAGGGGTATAAAAATGTAGTGGGAAAGAGTGCTGATGTGAGGAGACTGATTCTAGGATCCTTCCATTCCTCTACCTTAGGAGGCCATTCGGGCCAAAGAGCCACCTTAAAGAGAGTAGAAAGTCTGTTCTTTTAGACGGGAATGAAGCAATGAGTTGAAGAATTTGTTAAAAATTGTGAAGTCTGTCAAAGGAATAAGATAGAGCACAATTTTCCTTATGGTTCCTTGCAACCTTTGCCTGTTCCTCATCAGTCTTGGACGCAAATCAACATGGATTTTATTGAACAATTGCCACTCTCTGAAGGCAGTAATGCTATTTTGGTGGTAGTAGACAGATTGTCAAGTATAACCACTTTTTACCTCTGAATCACCCTTATAATGCCCCTGGAATTGCAAGGTTATTCTTGGATGAAGTGGTTAGATTGCATGGACTTCCGAAATCCATAGTTAGTGACAGGGACATGGTTTTCACCAATAATTTCTGGCAGTCCCTTTTCAAACTCTTGGGGGTCAAGTTATGGCTCAGTTCTTCCTATCACCCTCAGACAGATGGGCAGACAGAAAGGGTAAATCAAGTTTTGGAAGCTTACTTGAGATGTTTCTGTTCTGAGAAACTAGGCACTTGGAAAACTTGGATCAGTGTAGCAGAGTGGTGGTACAACACATCATTTCATACTAGCATTAATATGACTCCTTTTGAAGCCTTGTATGGTGTAAAACCCAATGAGTTACCTCTGGGATCATTTTCTGACATAATGGTACCAGCTGCTGCAGACTTAGTGAAGAGAAGGTTGGAAGTCTCTAAATATGTATAGGATCAGTTGAAGAGGGCCACTGAAAGAATGAAATTCTTTGCAGATAAGAAGAGAACTGAAAGGCATTTTGATGTCAGGGACTGGGTGTTTCTGAAACTTCAACCACACAAGCAGCATTCTGTAGTAAATAGAATCAACTATAAGCTTGCTTCTAAATTTTTGGCCCTTACCAAATCCTTGAGAGGATTGGGGAAGTAGCTTATAGACTGAAACTCCCAGATCAAAGTAGAATCCACCTTGCATTCCACATTTCCCTTCTAAAGAAATACATTGGCAGTGATCCAGTAAACAACATTCCCATACCTGAGGCTTGTGCTTATGAAAATGAAGTCTTGAAGCCTAAGTCAATTATGCAGAGGAGGTTGGTTCAGAAAGGAAATCTGCAGCAAGTCTAATGGTTGATTGAGTGGGAAGGGTTACCTGTAGATGAAGCTTCATGGGAATAAGTCACTATGATAAATAAGCATTTTCCAAGATTGAAAACTTGAGGACAAGCTTGAATTGTCAGGAACTCAGAATTAAGGGAGAATTTCACAATTCAGAAAATAAAAGGAACGGTGTCGTTTAGTTGTTAATTCGGTTTTAGCGGCAAGTTGAGATTGGTGCTGCTCCTTTGCATTGCTCATTGGTGAGCTGGAGTTCTGTTGCATTTCTATTTAGATTTTATCCTTAATGTGCAAGTGGTGGAATGGTGTGTATATCCGTGAGAGTAGGAATTATCTGATTCATATTGCTATTTGCATTATTCTAATTTCTGAACTCCCATTCTCCCTTATCCCTTCTTCTCTCAATTTCTCTGATTCTCTTCTAGCTTCCTTCCTCTTTTCAATTCTTGGTTCTTTATTTTTGTGTCAATTCGGGCTAATTAGCCTGACACTTCCCCTCCTTTCCTTAAAGCCCCTATTCATGCTCATTTTTTGATGATGCTCAAGAGGGTGGAATTTGAACCTAATGTGAAATTATACGAGTTATTTGGATTATTTGTGAAAGGTTGTTGTAAGTAATGTGAATGTTCTGACATGCGATTCAAAAAGTGCAACTTGGATAGAGTATTAACTAAAAAAAACCCGAATGCTTTTTTTAGTGGTGTCAACTTCGCTATTAAAGTCAAATGAAGTTGTCTTCTTATCTACTTATCTTCTTATCTATTCACCCGCCAAAATTTTTACACACAGCACCACCACATTCCCCACAAAAGGGGAAATTTAAAAAAAGTGTGTTTGATGAAAAGGATATAAAAAGAAACTTTCGGCGACTCCAATGATTATGATAGTCCATATCCAAAAATCACGTAAATTTCTCCTGATTTTGTCATCCATACTTTTTGACTTTTGCCACATATATAGTACTCGTACATTCATCAATGCAAGTGCCTTCTTGAACATCCAAAACCATACACCATTTAAGAACCCCATGTCCCATTCCACCAACAAAAGTCATACAAGAAAAGACAAACCGGAAAAGAAAAAAAAAAACCATCACCCAATAATCCCACTTAATCCATACCCTACTTCTATAATAATTTTACACTACTAATTATCTAGAAAAACTACTGTTCTTTATGATATTGATCTAGTCATAAAATTCAATCGATCAAATCCAATGACTGAATGTAGTCTCACCTTTGATTAATTATGTGTAACCTTGCTTGTATTTGCGAAACAGGTCCTCCGTTTTGGCATTTCTGAAAGCGCAACACCCAATGAGGTAAACCCAGATCAAACCCACAAGAGTTATGAGAAGTATAATGTCCGCCCTTCTCCACTCTTTCTTCAGATTGGCTAGCAATCCGGCTTTGCACGAATCGCAGGCGTAGCAAAGCTGCGTCTGCTCGTTGCTCCATTGCAGGCAATCCATGTCTGCGGCTGTGTCAATTGGGCTTATCCAATACGTTGGGTTCACGAATGTGTATCCGCATTGTGTGGGTGGCTTGCAGCATCCTGACTGCAAAATTTCACCCCCAAAAAAAAAAAAAAAAAAAGGCAATAATAATATTGAAGATTAAATTAAGAATTTGGTAGCAAAGCTGAATATATATCATGTATATTTGGAGAGGATTTGGGATCATTTATTTAAAGGGTTGGTTTGGATCAATTTTTTTTTTTAGTACAATATAGTACTCGCTTCGTTCCACTAAAATAGTTATGTGACCACATATTTTGGAGTCACAATTTTATGGGTTAATTTTTATGTACATCAACTGAAATTTGGAAAAGAGTAATGTTAATGTCAGACCACTTATTAGCTTTCAGACCACTTATTAACTTTCAGAGCAATAAGATGCCTGCAAGGGTATATTAAGAAAAAAAAATACTTTATTACTCTGGAAGTTAATAAATATTCTGACATTAATAACAATCTTTAAAAAAAATAATCATTGCCCCTTTAAATTTTTTTAAGAATGCTGTTAAATACACATGATATGTGCACACATAAAGTAATTTTTGTGGGTTACTTAAATACTATTTTACAAAAATATCCTTATTGCATTATACTTTTTTTTTTCATGCCTTCTCACTCCTCTCTCTACCCAAATCTTTTTCTTCTTTTTCTTTTTTTTTTCCTTTTTCTTAAATTTTTTTTCTTTTAATAAATTTAATTTTGGTATTTTTTATTTATGACAAATTTTTTTAAAAAAAAATTACCCTTTCATTTTCACTAATTAGCATTTTAAACCCCATTACACTTAATATTTAGTATTCAAATTTATTTATTTTTTCATAATAATATAATTATAATTCTCTTGCTTTCTTTTTCGCTAAACAAAAACTAAGAGAACTTACCTTTTTGCGTTTTTCGCCATTAAATTTTTTTGCCAAATCCATTTTTTCATAATAAAATTAAAATTATTATTATTATGAAAAAATGAATAAATTAGAATCTAAAATTAAGAGAAAAAATTAGATGATTCGTTTTGTAGTGAAATGGGTTTCATTTCACATATGCAATTGCTAAAGCTAAAAACATATTAGAGAAAGTCAAAACTGAAAACCATAAATAATTAGTGTAGGAAGAAGGAAATCAATTGTAGAACATATAATAATAGAGGAAGATTTTGAGATCATTTAAAAAAAAAAAAAAAAAAGGAAGATTTTGAGAAAAATTAATTGCAGGAGAGAGAGGAGAGAGGAGAGAGGAGAGAGGTAAAGGAAATAACAATAAGAATATTTTTTGTAAAATAGCATTTAAGTAACCTATAAAAATCACTTTATGTGCATATTTTTTTGCATTTTCCTTTTTATGATATCACTAATACATTCTTTCTCATTTGGTTTATATTATCAAGATCTCTTTTATAATTTAATCAAATTATCAACCGGTTCATGTTGATTGGAAAATTAAACTTAAAACATTAAGGGACATTAGTAATATTCAAAAATGTTATGAGGGGTATTAGTATTTTTTTTTTCTTCCAAATATTATGGGAAGTACATGTAATTAGCCCTAATAAACCATTCAGATCGGTGGAACCAAAAACGCTATTATATTTTGCTTTTGTGTAGTAAGGTGGATGCTATGCTACCTTTTCATGATAGCAAAGCACTCCAAGAATATTTCAGATGCCAAAGCATGTATGTGATGTAAAGCAAAGTTATCACTGTCTCTAAATCACTTTATTTCCACGATAAGATTTCATATATTAACTTTGAGGTATTTAAAAAAATAAATAAATAAATTACGATGTCCTCCCGTCTCAATAAAAGAGTTTCGTTTATCAAACTCATTTTGAACTCTTCTAATAACCCCGATTAAGATACCTCACACTAAATTCTAAAGAAGTTGAACAGGCAAAAAAAACTTAGAAAATGGTTACCACAAAATTCATCATTAAATTTAAAAGTAATTAATATTCATTCTCTTTTACCTTTTTCCTTGCAAATAAATGGAAGATTAGTTTTAAAATTATAAATGAAGCTATAATTATAGCCCTATATATAGCTAAGGAAAAAATGAAGCCCGTCTTCATTTCGAAAACTTAGTTTTCATTATTAAATGCAAAAGTATATTGGAATACAAATTAAAAATAAATAAAGTGTAATCTACAAAAAAAAAGTACATAAAAAATAATGAAAAATTTGTACAGAAACTCAGGAAACATGTTTTTGATCCAAGGCCGTTTGTTTAATACGTACCTGCAAAGGGTTGAGATGGGCATTGAAGAAATCCTGAGGCATACGATAACTCTGGTTCAACTCAGCACACATGCTAGAAGAGCTAAGGCAACTTCTAATCCTATCCCATTTGTAAGAGTTTTTAACCCTTCTTTGAAGCCAACCGGAATAGTCCTCAAGATGATATTCCAAATAAGCCCGGCTCGTGGCGAGCCGACCGGAACCCCTTATCGTAACCATATAAATAAAAACCACCAAACAAGCCAGCAAAATTATGAGCACAAGCATGGCAATGAGGTAGAAAATCAGAAGCCACGGAACCCTCCAAAACCCTCCGATAAAACCCGCGAGCGCCACCGCCAAAATGAGAACGCCGAGGATTATCACCGGCCATTGGAGAAGCTTCACGCACGCGTTGTCCGGCTCCGTCGCCAGCCAAATCCCGGCGCCGATGATCGGGATCGATAGGAGCATTGCCACGAAGTTTATGGCTCCTATGACATTGTTACTCAGTGCCATTTCCTTGAAGATTTTTTTTTTTTTTTTTTTTTTGGGACGAGTTTTTGTTTGGTCTTTTGTTTGAGAGGTTAAAGTGAAGTTCCTTGATCTAAAGCGTATTGATTGATGAGAAATAGTGAAGAGGGTTTTGATTTCTTGGTCCAAATGTCTCCAATCACTTTATAAAAGGGAATAGTTGTAAAGAAAACAAAAGTAAAAGGAAAGAAGAAATTCGTTGTTCAGATTAGAAACTTTGTGCTCCGTGATCATGTCGGAGTACAACAATGACTTTTGGGGCTTCAAGAGATGCCTCGGACGCAGTGCATACATAAAATTATAGTTTTTTAAAAAATAACATATATATATATATATATGTATGTATATTATATATATTGGCCAAAATCAGAATAAAATATTTGAAGGGTACAACATATATATTATATATATATATATATATTGGCAAAATTAGAATAAAATATTTTAAGGGTCCAACATATGAATAAATTTTTTTTTTGACCGTTGAATACATATAAAATTTGTTTTACAGTTAAAAATATACTATTGATAAAGGATGGAGGAGGGGGTTTGAGGGGTCTGGGGACCTTCCCCTTGAATCTGCCTCTATATACATATATATATATATAATATTTAAAATTAGTAATTTTGACCCCAAAAAAATTACTATTTATCATTACTTAAAATTATACTAGTAGTGTTAGAATGTGAACTAATAGAAACATGATTCCTTTATTCAAACAAAATATAGTTTTAAAAACATGAATTTTTTAATTAGACGAAAGGAGGAAGTATATGATTTTGATTTCAAACTATAACTATATTTAATTTGCATGCATCTTCTGAAAAAAAATTTAGTATTTTTTTTAAAGTTTTTTTGAGGAAATATATATATATATTTATATTTCCAATGCAAATTTTTAATAATTTTTACGTGTATACACTTTTAATTTTAAAAACTAATTCAAATTAGAATTTCAACAACTTTGGTACTATGAGTGCATTCGCAATTTTTTATATTTTTTTCTGGGGGGAAAATAGGTGATTAATTTGTAGAGCCATGATTTGCTCAAATGTGTCTACAAGTAAAGTAGAATTCTATGTAATACAACTCTCTAATCAGCCTCATTTTGATTGATTTACTAATTGATTTGGATTTAAAAGTTTCATAAAAGTATATAGATGTGAAAGTATTAAAGTATAAGTAGTATGATACAATAGTAACGATAGCAAGGTAAAAGAAAAATGATTGGATTCTAACCTTGGGGTGGTGTAATTGAGTTCAGACTTTTTACCCAATTTCTCATGTCTTATTATGTCAAATGTAATTGAGTTTTACTTTAGTAAAAGAATATGAGCAAGTTAGGAGAGTAAAAAACTGTAAGTAAAATTACTTTATTTTGTGCATTAATTTGGTAGAATAAGACATGGAAAACTGAACTCGGTGTAATGGAAATGTATTGTAACCCTTGAGTCATGGATCAAACATTGGGGACACAAGATTGAAAAAGAAAAAAAAAAGAAAAAGAAATCATGATGCAAGGGTTTAGGATATGTTTGTAATTTGCTTATGGAATGATTGGATTCCTACGATTATGTTAAACCCCTCTAGGGCGAGAATATCTTATAAAATTGTTTTAACATTTTCATGTATTTAAATCCTTTTATTTTTATTTATTTATTTCGCCTATATTAAAGTTTATCATTTTAACGTTGAAGACTGTTAAAGGCATGGTCATTATCTCATATCTAACAAATACAAAAAAAAAAAAAAAAGTATGGCAACGGAGTTGGTACTTGGTAGTGCCAATGTTGGAGCTACCACCTCAAATTTATATGTTTCAGTTCCACAATAACTTCTTAATAGTATTTTGGTCTGTATCGCCAGTAATGTGTTGGGTTTTACGTCCTTTTGCTATTGTAGCCAGACTACTTGGCCATTCAGGCAAGGGCAGAGCCACCTTAAGAGCTGGTGGGGCAATTGTCTCACCACTAATCTGAAATATATATTTTTTACTATATAGAATTTGAAAATATTTATATTTTGCCTCACTAAAAATTTAAATGATAGGGAGATAAATATTTATAATAAATCATTTTGTCCCTCTCCCTCCAGACATTCAGGTCTTGCCTCTGCCTTCAAGTGGGTCGATAGGAAGTGGGGTTAGATATAATTTTCAATAATTGTGGAGGCTAATTGTAATTTTTCCAAAACTCCGGGAGGTAAATGTAGTTCGCCCATCCATTTAGTGCATGCCAGTGATTCTTTAGCTCCTGATCCAACTGACACAGTGAAAAATAATGGTTAGTTTGAATTCTACACTGAGAAAACTATAATTAAATGATAACTTACCACTCTAATATCATCTAGCGGGGATAGCTCAGTTGGGAGAGCATCAGACTGAAGATCTCAAGGTCACGTGTTCGATCCACGTTCACCGCATTTTTTCTATTCTGTAATTTTTGCACAAGTCTTTTTTTAAAATTCTCTTTTCCAGTTTTCCACCTTTTATTTTGTTTTATTCTCCATCCCCTTTTATTTTGTTTTAGTTTTTAAAATATTCAATGCATTTGGCCCAAAATTTGACAATATTGATTTTCACCAGATTTAATACCTTAGCTGATAGAATAATATTTATTTATTTATTTAAAAAATTAAGTAGGTATGTTTATTAGGTATTGATTTTTTCAGTCTTGATGAATTGGGATTAGAAAATTTTATCGAAAATTTGTCATTAATTTCATATATATTGTCACCATAAATAATTTTCAGACAAAACTATTTAATATTGGATTTTCTTTAACCCTCAATATAATTTTGTAACACTATCAAATAATATGCGACTAGTCTATTTCAGTAATTTTTATTTTTATTTTTATTTTAAAACTAAATTGAAACCTAAGGAGTTGCTAAAATTTGATGTCTTATCTCCTACGATCCATGTCCACTAGATCAAGTCACTGGGATCCAATGAAATAAGTTACTAGTAACCTGTAGTAATCCACCAACGCCAAATAGTTCACCAGAAAAACTTCATATCCAAGAACGAGAGCTTCATTCCAAGAGGTTCTTTTGTATTGAAATTTATTCGCCTTCCTTCAGCTAAGTTTCGAATCTCAATTAGTTAATAATTAATTGATTTGTTTATCACTTATTTTATTTGTTTATTACATTAAAAATGATAAACACATTAGAGTGGTATTTGTACAAAAGAAATCATAAAAAAAAGTTATGATAATGAGGTTTTTTCTTTACTTACATATTGTGATCCCTAGTAATAGTATTAACAGATATGACATTTTTAATACGGATAGATTAACTATGTTTTGCTTATTCTTGAAGCAGAAGTGGTTGATCTAATTGACTATTGTGTTGGGACACAAGCTAGTACGTGAATGTTGGTTAGAGAACAAGTTAATTGGATTGACATGTTTAGAGATTTTGATGAGGTAATCTATTTGAGTGTCAATAAAACTAATATCTATGTACAAAAATTACTGTTCTTAAATTATGATGTGCAAAAATTATTATTCTAAAATTTTTATGTGCAAAAATTACTGTTCATAATCACGATGTGCAAAAGTTACAATTCTAAAATTTTTGTGTGCAAAAATTATTGTTCTAAAATGTTTATGAGTATAAATTGTTGAGATATGATAATATATTAGTAAAAGTTTAGAGCATTTTAGAACAATAATTTTTGCACATAACAATTTTAGAACAGTAATTTTTGCACATAATGATTTAAGAACAGTAACTTTTGCACATCATGATTTATTAACAGTAATTTTTGCACATATAATTTAAGAACAATGATTTTTGAACATCAATATTTTAGAACAATAATTTTTGCACATAATGATTTAAGAATAATAATAATTGCACATAAAAAATTGATTTGGAGCTCTTTCTATTGTTTTGTCTTGGGGCCTTGTACATGTAAGGACCAGCTCTAGCTGAAACATCTTACCACCTAAGCTGCACTTGGTTTTCAAGTTGATTCATTATCATTAATTAACATAATCTTTTCATATAATCAGGAGCCACATAGAAATGGTGACAATAATTTAAGGTGGGGGTTTATGAAGAAGGAGATCATCCATTGGTACATGCTGGGCCATTGAAGAACATATATGCAATAGAAGGCCACTTCATATCAAAAATGGAGATCGGATTGACCAATTTCAAGGCTTCCGATCCTAAAGAAAGCGCATGCCTTATTTATCCCTATCAGTGTTGTAGACATTATTCACTACATACATATCCGTCACTAACTACTCTTATGAAAGCCTGCAAAGGGTTGTGGAAGACTATGTAGGCGTCAAAGCTAACAAGTATCTGTATTGGTGCAAAAGCAGCGGAGCGGATCATTTCATGATTTCATGTCATGACTGGGTATATTATATATATATATATATATATATATTCTCGTTGTCCTAACATAAAGAGTCTCGTTTCTATATAAATAAATAAAAAAAATTTGTCTCACAAGATTGGAGCATAATTATCAATTATAAAAATTTATACATTTTTAAAATATAATTATATATGACATTGGAATGGAGTTTGGAAGGACAGTAACCAGCTTCTTTCATAATGCAATGACTTGTTCATCAAGCATGAGAATGACAAAAGTTAATTTTATAATATTTTTATATTAAGCGCTAGATGTTTCAAAAGCAAATCCTAAACTTTTCAAGAACTTTATCAGAATTCTTTGCAATGCCAATACGCCGAAGGAATGCTTAGCCCCATTGAACTGCACAATTTTGGCATTCTTCGCCATAAGAGCCTATGACTATATCAGGGAAGTCTTGTTTGAGACAAGGATACTTAAGAGTTCACGAGTACCTCCCAAAAGGTCAAATTTAGGCCCAAAGCAAATACTGCCTTTGTCCGAATGAGTATGAAGTGGCAAGGCCCAGGGTGGTAGAATCCATACCTGCAC
Organism: Leptodermis oblonga; assembly: GCA_016801395.1. Lineage (NCBI taxonomy): Eukaryota > Viridiplantae > Streptophyta > Magnoliopsida > Gentianales > Rubiaceae > Leptodermis > Leptodermis oblonga. The sequence goes on from CM028757.1 coordinate 7,441,180, forward strand.
AATGTGTTCCAGTTATCATTTCAGACCACTATGCGAAGGTGAGTGATGAAGCTGCAAAGGCATTTCACACTGAACAGGCTGCAAAGGCATTTCATACTAAACAGGCCAGCCCTGCCTTTTGATATTATTCATATGGTGCTTCATTCCTAATGGTTAAGAAGATTAAACTTAAGGCTCATGCAAGCCTCACCAATTATATTCTGATCATTCTTAATGTAATATTTTTTTGTTTTAGTTTTTGTGGTAACAACAAATTAAGTGGCATGTGGGCATGGAAATTCTTTATTAAAATTGTGAAAAAAAAGGTTCTGAACAGGAGAACATAATGAACCTTACATCAGTGTACATTTATTTAAAATATTATATATCACATATTTAATATAAATTAATTTTTATAATATTAAAAAAATAAATTTTCAAATGAACAATAATAATATAAATTATATAACTCTAATTTATTACATAAGCATGCTTAGCTTAATGGCTAAGTACTCTTCTATAAAAGGCTCTCTTTTCTTGAGATCATAGGTTCAAATCTTGATTGGGTAAAATTAATTTTTACATTTGTTTCAGATTTTTCACATCCCACATTGGTTGTTTCTTGAGATCATAGGTTCAAATCTTGACTGGGTAAAATTAATTTTTACATTTGTTTCAGATTTTTCACATCCCACATTGGTTGTGGAAGTGAATATGTTCACATATAAAAGGAGAAGGGATGCAAAAAATTTCAGAAAAGAAAAAAAAATCCAAAAAAAAAAAAAAATGGAAAAAATGGGGTTGGGGCTGGTTCATTTGATTCCCAGTTTAATCCCGGGTTCGGTCCAAATAACCCAGTTTTTTTCATTTACCATTTTTCAGTGCGAACTGGACCGGTTCCCAATTAACCCGGTTGAACCGGTCAGTTCAATCCGGTTAATTAAACAATGGATTTTGTTTTACAACACAATAGTCAATTAGGGAAACCGCTTCCTATTCAAGGAATAAGAATAACATGTGATCATCTATTTGTATTAACAATGTTACATCTTGTTAATAATATGAGTAGGGATAATTTAATCACATTATATAAGTATAGAAAAAAAAAATCTAATTATCATAAATTTTATGATTTCTTTTATACAAATATCATTCTAGTGAGTTTATTACTTTTAATGTAATAAAAAAAAGATTAATGATAAAAAAATCAACTAATTATTAACTAATCGAGATTCGAAACTTAGCTGATGGAAGGTGAATGAATTCCGATGAAAAGAACCTCTTTGAATGAAGCTTTCGTTCTTGGAAGATATGTTTTTCCGGCAAACTGCTTGGCGGATTGCTGCTTAGGACCTGCTAATTCCTATTCGATCTTCTCTAAGTTTTTCTTTCTCCGTTGGAAAGAACTAAGCATAATTATTTAATATTTATCTTTTTAGTAGAGTCTAGATGATGATTAATATTATTAAGTACGTATTTCGAGTTTTGGTACAATATTATTATGTTTGAACTTGGAGTTGATCATCTTGAGAAACCCTCGTGGACAAAAATGCCATTCTTAAAGCAGTAATGTTGACAATTTTATCTTCTTTTTATTCTCAAATAATGACATAAATAGATTTTGAAAAAATAATGAATAATATCTCACATTAGGTTTTTTTTTTTCTTGGTATTTCATATCCAAATAACATTAAAAAAAAATGATGTCACACTTTAGGGTTAATTTTGATATTTCATAGACTTTAAGATTAAAAAACATTATTTATTATATTTCTATTAAAGTGACACTTTAGTCCATAAATATATGCGGTAACTTTTTCAAAATAAAATAAAATAAATAAATGCATGGGGTAATTATGTGTATTTAAAATACACGGTGTAATTGTCACTAGCCATCATTATCCCATAAAAGTATCGTGTGAATGTTACAGAAACACTTGTATCGATTTTAACTTCTGATGTATCACATATTTGAGTTTAACTACTGATTTATCGTGGTTAATGGTTAGCTACTAAAGTATCGCATCGAGCATATGATGTATCGGGTGTTGACTTTACTCTCTAATACTCCTTCTGTTCCATTAGAAGAATCAACTTTCACACGTGTACAACTTTTTATGGCTGTCAAGGTATTGTTCCATTTATTTTCTTACTTTTAAGTGTGAATTAATTGTGGACTACAAATAATTGTATTAATAGTAAGATGAGTAAAGAATTGGAAAATAGACTATTCTATTGGAACAAAAAATATTTTTGAAAGTGGATTAGTTTAGTGAATTTATATCGCATATTGAGATTAATTTTTTATGTCGCGTTTAACCTCATGTATCGCATATTCTGTTCAACCGCTTATGGATTATGTATGAACAAAAATACATGTATCGAATTTAAGTGTCGAAATATGATTGTCGGACCGTTGAACGGGTCGGATATGGGCTCCCTTGTACTTAATAGCAGGAGGGATTGGCTCATAATATTATCAAGAGTGAGCATTTATCTCCCCCGAAGTTTGCCTAAATAACAAATGGGTCCCTCAAATTTCAGAAAATAACATCTCAATCCCTTAACCACTTAAATTTGGAATCCAGCACTGTTCATCGTCTTCTTCCTTCTTCTTTTTTTTTTTTTTTCCTTTCTTTGTCGTCTCCCCCGCGGCAGAAGATAGTTCTACCACTCGGGTTTGTTGGTCTCGCAGAAGATAGTTCTGCATATCATTTGGCTCTCCACCATAAATTTCTCTCCCCATCCAATCAGTATCGAAAAGAAGGAGCGGAAACCATCCCGTCCAAGTCAGAGCAATGGCAAGCAATATAATCCAAATGATTCCCGAAAAATATCTAAAACTTCCAAACAGGTCCCAGAAGAAAGCTTCCTGTTCATGGCTTGACTCAGTTGAAGCACGTTGGGTTTCTAATGGTTGCTCTTTAGCTCCTGATATGCTTATATATGTCGTTATTGCTATGAAAATAATGTCAAGAATGAATGCAGCCTTGAGATTTGCACAGTTGATGTTGCATGCAGAATTAAGTGTGAATGGGAAAACCTTGTACCAACCGCTATAAGCACCAGTTGCATAGCCGAGGATATTTCCAAACAGCCATCCACAATGAAATGTGTTATATCTTCTGCAAACCCCAGTGGTAGAACTATCTTCTGCGGTGGGGGAGACGACAAAGAAAAAAAATAAATAAAAAAAAAATAAAAGGAAAAAAGACGATGAGCAGTGTTGGATTACAAGTTTGAATGGTTAAGAGACTGAGATGTTATTTTTTAAAATTTGAGGGACCTATCTGTTATTTAGACAAACTTTGGGGATGTAAATGTAATTCACCCTATTATCAAATTTCACTATCTAAGTTGCAAAATTCGACAAATCTAACCCGAGAATTATCCAACTGTGGATAATGCATTTCTGATGACAGATATACCCCTGTAGGTATGATTGTTTTCCAGTTTCAACCATCTTCTTCTTTTATCCCAAATTAGCTTAGCTATGGCTGCCATTGAAGCAAGCTTCTCCATCTTGTCCTCCTCCCCTTCAACTTCCTTCAAATGCCCCTTGCACCAAAGGCCCTTAAGCTCCCTAAAATTGCCTGTTTACAATCCCACATATCCCTTTTCCGTCGAGTGCCCGCCGCTTTATTTCCTTTCTCCTGTCCCGAGCAAAAAACCAAACTTTAAAATTTGTTCAGCAGTTGAAGAAGCTGTAGCAGTCGAAGAAAATACAGCGGAGCCAGTTGAACAATTTGATCAAAGACGGAAGCTTTTTGTGCTCAATTTGCCATGGTCTCTTACCGTTGCGGATATCAAAACGCTGTTTGGCGAATGCGGTTCTGTTTCCGATGTTGAGGTACAACTTGTGGTTTCGTTGTACTTTTTCATGTTGTTTTTTTGAAAGAAGTGATTTTGAATGGCGAGCTCTGTTTTTTATCGAAGGAATTTTAGAATGTAGTGATTTTGAATGGTGGATTTTGAATTTTTTTTCAGATTATAAAGCAGAAAGATGGCAAGAGCAGAGGCTTTGCTTTTGTTACAATGGCTTCTGGGGAAGAGGCTCAGGCAGCTATTGAGAAATTTGACTCCTATGTAAGTTGGGGCATAATTTTACGGATTATCATCTTATATGAGTGTCATCTATCGATTTTCAGTTTTTGAATGATTGAATCATAGTTATAGGCTGAAGCAATATGTTTGCTTTTCTGAATTATATTTCTATCCCGATGAAATTTCTGGGAATTGTAGAAGCTTTTGTGTTTCGTGTGCTACTTTTATTTTCTAGTTTTGTTAGTTAGCAAACTTCTTTGTTCTGTAAGAAGTATATTAAATCTTCAGCAGTAAATATTATCTTCATTGCTTTTGTGGTGGCTTTCTTAAGGAATCCTGTGGTTTTTTTCGTTTTTCACGAGGTGATGCACCCTAATTTCACTTTCTCAATGAAGATGCAGCCTTCTGAGCTCAGAAGAGTATTAGTTAAAGTCCAATATCATCTAAAATTTAAATGTGTGTGAGAAAATGTGTTAAGTAAATATTACCAAGTTATTTAAGCAGAAGATGTCCTGGAAAAGATATGCTCAATTGTTTATGTTTTTCTGTCTTTTGTGGTACAGGAATTATCTGGTAGGATTATCAGGGTAGAGCTTGCTAAGAGATTCAAGAAACCAAGCCGCTTGACTCCTCAGGCTTCTGCACAAGCTTCCTCAGTTGAAACGACAGCCCATGTGCTGTATGCTTCCAACCTTGCCTGGAAAGTGAGGTCTAGCCACCTCCGGGAATTCTTATCGGCCAGCAATCCAGTTTCTGTTAGGATTGTCTTTGATAGTCCTTCAGGAAGATCGTCTGGCTATGGTTTTGTCTCATTTGCCTCCAAGGAGCAAGCGGAGGCTGCAATTTCTTCCTTTAATGGCAAGGTAATCACAAAGTAATTGAATCTGTAAACATTTTGATTCCTCTAATTTCTAAACCATAAAACACAATGGAACATCCAATTATGAAAAAGATTGAATAGATGCTTTTGTTTGGCTATTGAGACCATTCATTATGATTGAATTAGTAAAATTAATAAAGAAAAGGCAGTCTCTGTTAGTCTTGCCCTGTTCGTTATAACATGGTTTTGTAAACATGTTTCGAGAAAAGAATTTTTAAATAAGTGTCCGTTTTGAAGGTTTAATTTGTTTCAAAATAAGTGCCCAGTTACAAACAACGCAAATTGATTTCCAATTTTACCCCCTCTTTTTAATCATTTAAAGGAAGTATGTTTTCTCTCACACTTAAAACTTTTCTATTCTCTATGCAAAACTAGAAAAGATGCTAGCATTTATTGAGGGGTAAATAGTCATTTACTAATATTTCTTAATATGTGTGCAAGTGTCAAAATGAACACTTATTATGAAATAGAGGGAGTACATTAAATTTTGTGTAGGAACCAAAAACAAAACAATACACAAACAAAACCGATGAAAACGAACAGGGCCTTAATTCATTGGTGTTGGATTAGGAGAAACAAGAGTAATGGTTCATTTTGAAAATCTATTAGCTTTTTAATGTATTAAGTCTTAGAGTTATTATATTGATATGTTATATACTTTGCACCGATGCTGTTGGCATATATGTCAAACTTGTGTGTTTATGAGTGTGATCTAGAGCACATTTTGTGCATCTCACTCTAGAATTGCTTGGTTACCGAAAAATGAACTAGAAATTTCAGAATATAGAAACATGAACTTATGATCACTGTTTTGATTCCTGTTTGTCTCACAAAGATCCTATAGTAATCATCGGTTTGCCGCTTTTTGAAGTGTCTTAGTCTGCTTATGCTGGTTATCAAGTGACATATACGTATAAGATCTTGTGGCACAAACTCATTGCCTTCTATGCCTTCTACAATTTTGTTTGTAGGAATTGTTAGGCAGGCCAATAAAATTGAAATTCAGTGTAAGGAAAGCCGACAAATCTGAAAATAAAGCCGAGGAGGCGGTTGAGGAACAGCCTGGAGAACAATAGCTTCTGACTGTTATGGTCATTTATCATCCGCAGAACCAATCGGTAGCGCAATCCTTAATTCTTCTCCTTAAATTATCCTCTGTGAGTGCTTTAAAACCAACAGCTTATGGCTTCTTTATGGAGTTCTATAGTTTCCCCAAAAATGAATACATATATAATGTGTAGAAATTGTAGAGTTATGAATCTTCTTGCATCTTATGAATTCGATGATTCCATTTTCTTGGTCATCCGAAGCGATGATCTGTGGACTTCTCGGCTTAGCATCTTGATTTGTTGTGTCTATTGTTAGTTGGAATGGAAATTTGACAAAGTTCTGTGATGTGATATGTTTGCAGATACATTGGCTTGGAAGTGCATGAAACCTTCTTCCCCTTGCCATATAACCGTGCTTATGTGCATATTTAGAAGTTAGGGCAAATTACATTTTGGCTCTTACTGTTTTGTTAAATTATATGTCGGCCCTCAAAGTTTTTGCAAATTACATGCTGGTCTCTACAGGGATCAAAATGTCATCTTTAAATTACATTTCAGTTTGCTTTTACATCAAAGTAACATTTCGGTCCCTATAATTTACCCCAAAGTAAGAAGTAATTTTTTGAAATCGTAGGAACCAGGCTGTAATCTAGCCCAAACCTTAGGGATTGGGATGTAATTTGCCTAGAAGTAATGCTGCAGCATTGATTTTTGGTTTATTATGTTTACCTCCCATTAGATTTGAGAAAATTACAAATTCTCTCCTGAAATTTCTAAATGCTACTATACCCTCCTCCCTATTTGGGCAATATCTCCCTAGTTTTGTCAAATTTCCAAATCAGTTCTTGCCAGTGGAAAAAATAAACTTAAACTTCAAGGACGTGACCAATTTGAAAGGGTGAAGGACATTAGTAATATTGTCAAAGTACTGATAATTCTTTGAAACCTTACTAGGTAAAGGTTACTAAACCTTGATTTTTTAACGTAGTACAAAGCGAGATAAGGATTCATGGTCTACTCTCATTCTGTCTTTTTTGTCAGTTATTTCGCAATGAAAATGTGAGATTTATCCTTTCATATGTAGGTTCCACGTCCCCATTGCAAAAAGATGAGCACGGAAAACAAAGTTAAGGTAGACTGACAATTTCAAGGTAATGCGTTTTAGTTAATGTCTCAAACCCCTATGAAAGTGAAGAATCACACAAACTAGAATGAGGTTCCAAAGTTAGAATTATAGAAAATGGCTTCTACTGTTTTGTTTACACTCTTCGCTGCAAATATGAAAACTAAAAAATTGGGTTTAAATAGTTGTCGGTTTTTTAGCGTGAGGTGTGTGGGATCAGATGCATGATGCCCATGTCCCAGAAAAAGGAATATATATATATATATATATATATATGGATATGTATATTGGAGATGTGGGCTTTAGGATATCAAAGAGGAATCTTTTGGAGTATGGATAACGAAGTGAGATTATTTTGTGCATTCGTTTTACTACGTAGAATGATGTAGTAAGATGTATTTATGGGATATGTGTTACTTTTGAAGAAGAGCGATGAATATGTAAGGGAAGTCCATAAATAAAAGTAAATTTTTATTTTGTTATTAACTTATTGCACTATCTTTAAAGTAAGTTACAGCGGGACGAACGTATAGAATAAGTTTTTAAGACCAAAAAAAAGAAGCACACTGCAGACTGAGTCCCTCCAAAAGTTGGTTTTCATTGGTGCCATTATTATTATAATGCAAAGCTCATCCAAAGAGGACAAACGAAATTGATGTTTTTCAATGTCCTCGCTTCATTATTTAATTCAAAACGCTCGACATGTTCATTTCTTGACATGATTAATGCCCCACTTATCTTGATTGAATTGAATTTATATACTGTATGTTCTTTGCATCTCGTTTGCAATCATGGACTTTTTGCAAAGAAATTATTTTGCTTCTCTAAGCGTGAGAGGAAATAAATTCTATGGACGAAACATTGGTTCTCCTTGTACATTGTTCTTTTCTCATCGTACAAAAAACATCAACTTGGAGGTAATGGTAAAGAGATTTTGTATGGATATGAAATATATGCGAAGTCTTACTCAATAATAAAAAGTTGTTATCATATAATTTGAGATTATCAATTGTTGTCATGATTTTCATACAAAAAAAGTGGTTACACATCGACTTGCCCTTTTATGGAACATGGTTGTTTTATTACTTGTTGATACAAGTGTTTTTATCCATTGAATTGCCGTTTTTATGGAACATAATAATTTTACTGTCTTCATAGCTTGGGAATACGAGAGTTTTTACGCACTGAAACATAGTACACTCGTTGATACGAAAGCTTTTATACATTATTGATGGAATAATACTTCAAAACGTAGAATCATTGAGAAATTCTTTTGGCACCTCCCAAAATCACATCAAGAAACAATCTTGTAAAAGTTAAAAAATATCAGGTTGACAATCACGTCTAAGTTCTTTCACCCACAAAGATTAGTAAACCCAGCTTGCATGTCACTCATATTCTTCTACTGTTTTGACTAGAAAAAGTGTGCATGTGAGTGCTAAATTTCTTGATTTTTTCACTAATAACTATACTCTAAAGAACCACCAAATGAGGAATATATGCCCTTTCTTGAGTGGTGGTACTCTCCTTTTCATTCACTTGATTCCCCCCTGGACCCTTCCAATTAACTAGTTTTTCCCCCAGCTTTTCACTATGCAAATTAGACAGAATCACGGAGATATTGACTTATAGCTGACAATTTTAGACACGACACGAAAATAAGACATAAATTCAATATAATATAGACGGGTTAAGTTTAGAGTCTCGACATAGATAATTAAACAAGAAAGGCCAATGTTAGAAATGTTGACATGAATGATTAATGTTATAATTGTCGACATGTAAACCTGCTAATTCGAATTCGTAAATTTGGACACGAGCAATCTAATACAATTCAAATATACAACAAGATATAAACATATTAAGGTTAACTTTTGGCAAGTTCATGGGTTAGACGCAAATAATTAAACTGATAAAATTAGCGTTATATAGTGTCAACGAAAGAACCTGTTAACTCATACACTACACGACACGACTGACCGGCCCTATTAATTAACCAGGCCAATTTATCCCATATTTGCTGAGTTGGGCATTTTTTGATTTGGGGGTAGATCTTGAACTGTTAGAATTTGCATTTCTCCTCCAAACATTCTCTTGCTGTCGGTGTCTGAAGCCATTGTGGTAATTCCTGTCAGCTTCATATTCTATTCTTTATTAAAATTCTTTATTAAAGTTGTTTGTCTCAAGCCTTGAACTGTTCTTGAGTATTCGATATTCATGTTTATTCACTTTTAGGCCACGTTCGTTTTCATCGGTTTTCTTTGCAACCATAATATGCAAAATTCCGATTTGAATCGTATCATCCCAAAAAATATCAAATTAATCATAACTTTGATATTATGTTTTGTGTAAAATATTATTATCTGATATTATCATATCAATTCTGATCTTACATTTAAATTGATCCACATGAGATCCAATCTTGCAAACTATAGATGCAACTGCAAGTGGTCTTAGAGCAATAATAAAGGCATTGGCTACTTTGAGGAAATCCTCCCAACCAACATGACCACCTTACCTCTCCAATCTCCATAAACAAAAGAAAGACCCAAAGAAAAGTAAAAGCAAGTCTTTGATAAAAGAAAAAGAACCAAAAGAATACAACGAATTTGCCCCTTTAGTTTCTTCCCACCTTCACTTCACTCTCCTCCTGCAAATATCTCCAATCTTTCCCATCCATTCTTGAACTGTTTCTGTTCTTCAATCTTCTTCCCAAATGGGATCTATGGTGAATCCAAAACCATGGGTTCCATACATGAACACAAAAGATTGTTCTCAGGGATTTTGCAGCTTATATTGCCCTCAATGGTGTTACATAATGTTCCCTCCTCCGCCTCCGTTTGAGCTCCCGGACGACAGCCCCGGGCCGAGCTTTTCGCCTATTGTTATCGCCATCATCGGCATCCTAGGGAGCGCTTTTCTCCTCGTGAGTTACTACGCCATCATCTCCAAGTACTGCAAAAACAGAGATTCTAGAACGACAAGAGAAAATAATTTCCCTGGTGGTTCGGATTCAGATTCGAGCCAAGACCATTCTTCAAACCATTTTCCTTGGAATAACAGCTCGGAAAATGGCTTGGACGAGGCTTTAATCAAGTCGATCAGAGTGTTTAAATACAAGAAAGAGACGATGGCCGCCGCCTAATCGAAGGCGCAGATTGCTCTGTTTGCCTAAGTGAATTTCAGGACGACGAGAGCTTAAGGATTTTACCCAAATGCAGCCATGCTTTTCATGTAATCTGCATTGATACTTGGCTGAAATCCCACTCCAATTGCCCTCTTTGCCGCGCAATTATATCCCTTCCGCCATTGACGAACTCTCCTCAAACTCAAGCTGAAACTCAAAGTGACCCTCCATTGCAGAGCAACCCTGAGATTGAAGATTTGGAGATGGGAAACAGAGAAAACGGAGATTTGCAAGAAAATGGACGGATCAGAAGGTCAGTTTCCATGGATTGTATATGCCCGGGTCGATTATCAATAGCCGATGTGATGAGGATCGATCAAGATGAGGAAGAAGATGGAATGGAACAGAGCAAGTCGACGAATGAGGCAGGGGGATCAAAATGGCCGATTCAACTTGTTGGAATGAGCAGAAATTGCAACATTATGAAGAGGTCATTTTCGAGTGGGAGATTTCCTTTCTCAAAGGCTGGAAGAGGAAGGAACTTATTAGAGATTCCTTTGTGAAATCATGAATTTTTTTTGGTTGATTGGTTACCATTCTTGAGAAATATGGTTTAGAAAAAAGGCCTTGAATTCAAGAATGGCTGGAGATATACTTGAATGAGCTGCAATTTTCTTGGTTTTTTTTTTAAACAACAATTCATAGTTGTCATTTTTTTTTGTTATTTAGTTTGTGTGTTGATAAATTTGTTTATTACATCTCGTATTGAGAGTGACACATGTGCTTTTAGCACAGAGGATATGAGCTCGTTTTGAATAGGCATCCAAATGTTGAAGAGGGTCCAAATTAGAATTAATTTCCATGAACTATTTTCACTCTTTTGTATAATAATAAAACGTAAAACCTCTGAATTTGTTGAAATTGCTGAATGAACCTTGTAACTTGTCTAAATTACAAAATGGAACTCCATGGCCCAAACAAATTAGCAAGTGATATGTGGCAACATGGCAGGTGAAGTTTGAATTATTATACCCAATTGAAATTTAGTTAAACCACAAATAACTAGGATCTATTTAATAATTTTGAAAATTTTCAGGAGGGGTTATCCTTATTCTTTTTTAACACGTCTCTGGTGTTTGATAGTGTTAGGCATTACTACCAATGCTTTGTTTGTTAGAGGATAGGATAAAATAAAAATTGTTTGGGGCCTAATGTAATATTGATTAATCAAATGTGAGGTAAGAGTGTTATTTCACCCTACTAATAACAATATAACAGAGTGAAAAAAGTATTTTCAAAATAGGCATGTACCAAATCGGGTATACCACTTAGACGTGTCCGTGCTGCGTTGGGGCCATGTTATAATATAATAGAGTGAAAAATGTGTTTTAAATATGGGCATGTACCCGGTTTGGTACATATAACCCCTCATAGTATAGCTCAACTAACAAACGTACCTCATCAATAAGTACATTTTACATGCATTTCCTCTTGAATAGTTTATAGTACAAAACAAACCCTATGAGGTGTATACATTATATACTATATCTCAAGCAAATTTTGCAATCTTTAAACTCAAAGGGGTAATTTACAATTTCGTGAAACAACAAAGTTCCTTTTGTAATTTGATCCAAATATGAGGGGTAAATGTAATTTGTACTTTTTAAATTAAGGGGGCGATCTTGAAACTATTATGTAAATACAAGTCTAACTTTTATGTTTCACTACTTCAATTTCCCAATTAAATTGTCATTGATGTAAATTAGTAAAGAGAAGAGACGGTTACAATTTTGTATAGAAGGGCAGTTTGGTAAAAGAGCATAGAGCCGACCGTTGCCCTTTTATAGACGCACTGTTTCCATTTGCACTCTGAATCTGCTCAATTCTCTCTACAGTCTATACTATACTTTCTCAAACATCGCGGCCCATCGATTTCCACAGTCCACGGCTTCAATTCAATTTCACTACCACCGTCGTCGTGATCATCGTCTGCATCATTATCGGCACTCTTCATCATCGTCGGCACCATCTTCATCACTGTTGGCATCATCGTCATCATTGTTGGCATCATCGTCATCATCATTAGACTGCCAATTGCCGCCGTCGTTCATCGGCTTGATTCAATTTCACTACCACCGTCATTTTCGTCATCATCTTTAAACTGCCATCAACAATTGCTGTCGTTTCTAGTTTAATCTATTTTCCCTCTTCCTGAATATTAAAGGAATTGGGATTTTTGTCGTTGATTTGGATTCTTGTGTTTGCAGGTTTCGTTCTCCTTTTTGATTTTCCGTCTCGTCTTTTTTTTTTTTTTTTTTGCAGGCGTCTTTCTCTGTCTTGGTTTTCTTGCTGTTCTAGGTTGTAGCGGTGTGCTGTATAGAATTTGCATTGGGATAAGGTAATGGATGCAGGAGAATCATCATCAAGCTTCATACCGTCATCGTCGTCGTCATTGTCCTCCTCGAGCAAGAGAAAATGTCGCCTCCCTCTCCAGGAAAAGCTTTTCCACCGGAGGAGAACTTCTCGGGAAAATGTAATTTTCATAAACCCTATCCCCGATCTCCCATCCCTTTTTACAATCTTTTGCTAAAAAAGTTCATATATGTTACATGTATTCTTGTTCGTTTGATAAGATTGGATTGCCTTTTAACTTTCTCTTATTTATAATTTCTTAATTTTTCTTGGGTGTATGTCTTGCTGTTTTATCAATTCTTATTCCATTTTAATCTTCCCCAATTGATGATTGTTAGGGTTAGAGACAATCCAGTTTAGATCCAACTTTTCTAAGGAAAGAATTCAAGGTTTCTGAATTTGAAGAATTCAGTTCATTCAAGAGATTTCCAATATGTTTTTGCTGATTCTAGTTTTTGATATTTCTTGAATATACTATGTTAATGCTGGTGCAAAATCTTAGAGTGTTTATTTCTATCGTAAATGCAGTTGGATAGGTTTATTCCCAATCGATCTGCAATGGACTTCGACTACGCTCATTACATGCTGACTGAAGGTAGGAAAGTCGAGGAGAATCCAAAAAAAGTAGTGAGCTACTCTTCTCCCTCCAGAGAGGCCTATCAGAAGATTCTTGCAGAAACCTTGAACATGAATAGGACCAGGATCCTTGCTTTCAAGAACCAGCCCCCCACACCCGTGGACCTTTTTCCCAGGGACTACTTGTCTGTAGATACCACTGACCGCTTACACAAGCTCAAAAAACCGCGTCGGTACATCCCCCAGGTCCACCATCTAATTTGTTTAGCTTCAGAACTTTCTGTTGATTTTTTGGATTTAACTTGGATATCTTTTGTTTCCAAATACTACTATGTGGAATGAAATGTATATTGATATCCCTCACACGACCGGCTTTCAGACTTCGGAGAGAACCCTGGATGCTCCTGATATGTTGGATGATTACTACTTGAATTTATTAGACTGGGGCTGCAGCAATGTTCTTTCCATTGCCCTTGGAAGTACTGTATACCTGTGGGATGCATCTAATGGTGCTACCTCAGAACTTGTAATGATTGATGATGAAAATGGACCAGTGACAAGTGTTAAGTGGGCTCCTGATGGACGACACATTGCTGTTGGCCTACATAATTCTGATGTCCAGCTTTGGGACTCCATTTCTGGGAGATTGGTATGATGCTCCTTTTTCTCATTTGAAGATCTGGTCACTTTGTTTCTTGCTGTTTCATAATCTTTTTCTCTGCTTTTGACTTTGCAGCTAAGAACTTTAAGAGGCATACATCAATCACGTGTTGGTTCTCTGGATTGGAACAACCACATTTTGACTACTGGAGGGATGGATGGAAATATAAGTAACAATGATGTGAGAGTGAGATCACATTTAGTTGAAACCTATAGGGGGCATCATCAAGAAGTTTGTGGTCTAAAGTGGTCGGCCTCTGGTCAGCAATTAGCCAGTGGTGGAAATGACAATCTTCTCCACATTTGGGACAGATCCATGGCTTCCTCTAATGCATGGCTTCACAGGCTCCGAGACCATACAGCTGCTGTGAAAGCTCTTGCTTGGTGTCCTTTTCAAGTTAACTTACTTGCCTCCGGTGGAGGTGGAAGTGACCAATGCATTAAGTTCTGGAACACCCACACTGGTGCCTGCTTGAATTCAGTTGACACAGGCTCACAGGTCTGTGCTCTTCTGTGGAACAAAAATGAGCGCGAACTGCTAAGCTCTCACGGTTTTACTAGGAATCAGCTCACTCTATGGAAATATCCTTCAATGGTGAAGTTAGCAGAGCTTACTGGTCACACATCCCGAGTTCTCTTTATGGCTCAGGTACAAAAACTTTGTGTAATATTAACAAGTTTATGTAGTTTTTCCAATTGTTTAAATTGTTCCTGAACATTCCCTTGGTTGTTGTTTATATTGTAGAGTCCCGATGGCTGTACCGTTGCATCTGCAGCAGGAGATGAAACACTCAGACTTTGGAATGTATTTGGAACACCTGAAATGGTGAAAAAACCTGCACAGAAAACGAATCCTGAGCCATTTGCTCACTTGAGCCGGATTCGCTGAGCGGGACCTGGAAGAATGGAGAATGCAAGACCCCTTTTGGCCCTGTAGATTTTGTATAGAAGATTTTCTTTGGGATTCTGACAAATTCTTGTGCAATACAATTTGACATTTTAGAGCTCATCTTAGGATATTATTAGAGGATTTGGATCTCTGATTCCATGGAAGTTAGTCTCATCAAAAGTTGGAACAAACTTGGAAGTACTCGCTAATTCTATGAAACCACACAATCTTGTGTCTAAATGTGCAGGTTCTTCAGGTGTTTTGATGCATGCAAATGCAGCAATTTTCTACCCCATTTCTCCATGGAGCCAACCTCAGTAGCAGCTAGAGGTGGCAATTTGTTCCGTGACCCGTTAACCCGACCCAACTCACTTGTCATTTTAACTTGGGTTGGACTGGGTGTGCAGGGAGACGTTAGAATTTTCATTCCCTAATATCCCAATATTGTATTTTGTTTCTTTGAGATTTATGCAATTGTGTATTTAGATTGCATTTTACAAGTCCCAGTAAAATTGCACCGAAAGTGTGTTAATAATAGTAACTTGTATTCTTACAAGTCTCATTACATTATTATATGAGACGATTATAAATTGATTTTCTTTTTCTTTTTTTTTCAATAAAAAAAGTTTAGTTACTTTTTTCCTCCTTGTGTTCACTTGATTGTTTTACTTTTGCTTATTATATTTTCAAATTACACTTTTTCATTTTTTATTCCTTAAATTGTCACTATTTAACAAAAATTACACTTTTTCATTTTTTATTCCTTAAATTGTCACTATTTAACAAAATTTACACTTTTTTATCTCTCTTTTATTGATTTTAGTAGTTTCTTACAATGGTTATTGAGGTACTAGTGTTAATTTCTATGAAAGTAGGCAAAACATGGAGAAAAAAGTAATTCGATATTCACTTTCAATTATATTGGTATGACTTCTTCTTTTTCCAAAACTGATTTAGAAGAATTAAATAAATTTTTTTCCTTATTGTTTTAAGATTTAGGCCATGTTAGTTTTTATTAATTTTGTTTGTGTTTTCGTTTATTTTTGGTTTATATAATAAATTTAATTTATTATAATACTCTTTTATTATTTCTTATACAATTTTTTATTACTTCTTTTATTACATTAGAAGAATCCATTTTCTAATACTCTTTTTGAGTATTATAAAGTGAAACATTCTAATGGAACGGCGAGACTACTAATTACACATTTTTATATTTTTAATATACTTTTTATATTAGAAAATTATTTTCAAAAGCCATGTTCTCTTAACGAACATGCCCTTAAAAAGCAGGACATGTGGTCAAATTAAGCTCTTAATTTCGTTCACCACATTTTTTGGGTGAATCAAATTCTTTTTTCTTGTTTTTCTGTAGGGTTTATGTTTCATTAATTGAAAATGTAAAAATATATAGCTGAATAATAAAAAGGTATATTAAAAATGATAAAAAATATTAAATTTACTGTTGTAATCGAAATTGAAATCAAAATCAAAACCAAAACTAAAACCAAAACCAAAAGAACAGGCGAGTCCCGCCGAGTCTTGAAATTTTTTTCTTGGGCTGCATTTTAGAGTATGGACAAGAAAATTGGGTTACGGGCCGCTGCTGGACAAATTTTTTTGGGCCCAATCTCTAGCACTTTCCTACTTCAAAATTTTCCAATTTTGACGACTTATTTTAGCCCTAAGACGAGCAACAACACCAATTGGTTAATCATCAATCTAAATTCAGTCGACGAAGAGTCGGGACAGGCGCGATTCATCGACGTTCCTACCTAAGTTCGATAATCTTTGAAGCTGAAGTTCTACGCTGAACTCTGAGTCGAATTGAAGTGAAGTCGACTTATTTCTGATTTTCGCCTCCTTGTCTTCGTTCTGTTTCCGTAAGTCTAAATTCAATGGTTTGAATTTAGTCTAAATTCAATGGTTTGAATTTGAAACTCTGAATCTTGCAATTATAAGCCTGAATGCCTAATATTGCTGCTCTTGAACTTGTTTTGCACTACGGGGTGCATTAATTACTTTGTTGTGATGTTGGTGGGTTTTTTTTTTTTTTTTTTTCCTTTCACTGATTCTTTAATGGCGGTTTCTCTATTTTTTTCTTTGTTTGTTTGTTGAGACGTCTTTCTCTGCTATCCCTTTTTGTTTCGAGAAGTTGTTCTTCTCCCTGTAGCCAAGTTAGCTAGGTAAACGATAAATCTTGAATGTTTTCACCTCTTTTCATTAATGAGCTCAGCCCTGATGATGAATTACGAATATGGTGGTTTTTAGATTCAGGTAGTGCTGAATGATGGTTCAGGGTAAAGCTCAAAGATGAATTAGGATGAATTATGGTTGTAGTAGGATGATGATTCGTGATGAAGTAGTATTTTGGGGAAACTTGGGATTTGTGGGGGAAGAAAAATGAAGTAGAGAGGTTTGTAGCTTTTGTGGCAGCTGCAATTGTAGTGTAAAATTTAGTGGTATTGGATTTAACATTTGATTCGTGGTGATGAATTTCTTGAGTCTCTTTTTGGGGTTCAGCTGCTTTCTGTAGTTGAGAAAGTATTTTGCAGTTGAAGAGTGTTTTTCTTTTCCTTCCTTTTTGTTCAACATCTTATAAAAATTATCAAAGTGGTTCATATTTTCTGCGCTCTTTTTGGATCCAAGCTGATGCTGGTGACCAAGTTCAGTCGATTTTTATTCTTGAAAAAATTGAATTTGGTTGTACAATGTTAAGGCTAACGGCATGTCATCTATGATCTTTGGAAATTTTTGTAAGTTTATTTTGATTTGGCTTCACAATTCAATTTGAATTAAAATTTAAGTTTGCTATGTGAAAATTTAAGACCAAATGTTCAATTTGGTTTCCTCGATCCCATTCTGAATTTGGTTCGAATTGGGTTAAAATTTCAAACAGAGGAAACCATTTTGAGAAAACCGAAGAACCCATAAACCAATTTGATGCCCACCCCTACTGGCTGCAGCCATCACTAGCTAGTGAATGAGAATCAGTCATACTTTCTCTGATCTTCTTGATTGGTTTCTTACTTTCTTAGGGTTGTTTTTTCCTTTTTGGGTTGCTGTTGGATCTTGATTCTGCATGCTAACATCACTTCTACTGGTTTTGTTGATTCTTTTTGGTGCTGCACTGCTTGTGGCTGCTATTGATTTCGTTTTGTGCTGCTGTTGGATTTGCTGAATATTTTTGTTGCTATTGATATGAATGTTAATCAATTTTGGGTTGCTAGTGAGAATCATGATTGTTTTTCTTGCTACTGTGAGTCTGTGACTGAGAAATTAGATCATTCTTTTTTTTTTTTTTTTTTTCTTTTTGCTATTGAATATTTCAGTTTGAAAAAGGCAATGGGAATGATGATTGTGAAGATTATGGATTTGAGGATGATGTTTAATTATGTATAAGATTATAAATTGACATGATATGTAATTGATTTGGCTATGGATTATTGAGTTGATGACTTGATGTATTGAGATTTGAAGATACTAGTTTGTTTGACATTTTTAATGTGGTTTTTATCGAACACTCTTGAGTTTGAATGAGAGTTTATGCTTCAAGTATAATTAAATATGTCCATATATTGTGATTAGAAAAATTATTAGAATTAATTTTGTAATTTTAGGCTATTTAACTATTCTACTAATCCTAAATCGATTCTATCTAAAATTACGAGTTTAAAAACTATGGCTTGTAGTACTGTTTTGCTAAGTTTTGATGCTAATTTGGGATCTTTATATGTTCAAATTGGTTGGGATTTTCAATTTTGACTCTTACATTGGTTTTGGTTGTAGATGTCACACATTGGTGGTGGTGCGGAGGCGCATGCCCGTTTCAAACAATATGAGTATCGAGCCAACTCCAGCCTCGTGCTCACGACTGATTCTCGGCCTCGTGACACCCATGAGCCAACCGGTGAGCCTGAGTCTCTCTATGGCAAGATAGATCCCAAGTCATTTGGTGACCGTGCAGCCAGGGGTAAGCCTCCGGAATTGGAAGAGCAACGGAACAAGTCCAAGAGGAAGAAAGAGCGAGAGGCGTCAGCTTTTGATGCCGCAGCTGGTAGACAGGCCAAGAGGAGGCGTTTTCTGCAGGAGGAGAGTGTTCTCAATTCTGCCGATGAGGGTGTTTATCAACCAAAAACTAAAGAGACTAGAGCTGCTTATGAGGCCTTGCTTAGTTCTATTCAACAACAGTTGGGTGGACAGCCCCTTAACATTGTTAGTGGTGCAGCAGATGAGATTCTTGCTGTTCTTAAGAGCAGTAACCTTAAGACCTCTGACAAGAAAAAGGAAATTGAGAAGCTCTTAAACCCGATTTCAAGTCAAATATTTGACCAACTGGTTTCAATTGGAGAATTAATCACGGATTACCAAGATGGTGGTGATGCTCCGGCAGCTGCCAATGGGGATGAGGCTCTTGATGATGATGTTGGTGTTGCTGTTGAATTTGAGGAGAATGAAGAAGAGGAAGATGATAGTGACTATGATCTAGTGCAGGAAGATGAAGAGGACGAAGATGATGGACTTGATGCTGAGGGTTCTGGTGCTATGCAGATGGGTGGTGGGATCGATGATGATGAGATGCAGGATGCTAATGAGGGAATGACTTTGAATGTTCAAGATATTGATGCCTATTGGCTTCAGAGGAAGATTTCTCAGGCTTATGATCAGCAGATTGACCCTCAGCAGAGCCAAAAGCTTGCAGAGGAGGTTCTCAAGATTCTTGCAGAAGGTGATGACCGTGAAGTTGAGAACAAACTGTTGGTGCATCTGCAGTTTGATAAGTTTGATCTTGTTAAGTATATGTTGCGGAACCGTCTGAAGATAGTATGGTGCACTCGTTTGGCGAGGGCTGAAGACCAGGAGGACAGGAACAAGATTGAAGAGGAGATGATGGCGTTGGGGCAGGATCATGCAGCGATCCTGGCGCAACTGCATGCCACCAGGGCAAGCGCAAAAGAGAGGCAAAAGAATTTAGAGAAGAGCATTAGAGAGGAGGCTCGCCGGTTAAAGGATGAAAGTGGAGGAGATGGAGACCTTGCAAGGAGAGGGGGGGTTGCTGATAGAGATGATGATGGTGGTTGGTTGACAGGTCAACGTCAGGTGCTTGATCTTGATGACCTTGCCTTAAACCAGGGGAGTTTCTTGCGAACAAATAAGAAGTGCGAGCTTTCAGATGGTACTTACCGGTACCATAAGAAGGGGTATGAAGAGATTCATGTGCCAGCCTTGAAGGCAAAACCATTAGCAGCTAATGAAGAACTTGTGAAGATCTCTTCCATGCCCGACTGGGCGCAGCCAGCTTTCAAAGGAATGACCCATCTAAACAGGGTTCAGAGTAAAGTCTATCAGACTGCCCTTTTCAGTGCAGATAATATTTTGTTGTGTGCTCCTACTGGTGCCGGGAAGACAAATGTTGCAATGCTCACCATCCTTCAGCAGATAGCTTTGAACAGAAATGCAGATGGGTCTTTCAACCATAGCAACTACAAAATTGTCTATGTGGCTCCAATGAAGGCATTGGTTGCTGAAGTGGTTGGTAACTTGTCTAATCGTCTGCAGCAATTTGATGTGAAGGTGAAAGAGCTCAGTGGAGACCAATCACTGACTCGTCAACAGATTGAGGAAACTCAGATCATTGTTACTACCCCAGAGAAGTGGGATATAATCACTAGAAAGTCTGGAGACCGTACCTATACTCAGCTTGTGAAATTGCTAATTATTGATGAGATACACCTGCTACATGATAATCGAGGTCCTGTACTAGAAAGCATTGTTGCGAGAACTGTAAGGCAAATTGAGACCACAAAGGAACACATAAGGTTGGTAGGCTTGTCGGCTACACTACCAAATTACGTAGATGTGGCTTTGTTTTTGCGAGTTGATGTGGAGAAAGGTCTCTTTCACTTTGACAATAGTTATCGACCTGTTGCTCTTGCTCAACAGTATATTGGAATCACAGTGAAGAAACCTCTGCAAAGATTTCAAATGATGAATGACATTTGTTATGAGAAGGTAATCAGCAATGCAGGAAAGCATCAGGTATTGATTTTTGTCCACTCCAGGAAAGAAACAGCCAAGACAGCTCGTGCCATACGAGATACTGCACTTGCTAATGATACTCTTGGTAAATTCTTGAAAGAGGACAGTGCAAGTCGTGAAATTCTTCAAAGTCACACAGAGCTTGTAAAAAGCAACGATCTAAAGGACTTGCTACCATATGGCTTTGCTATTCATCATGCGGGGATGGTCAGAGCAGATCGACAAATTGTTGAAGAGCTGTTTGCTGACGGACATGTACAAGTTTTGGTTTCTACTGCAACCCTTGCTTGGGGTGTCAATCTACCAGCTCATACTGTAATTATCAAAGGTACCCAGGTCTACAACCCTGAAAAGGGAGCTTGGACTGAGCTCAGTGCTCTTGATGTTATGCAAATGCTTGGTCGTGCTGGAAGGCCTCAATTTGATACTTATGGTGAAGGAATAATTATTACCATGCATTCTGAGCTACAGTATTACATGTGTTTGATGAATCAGCAGCTTCCCATTGAAAGCCAGTTCGTATCCAAGTTGGCTGATCAGTTGAATGCGGAAATCGTCCTTGGAACTGTCCAGAATGCTAAAGAAGCTTGTGTCTGGCTTCGTTATACATATCTCTTCGTTCGCATGGTGAGGAATCCTACTCTTTATGGCTTGCCAGCTGATGCTCTTCCTACTTCTGGGAGTTCAGGGGAAAGCAAAGAGGATCTTGTAAGAAAGATGGGAGATGCCGTGAATCTTTATTCAGCTGATCTGGTGAGGACTTTGTACATGGCATAATTTATTTTCACTCTCTTTTATATGTGTTTGTCACCGCTGTTTCTGTTTTTCTCAATGTCCTATGTGTGACTTTGATCTCACCTTACTTGCAGGTTCATTCAGCAGCAACAATATTGGACAAGAATAATCTGGTGAAATATGACAGGAAAAGTGGGTATTTCCAGGTCACTGACCTGGGACGCATTGCTAGCTATTATTATATAACTCACGGTACAATTGCCACATACAATGAGCATTTGAAGCCTACTATGGGTGACATTGAGCTTTGTCGTCTGTTCTCACTCAGCGAAGAGTTCAAGTATGTGACAGTGAGACAAGATGAGAAGGTGGAATTGGCAAAGCTACTGGAACGTGTACCTATTCCCATCAAAGAGGGTCTTGATGAACCTAGTGCCAAGATTAATGTTCTCCTTCAGGCATATATTTCACAGCTGAAACTTGAAGGACTCTCTTTGACATCTGACATGGTTTTCATAACTCAGGTTTGTGTTCTTTTGAGTTCAGCAAATCCTTTTGACTTCCTCTCTTTATTTTGGTGACACTGATTTTTTTTTTTTCTTTTCTTTCTGTACTGTTACTATAATTTGATCTGTATCTTCTGCACATTGAAATTTTCAATATCATCTTTGCAGAGTGCTGGGCGACTTATGCGAGCTTTGTTTGAAATTGCTCTAAAGAGAGGATGGGCGCAGTTGTCTGAGAAGGCTTTGAAGTGGTGTAAAATGATTAACAGGCGAATGTGGAGTGTCCAGACACCTCTTCGTCAATTCCATGGGATTCCAAATGAAATTTTGATGAAGCTGGAGAAGAAAGATCTGGCTTGGGATAGGTACTATGACCTCTCCTCTCAGGAGATAGGAGAACTGATACGTTTCCCTAAGATGGGGAGAACACTCCACAAGTTCATTCATCAGTTTCCAAAGCTTAATTTGGCTGCACATGTCCAACCAATCACTCGATCTGTTTTGAGGTTTGAAGTTACTATTACACCTGATTTTCAGTGGGATGACAAAGTACATGGATTTGTTGAACCCTTTTGGGTCATTGTGGAGGATAATGATGGGGAATATATTCTCCATCATGAATATTTTACGTTGAAGAAGCAATATGTTGACGAGGACCACATTCTGGATTTTACAGTCTCAATATATGAACCATTGCCACCTCAGTACTTCATACGCGTTGTGTCAGATAGATGGCTTGGCTCCCAGACTATTTTACCTGTTTCTTTTAGGCACCTTATTTTACCCGAGAAGTACCCTCCTCCCACAGAGTTGCTGGACTTGCAACCTTTGCCTGTTACTGCTCTACGGAATCCATCTTATGAAGCTCTGTATAAAGAATTCAAGCATTTCAATCCAGTCCAGACCCAGGTTTTCACAAGCCTGTACAACTCAGATGACAATGTTCTAGTTGCTGCACCAACTGGCAGCGGAAAGACGATTTGTGCTGAATTTGCCATATTGAGGAACCACCAGAAAAGTTCTGAAAGTGTCATGCGTGCTGTATATATAGCTCCTGTTGAGGCTCTTGCTAAAGAGCGGTATAATGACTGGAGGAAGAAGTTTGGAGATGGACTAGGGATGCGGGTGGTTGAATTAACTGGGGAGACGGCTACAGATTTGAAACTGCTCGAAAGGGGTCAGATAATTATCAGCACTCCTGAGAGATGGGATGCTTTATCCCGTCGTTGGAAACAGCGGAAATATGTCCAACAGGTTAGCCTTTTCATTGTTGATGAACTCCACCTGATTGGGGGTCATGGTGGTCCGGTATTGGAGGTTGTAGTTTCAAGAATGCGATATATCACTAGTCATCTTGATAACAAGATTCGCATTGTAGCTATATCAACTTCTCTTGCTAATGCAAAGGATTTGGGAGAATGGATTGGAGCTACCTCTAATGGTCTTTTCAACTTCCCTCCAGTTGTGAGGCCTGTACCCTTGGAGATACATATTCAGGGTATTGATATAGCAAATTTTGAAGCCAGAATGCAGGCTATGACAAAACCAACATACACGGCTATTGTTCAGCATGCTAAGAATGGGAAACCTGCAATTGTCTTTGTTCCTACAAGGAAGCACACCCGCTTGACAGCTGTAGATTTGATGACTTATGGGAGTGCAGATATGGATAGAGGAATATTCTTGTTGCATTCTTTGGAAGAGTTGGAACCTTTTCTCGATAGGATTAAGGAACCTATGTTGAAAGAAACACTTCGATTTGGTGTGGGTTATTTGCACGAGGGCTTAACCAGTACTGATCAAGATATTGTCAGAACTCTGTTCGAAACTGGCTGGATTCAAGTGTGTGTTATGTGTAGTTCTATGTGTTGGGGTATCCCCCTAACTGCAAACCTGGTGGTGATCATGGGAACACAGCATTATGATGGCAGAGAAAATGCTCATACTGACTACCCAGTTACTGATTTATTGCAGATGATGGGTCATGCCAGTCGACCTCTTGTTGATAAGTCGGGGATATGTGTTATTTTTTGCCACGCCCCTCGGAAAGAATACTACAAGAAGTTCTTGTATGAAGCTTTCCCAGTTGAAAGCCACTTGCATCATTATCTACATGATAATTTGAATTCTGAGGTGGTGGTTGAAGTCATTCAAAACAAGCAAGATGCAGTGGATTATTTGACATGGACTTTCATGTATAGGAGGCTCACTCAGAATCCAAATTATTATAACTTGCAAGGTGTTAGTCACAGGCATCTATCTGATCACCTGTCGGAGCTTGTCGAGAATACCATCAGCGATCTGGAAGGAAGTAAATGTCTTCGTATTGATGAAGATTTCTTACTTTCACCTTTGAATCTTGGCATGATTGCGTCATACTACTACATTAGTTACACAACCATTGAACGGTTTAGTTCTTCTTTGAGCTCAAAAACAAAACTGAAAGGGTTACTGGATATCTTGGCCTCAGCCTCAGAGTACGAGCAACTTCCAATACGACCGGGTGAAGAAGAGTTGATCAGGCAGTTAATTCATCACCAACGTTTCTCCTTTGAAAACCCAAAATGCAGCGACCCGCATGTGAAGGCAAATGCTCTTCTACAAGCCCACTTCTCTCGGCAAATAGTGAGGGGAAACTTGGCAATCGACCAGCAGGAGGTGCTCATTTCTGCTTGTAGGTTGCTCCAAGCTATGGTTGATGTTATTTCCAGCAGTGGTTGGCTTAGCCTTGGCCTTCTTGCAATGGAAGTTAGTCAGATGGTGACTCAGGGCATGTGGGAGCGTGATTCCATGCTCCTGCAACTCCCACATTTTACCAAGGAATTGGCAAAGAAGTGTCAAGAGAACCCTGGGAAGACTGTAGAGACCGTCTTTGATCTGTTGGAGATGGAGGATGATGAGAGGCGTGAGCTTTTGCAAATGTCGGACTCACAGTTGATGGATATTGCACGGTTCTGTAATCGGTTCCCCAACATCGACCTGAACTATGATGTGCCGGACAGTGATAATGTAGGTCCTGGAGAATACGTCAATGTGCACGTGACCCTCGAAAGAGACCTCGAGGGCAGGACTGAAGTTGGACCAGTGGATGCCCCTAGATACCCTAAAGCCAAGGAGGAGGGATGGTGGCTCGTGGTTGGCGACGTGAAAAATAACCAACTGGTGGCGATCAAAAGGGTTACTCTGCAGAGGAAATCGAAAGTCAGACTTGATTTTGAAGCTCCCTCGGAAGCAGGAAAGAAGACATACACGTTGTATTTCATGAGCGACTCGTATTTAGGATGTGACCAGGAGTACACCTTCAGCATTGATGTCAAAGATTCCAAAGAAGACATGGACAGAGAATGAATCACTCCACTGTCTGATCCTTAAACACGCTATGGACTATGTAAGTTGTCTGTTTTTCTTTTTATGTGTTGGTTTTAATGCTTGGTTTGATCTGATATTTTGGTTGTTTTATGGTTTCTACGTCGATGGATGATTGATTATGGCCACATTTTGCTTCAATTTCAGATGGTGATACTCATTTTGGAGTTGAGTATATCCAGAAAGGCTTGAAATTTGAGTTGGGTCGATCTTTAGCATCTTAGTTTCTTTGTTTGTTTAATGTAGTTTGTAAGCCTTGCTTCTTTAAGGTTAGACTCTTGCACGTCTATCTGGTCTGATTAAAAGATGAGTTGGGTCTCTGAAACTCTGATGAGTGGTGGAAATTAATGTACCTTCCAACTGAGTTAGATTCTGGTATTTTTATTGTACGGTAGTATGCTGCCTGTTGGTTGGACCCGGGGATCTTGAAACCGCTTTCGATATCGTGGGTTTGTGGGGGCCGTGGACGAGATGGCCCTAGTTTCTTGATCTAGCTTTGATGACTTGGCACGGGTTTCCCGGAGCCGATTGGATCGGAGGCCAAACCAAACGCACCAAAACATCAATTTTCCTCTATTGATAAAAAGTGAAATGAAACTAAACTCTTCCATTATATTTATTTATTCTTAAAATTCAAATTTAGGATTTCGAGATTACAATACTCTCCTATTAGAATATTATTTGAATTTCATAAATTATGGCCAGTGATAATATCTTTATGAATGTCACGGGTCGGATTGAAAAGAAGATATAATTAGCTTTTAACCTAAATAGTGAGTCCAATGAATGGTACACCCCGGTTCAGATGCACCCTCTAATCTCAGTACTAATTGATTATGTCCGTGAATAAAAAAAGTAACAGCATCTTTGACTTTGAGTGGTTTAATTTTTACCTATAATGAATACCTCAACTCCATCATTATAAGGAGAAGTGAATAAAATTAGTAATTAGTACTAGAGAGTTTCTTGTCTAATTGTCCAACAAGTCTATGAACAATGTGTAGCTATTTAAATTTGATATATCAGATGTTAAACTTAATATGCGATATTTTATCTACTAAATTTGATACAAGCATTTTCATATAATATAATCGCGAATACTTCAGAAATTAAACTCGACACACGCTGTTGAACCGTCATAATGAGGATAATTTATGTTAGTGTAAACCGTATATATTTTGATAGAGTTTCAGAGCAGTTAAAGATAATTGCTCCCTCCAATCGAGTTGAATCCTGGTACTTATAGGGAACGGCAGTATTATGCCCATTGGTCGGCACCGACGATCTCGACCGCTTCCAGATATTGTGGGTGTGGCACCACGGTCTGGGATAGCAGGTTCGTCAAGTGCGCCGGCCCCAAGAATCCCGGAACCCCTTTAAACCGTCACTAACGAAATGAGGACGACGTGGCCTAAGCTTCTTTGGTTCAGAAGAATTGCTTGATAACTTGGCATGGGCACTTCGGAGCCGACGAACTGCCTAGCATGTAAGCCTATTAGCCTTGATAACTCGCCAGTTTTTTTAGGATCCAAATGAAGATGCTCGTGTAAACAATGCTAGAAGGTAAATAATTATGTAGCTTATTGAAGTTATGGTTAGGATACAAAAGTTAACAAAAATAAAACAAAATAAAATTGTGTAGCTTCTGCTCGTCTTACCAATTTAGGTGTTACGAGATTTATTGCTATTGATATATTCTTTTTGAATTTGTACACTTTATTATTCACGAATTGCAAAGTGCTATTGTACATTTTATTATTCACGAATTGCAAAGTGCTGCTAATAATACAATTTAATTTGCCTTCATATTTTCTCATTATTAATATACTGATAAACTTATTACTACCTCCGTTCTAAATAAGGTCCTGTTTGGGCAAATACTTGAAAAATATTTTTAGTGTTTTAAGAGTATTAAAAACTTAAAAATGGTGTTTGGACAAAAACTTGCAAAATTTTTAAAAAATAATTAAGTAAAATGTATTTAAAATACACTTTCAACATGTTTTATAAAATACTTTAAAAAAATTTAAAAGTATTTTTAAGTAAAACTCGTGGGTCGGCCTGACCTATCCCGATCCGCTCTCAACCCCGGACTCACCCCGACCACGCCCCCGGCCCTACCCTGACCTCGCCTCGGCCTTGCCCCTACCCTGACCTGGCCCGAGCCGCACCCAGCCCGGCCTGTACACAGCTAGCCTGACCCAACTTACCCCGACCTTGGGCCCACCCCCTGCCCACCTAAAAGGAAAAAAAAAAGTTTATATAGAGTACATATAATTTTTATAGAATTTTCTGCATCAAACAAAATGTAAAAATGTTTTTTTAAAAAATATTTGTCCAAACATCTTTTAAACTATTTTTAACTCAAAAAACGTTTTTATAATATATTTGTCCAAACACATATTTCATTGAAAGAAACTTCAAAAATATATTTTATAAAATGATTTTGAAAAACACTTTTATAAAATGTTTTTGAAGTACTTGTCCAAACGGAGCCTAGGTATTTTTTTAAAAAAATTTTAAGTTTTGCCTCAAAACAAGTATCGTTCATACATTTCAGGCAGAATTTATGCATATTATTCAAAAACTATTCTCATTTGTTCTCTTTCATATTTTTCAATGCAAATATTACTATTGCTCGTAATTATTATATCTTAAAACTCTATATTTTGGCAACACAAATATTATATTATACCTATAATTTCATTAATTTTTTTTAGTTTGTGTGAAAAAATTTAAAACGAAACAGATGTTATACATTTTGCTCTGTTCTTTTAATGGTTGAAATGAGAAAATTTTGATTTAGGAAAGAAATATTTTTTTAAAGAGAATTTGTTTGGGAATTTGTGTAGAAAAGAGAAGAAAAAATGTAATAATTATGTTATTTTCTGACTTTATGTGAGTGGATGAAAATTTAGATGAAATTTTAAAATTTGAATTTGAATTTAGTAAAAAATTATGTTATTTCTTTATGTATAATTTTTTAAAAAAATAATGATTTTTTTGAAATAGAATAAAAAAGAGCATAGCCTAATAAACATTGGGAATTGGGATGTGATGAGATATATTGGATTTTACTTCAACGATTGCTTGACTTTTTTCCCCAATTCTCACCGCAAGGGGTGGTGGGGCCATATGGTTCATGAGGGTCTCTATCTGGGTTCCAGAAGGTGACATGAAACTATTAATGTGCAATGAATCAAAATCATTGTGAATTGTGGCCTTTTCTTTCCCTCATTGCCAATTGCCATAAAATCTCATTTGTTCCTCTTTTTTCCCTTCTCTTCTCTTTTGCTTATCTTTATTTTTTGGTAATTTTCACTTTAACAAAAACTACAAGGTACAGGTACAGCCATACCACATCATGTGATATTATATCCTTCTTGGTGACTTATGCATGTCACACACAACTCTAATTTTATTTTTTTTTCAAATTGGTAATTTTTTACACAATACGAAATACAATATATGAACCCATTACGATTTAAATGAGTTAGAATTGGGAATGTCGGCATGAATAATTAAACGTGTAAAGTCAAGGTTGTGAATGACAACACGAATAATTAAACGAGTAAGATTATATTGAAAATGTCGACATGTGAATCTGCCAACCCGAACTCAAACATTGACACGAGTTATATTTAATACTCCCTCCGCCTCACTCAAAAAGTTTACTTTTAAGACTTTTTTTTGTCCAATTAAAAGAGTTCACTTTGAATTTGTTTACAATACATACTCTTACAATATAATAATGTGTGGTTAACAATTAACCTTTACTTTATAAGTAAGGATATAAGTGAAAATTGTGGTGTCAAATTACTTATTTTAGATGTTGTAACTCACAACTTATAATAATTTGTACATTTTTTGAAGTGGACTCTTTGAGTGGGAGGGAAGGAGTACAATACAACTGGTTCAGATTGAAAATATCGGTATGAATAATTAAACGGGTAAAGTCATAATTAGAGAGTGTCGATATACGAGTTCGCTAACCCGAATCTGCTAATCCGAACACGACATGAATTAGCAATCTCACACACAAACTACTTCGATCAATCCTCCTTCAAATAATTAATAAAAAGCTAGTTAAATAAAGTTATACATATTTATTTGAGTATTTTAATCAAATAAGAAAAGTTAGTTACGAATGAGGAATTAATCATACACGTTTGACAGATTTTTATTGAAACACAAATCTTGTCATAATTGTGAATGAGTTAGCTACAAATCATGACAAATGCACATATATATTCAACAATGTCACGCTCAAAAAGGCATGATATATATATATATATATATATATATATATTCATTGTATATAAATTTAAGATTATATATAAATTATTAATTAATTAATTTAAAAAATATGTACGAAATCATGATGACATCACCAAATCAACCCCTGATCTGACTCGTTTATCTGAACCTTTAACTTCGCCAAATTGATGTTCGGTCCGAGTTTAGAAATATTGATTATAGACAACTACTGTATTGAAAAGTTGTATTTTGACGATGACAAGTTATATTATTTTTACTTCTCCGTAATTTTCCACGTCTTAGTTACGCTACACTAGCTTAGTAATACTGTTAATATTTGTTTATAATATTTTTTTTATTTAGTTACTTCCAATAATTTTTATTATTTTTATTCGAGATAGCAAGAACAATAATATATACTAATTCAAAAGAAAAACCCTAAACTACTTACAAATATTTCTTAATATATTTTTTTATTACATCTATAGTCATTAAAATGATCACGATTAGTTTATAATTAAAGTAGAAATACATGCAGAAAAAAAAATTAATATGTAACTTATTTATTACAAGTTAACTAAAAAATAATATAATTTTCTTCTTTGAAATGGAGGAAGTATTATATATCATCTATGATCTATCTACATCATTCATACAGTTAACTCCAAAAAAAAAAAAAAGCAAAAAAAAAAAAAAGAGTGAATTGAAAAGACAAAAAAAAAAAACTCAAAAATTACCTAAAAATGGATAAAACAACAATTTGTACATGATGTCACAAATAACTGAGACAAAACAACTAAACAAAGCTTAAGTAGGCAAGTACATGTCTCTTGTGACAAAATTTGCATTAATTGTCAAATCTTATGCTTCTTTAATTAATCAAACATACTAATTTTAACAATTTGCTAAATGATAAGTACATCAATACCGATATCAGGTCCTTTATCAAAGTTATTACTCTCTCCTACCCAATTTAAGTGTCACTTAAGGACTAAATTTTTTACCCAAAATAAGCATCACTTACACATTCCAAGAATATATTTCATTGATTGTTCCAAATTTACCCTTATTTATAATGCTCCATTTCAATGTGAAAGAGCCTTTCAATTGAAAGCGGATTGGATAATACTCAGTCTTAAGGGGCTCAGGATCCCCTGTTACATTTTCCTGTTACACTATGTGTTACACATTTTAATAACTCAACGCTAATATTCTTTTTTAAATTAATTTTTTTACCAATGCTATTCATTGGCATTCTACATAATTTTAATATAATTATTAGTTTTTTTACTAATCTTGTATTTTAATATAATTTTATAGTATTTTTTTGATTTTTTTAATCTCAATAAATTAAAATAAATATACCCTAAACCAAAATGGATGAACCCTTAGTCCAAAAATTTATTATAATTCTAATTAATATCATTGGTGAAAAAAATAATTTTTAAAAAAATATTAACGTTGAGTTATTAAGATGTGTAACACATAGTGTAATAAAAAATTGTAACAGAGGATCCTGAGCCGTCTTAAGGGCATCTCCAGCAGCGGCCAAACGAGTTGGAAATTGAGAGGTGGGCTTCCAGCCCACCTCCACCTCTGTGTTTTGCGCAGAGGTGTGAACAGTGGACCTCGGCTCCCCGAGGTCCACTGTTCACAACTCCCCTTCTTTTTTTTTTTAATTTTTTATTATTTTTTATTTACACTTTAATCTACAAATTTACTTTTATCTATCATTTGAACCCATTGATTAATTAAAAAACAAACTTTGTTATTATTATAAATTTAAGAGTTTAATTTATTTACTTGTTATTTCATATGTGATTAAAATATAAATAATTATAGTCAACTCTACTTAATTATAAAGAAAATTTTAAAATTTTGCATAATATAATTATGAAAAATGAACTTTAAAAGTTCCAAAATTAAAAATATAGTAATTCAAACATTCATATTTATAAAATTACTTAATATTAAAAAGTACATAAAATGAAAAGACATTACATAAAATATATACCCGATAAGCACAGGTCATTTCCAAATGAAGGTGAAACTAGCCAAGATGAAAATACCCGATTTCAAAGTTATATTGCTCGATATAGACGAATTCGAGACAAAAATACTCACTTTGAGCTTCGCGACGCACTTATAATGCACTTGTGGGAGCGTCATTCGAATGCTGTAGACGACTCGGATTAGTAATATTAGTTTAGTAGTTTACATTTTATTTTCTAAATAATTATATAAGTTTTTTTAGTATTATTAAATGTCGTGTGTCGGGACTACTTTTAATTTAGTTTGCATTTTATCATTTTTCATTGTGATATTAATATAATTATCGTCTAATTTTAACTAAATGAATTTATCATATTAGATGAAATTGCAAAATAAACTAATTAGTTGGGGTTTTTGTATAAATAACTTGAATAGTACAAAAGTAATTAAATTGAATTTAAAATTATGTGTATGGAGGAATCAAAAAAGAATTTCTTAAAAAACTGGAAGATAGAGTTTTCTGCTGGGGCAAATTTACTGTAGAAACTAGAACTGAGAGGTGGAGGTGACTGGAATAGTGAAAAACTGCTGGAGATGCCCTAATGGAAGAGAGAGTAGAAATTAGTGTTGAGATAATACATTATTTTTTTATTTAGAATTACAAGGTAACTTAAATAAGGCTAATTTACTCTTTTTCACACTTTTCTTAATATGTGTGAAACAACCTTAAGTGACACTATGTCCGGTGTGTAACTACGTAGTTTGATTTAAGTAAAAAAAAAAAAAAAACAAATGAAAGTAATTTTGGAAACTAAACAATTTTGAGTAAAATTACGTAGTTCTATACACTAGACACAATAAAGCACGATTCCACTACCAACGCTCCAATATATTTCTAAGATCTTAAGATAAGAATAGCTAAGAAAATAATCTATCATAAACATACTACATACAGAGTTAATATCTTACTACAAAAAGTATGAGTTAATTTTAACTAATATTACTCCATCAAATTGACATGCGAGTTTTGCTCAACTCATGAAGTATGAGTTAATTTTAACTACTAATTTATCAACATTAAATTCATACACGAGTTTGTCCTCAAAAAAATATATATACAAAAACGCGCGTAAATGATGTGCCAAATCCCGTAACATGTATAAACCCATTTCATACAAGTTTTTTGGCATGCACATTTTCAAAGTTTTTGGAACATTCATAAATTCCCCGAATAATTTACCTGTCCGAATGAATAATTTGCAGTGAATCTGTGAGAAATTTTATGTAAAAAAGGACCACATGGCACACAGTATATATATAACAGCTATGTATCGTCTTTTGCTGTATAGATTAAGTAGGCAAGTACGTGTCTCTTGTGACAAAATTTGCATTAATTGTCCAATCTTATGCTTCTTTAATTAATCAAACATGCTAATTTTAACAATTTGCTAAATGATACTTCTAAAATAGTGCGTTGGATTGGACTTGGGATTTAAGCTCCAGTGACATCGACCCAACCTATATCTATCGTACATCAATATCTTAGATCAATTTAGTCTCGAGGTTGGATCTCTATTCAAGTTATTGTGTCTTATTATATTCGGTATTCAAAACTTTATAGTATTTGAGCTTGGACAGTATAAAGCCTCGAATACTATAAAGTTTTAAGTGAGATCTTCTATTCAAGTTATTGGTGCAATTTTTTAATTTTATAATTTATGTCTTGACTAAAAGTTTATAAATTTTGTAAAAAGGCCCAATGACCTGTTCATACTTCAATTACCTGTAAGAAGGACCATAACTACCAAAGTGACGAACAAAAAAGACGAAGTGTCACAGACAAATAAAAATGACTAAAATTACTATAGATTCAAACTTAACGGACGAAAACTGCCATTAGTGTAATATTTCACTCGTTTCATTGGAAAGATTCACTTTAAAATTGTATCTTTTAACTTGATACACAATTATACCACTAAAATTTTCTAGTTATTTATTTATTTCTTTCAGGAGTTCTAATGGCCCCTCACCTGACACCCCTCCTTATTTTGTCTTGGGTAGGATGCAAACAAACAATTTCTACAATGAGTTCTTTTGCGACTACCACTACTTGATTTTGAATTCTTCTAATGAAACGAAAAGGAGCTAACATTAGCAATTTAGCATCCATCTCCACTACATGGATGTGGCAGCAGGTGATGAAATGAAGTGGTGAATAAGAACAGAGAAAGTGAAGAAAAAGATGCATGCTTTGCGGCCCAAAAGGGGCTTCAATAATCTAAGTTTGAATGAATAATTTGTGAGAAATTTTATGGAACCAAAAACGGACCACATGCCACAGTATATATATAACAGCTATCTATCGTCTTTTGCTGTAAAAGATTCAGCCTATGCTTCTTTTCTAGACTGGTCTCTCTCTCTCTCTCTCTCTCTCTCTGTTGCCTTTGGTTTTCAATTATTTATTTATTAATATATATATATATTAAGAGAAAAAAAAAAAAACGGGTAAGAATTTTTTTGTGGAAACTGAGAATTTGACGTATGATTCATTCATTCATCCATGCATGCACGCCTAGCAATACTTCCTCATAAGCACCTTCTATAGATATAATAATGGCGTGTTTGGTGAAATGTTATGCCAAAAGCTGTGAGTCAACTTAAAAACGCAGAACACCTATTTTTTGGTATTTTTTTATTAATTCATTTCTTTCCCATAGGTCCATTTGTTATTTTGAATTTCGCAATACATAGTTGAGTTGGATTTTTTTTTTTTTTTTTAGGGTCAAAATCAGATTTACAATTAGAATTTACCGCAATATTTTTACACTCTTGTTAGTATCCGCCATGAAAATCAATATTATCTACATGGTAATCGAAGTACAACTCACGTTGGCAATATATGCCAAATCAAATCAATAGTTTACTTGTATATTTTTACACTCTTGTTAGTATTCATTGTGAGAATCAATACTACTTACGCTAGTAATTGAACTACAACAATTCACGTTGGGACAATACGAAAACTTTGTTGGAATCAATTCGTCAACGGAGCGCACACATAACACATGTTATAGACGCAATAATTTTTTTATGTTTTCAAAAACATCACTTGTACTCTTTACCTTAAGGACACTACTGTTGCTACTACTGAGACCCATTAGGGAAGTCTCTTGGCACCATATCAAATAGACACCTAAAACCTTGATAAGAATTTATTTTGAAATACACGAACATGGACAGTGATGCTCTTCAAACTTAATACTTATGACATGTGTTATTAAGATTGTTACCATGTGATCAACAAGAATTCTTAAACTTCTACACCCTTATTTGTTGAAAGTATAAAATTTGTTTTCTTGTGATTAATTTCAACCATACATAAGTAATTAATGTAATTACTAGCTAGAGTTGCATCATCCATGCATGAGGTTTCAAAATCAAAACCAAACTTAACCTTATCTAGTCTTAAAACAATTGACATGAAAATTACTAATATTTGCATCTTAATAATAGGACATTATACCTTTTCTTTTTTCTTTTTCTCCTTCTTTCTTTGGCTTCATATTTGAGCATGCATTATCCTATAATTAGGTCTTCTGCCTCTACCACATGACTAATTCTTTTAACAACAAAATACATAAGAATTTTATTTGTTAGCTGCAAATACACATAAGAATTTTCTTTGTTTACCACAAAATTTGAATTCATGACTTTAGAGTTACAAGACCGTCACATTATCCATCACCCTAACCCTTCGTCATATATAATACTTCATCCGTTTCATTAGAAGGGTCAACTTTAATCAATTTATAACTTATTGTGAATATCAAGGTGCAACACCTAAAATAACTTATTTTACCCAATTTATTTCATTTATATCTGTAATGATTAAGCATGTGTTAATTATGAACCACACATGATTATATTAGTAAAGTTAGGAAGAGTAAAAAAATATGAAAATAAATTCTTCTATTAGAACAAAAAATATTTTTTAAAGTTGACTCTTCTACCGGGAGATTATATAATATACACTCATTGTTATAGTTGAGTTTTTTGACTTTTTGCAAGCTTAAGGGGCCTTGAAAACTTTCCTGGGCTTTTCATCACAAGAATCCAAAAGAAACATAAAAAGTTTCAGGTGATGAAAAATAGTAACATTCAAAAAGAAAAGAAGATTTTCACAGTTTTATTCAAGTTGAGGAACTAAAACTATGAGATGGCACTTTATAAGCAATAGCAATATTATTACAAACTTTGTACATACAAATACAAGAACCATAATTAATATTTAAAAAAAAAAAACCTATTGACTAGAAAGTACATAATTACCACCAACACTGCTAAAAAAAAAAAAAAAAAAAAAGAAAAAAGGAAAAATTCCGGAATGCCCTAGTTAAAACTAGGCTTGACAACCTAGGTTATTAGCTTCTTCCTCAATAATTCTAAGTATATGATGTACTGCACCTGCTATGTCATCTGCTGAATTTAGTAAGCACCCTTCTTCCACCTGCATTTACACATTAATCCCACATTTTAGCCTTCCAAACATGGCCTTAATTACACAATTTTACTCCCAAAAAAGAAAAAGAAAAAATGACAATAAAACCCCTTTTGTTATTTAAATTTTTTTTAAAAAATTATTTGTTAGTTTTTATTTTCTCCACAAGCTAGCCATGATAGTTACCACAAGGTTAATTTCAGGAAATTTACTTCAGCTTGTAAGTTATAATAACCTTAATGGCCCATCATTTCTTTTGATAGTACTACAACTGTAGCCATGTCCATCCAAACAAAGAGTTTTCTTGCATTCTCTAGTCATTTTCTGGCTAAGATTTTGGCAATATGCATGAAAGTGATCCATTTTCCATTAAATGCATTACACTCAAATGATTATATTCTCCCGTTACACTGTTTCTCACACTAACAAGTTTCTAACACTGGCAATTTTAGTGGGACGAATGAAATAACATATCATTCAAACTCAAGATTGTTTGACAGCCATTTTAGTTCATCACCAAGAAGTAATTAAGAAATACAGTGAAAATTAATACTAGTATAGAAGTTAATTACCTTGGCACTGATGGAATATAGGACTAAAGGGTCCAAAGTGGTGACATTGAGGTGAAGTACACCTAGATACAGACTTTGAAGGCCGGTCACCATTTTAGAGAGTTGCCTAACTCTTCTTCGAGAAAGGATTCTAACGTTTGCATGAGTTTCAATCAAAGTGACTTCGATATCTGCAATTGCAGCCTTACTTTTTGATGTGAACTTCACCGGCAACTGGGCCGACGACGATGAGCAAGTGTACTGAGGGTAGGCAAAAAATTGAGCAAAAGGGGTGGTTGTTGCCGCCGCAGGAAATACCTTGCTGGTGGCTGTGGAGGAGGCCGTGGTGTCGCTTGCTTTTCCGGCTTGTTGCATCAGTAGGTACTTCTGCGCTTCAAGGGACTGCAAATGGTGCTCAAGTTCTTTCACAAATTCTATTGCTCCTCCTACTATAGAGGCCTGGTCACCCTGCAATTAATATTACCAAAATTCCATTTGCAAATTAATTACTCCATCTGTTTTCCGTAGTACAAAGTTGACTCGGAAAAGAGAACGGAAAGGGTAATTAAGATGGGTTTAATGAAAAAAAGAAGAAAAAAAACTCACAAAGACACACAAAAAAGTACTACAACTACACAACACAGCATGCAACACCAAATAGTGAAAGTTGAATGCTGAAATTTGAAATGAACAGTACAAGTTTATTCTTCCTTGTGTCTTATCTCAACTTTGCCCTAGAGAGGAAAACTCCATACGTTAATGGACAAAAAAATTAAACAAAATACGAACAAGCATTCATCACAGAAATTAGTCAAACAAGATTGGCATATCTCAATTCTTCAAACTTTAAACTTCAAATTATAATAATAGTAAGAAGAAGAAGAAATCTTTGATCTTATAGGCAGTAAATGTAGGCATTATGCAATTATCAAGGCAGATTTAAAAGCATGTCTTATTCCGGCATTAGTGCTCTCTCTCTTTCTCTCTGGTGCGAATCGAGTCTCCCCACACAGTAAATTAACAAGAAGGAAAAGAATGTGCAGCTTCTTCTCCTGTAGTAATCATGTTGAATAATAATTGAAGTACGAAGTAATTAATGTGAAGAAACTAACATTAAATGCAATATTCCTAGATTAATTACAGAATCCCAACAAGAAAACCCCCACCAATTGTTGGAATTAATTTATAAATTTGTGTATACCCTTTGAACATAGGATTCCGGCATGAGGGAACGTAAGACCGCGAGGTGTTCGTTCATTTGCTTACGACGGTTTCTTTCGACTGCAATGTGAGTCATCCTTTGATTCTCGGCTTCCTCCTTATTCTTGCAAACCCTCTGCCTCCTCCGCCGCTTCTTCCGTCCCTGAACCCCCAAATTCTGCTGCCGCTGCTGCGGCGGAGGAGGAGGCGGCATAGGGGAAGACGAGCTCTCGAGACAGGAAATCCCAAAACCCTTTAGCTCGTTATCCAAGAAAAAGTCGGCGGCGGCTGTGGCCGCGGCGGCGGTGGAGGCGGCGGTGGTGGAGTCATTGTTGGAAGTAAAAGGGGTGGCGGAAATGGTGTCATAAATGATGAAATTCAAGAGTTCATTGGCAGAAAGAGTTTCTAAAGCCATCGATCTTTATGGGTTTTTGCTGTTGCTTTTGTGGGCAGAGATGATGATGAAAAGATTACACGCAACAAATCTGCAAAAATCCCAATCCCTCCTTTCTTCTTCTTCCTTGAGTTTCCCAACACTCCTGCAATATATATACTACTATTATTGATTTCTGTGAGGAGAGGGATGAATGGCTTTTCTTTTTTGCTTTTAGGTTTTGATTTTTACCACTATTAAAAAATCACTTCTTTCCAAAAGGTAAAGTGTAAAAAAACCAATTGAGTTAGTCTGTCCAGTAAGTAATTATTCCATGCATCTGCGTCATAAATTTACACTCTGCAGTCATGCTTATTTATTTATATTTTAATAGGGAGTTATGTTTACTTATTTTAATCTTAATTAGTCCACTTCACTAAGATTAAGGGTACATGAGATCAGATGCATAGAATAACTTTTTCACTAAGGGTGCGTGTTTTGTTAAGTGAGTTTAAAACGCTTCCTAAAATTTAAAAATTTTTAATTATTACGGGATTTATAATTAAAAGTCTATAAATAAAGTTGTAACGGTGGGTACAGTGCAGCAGATATGCAAATTGTGACGTTGGTGCAGCGCAACGCGTAACTATTTTTTATGACATTTTTAAGAATAGCAAACTTTGTAACATTTGTAAGTATGACAACATTTATTAAATTTTTTTTATGTAGGCGTTTTAATTAGTGACACCTCTAAATTTAGTGACATTGTGGAGAAAAAAAATAGTGATAATATGAAATGTAACAAAATTTGTGAAATTCCATTGGGAGTCTCCAAAATGGTTAAGTTTCGAGACAAAATTGCCCGCCGGAGAAAGGTATTTCTGTCCATTCATACCATTTTATTAGTTATTTTAAAATTTTAAGTCGATATTTGATATTTTATCAAATATCAGAAGTATTTTGTAATGGATATTATTGTTTTTCAGTTAATGGGTGGGCGGTGTTAAAAAGATTTTCAACTTTTCAAGAAAGGTTTGAGAAGAAGGCTTCTTTTTTTTCCTTTTCATCAACTTTTTGGGACGAATAGCAACAAATATTTTTTATACAAAAAGGGTTGAAGAAGCAGTAGACTTGTACAGTGGACTCTCACGTGCATGAACTTTATTACCTGGCTCTTATTAACCCTAAAACTTTCATTAGAAAATAAAGTAAAATAATGAGAGTAGGACTGGTAATTTTTATGACGATACGGATTTGACACGATATAAATGGGTTAGAGTTGTTGAGCTTTGACGGATTCGTGGAATATATGGGTTAACCCAAATAATACGAATAATTAAACGACTAAGGTTAATATTGAGAATATTGACAAGTGAACCCGCCAACCCGAACCCGGCCGACACAAGTAATTTATACAACATGAAAACAAGACACGAATTCAAAACGTCCGTGGATTATATGAGTCGACACGAATAACACAAATTATTAAATAGGTAATGTTAGGATTGATGGGTGTCAACTGAAAACACGAACACCATATGAATTGGCACCAAAGTGAGGGAGAGGAGAGGAGAGAAAAAGGGGGGAAAGCACACACAAATATGCAGAGAGAATTAATTAAATAAGAATAAAGGTGTTTTGTTTTGGTTCCCAATTTCTGATAGATGCTGTCAAAACACACTGCCACGATGTCTGTAACTTAGGGAGTGTGGGGGGACCCAATTCTATGTAGAAATATGCATAAAAACAAGAGAACAAGCTGTGCAAAAGCTACCCTTCACGTTCAAGTTTCAATATATGTTCTTTGTTTCTTGCTCACTTTTTTTTGTTTTTTTTTTCCTTTTTTGTCTTTCTTTATTTATTTCTTTATTTTTTTGCTGGTGGAACAAGAACGCTCGTAAAAAGTTTGAGATCGGTTCAATTAAAGTTAAGTTAATCTCATTCATTTGATAAACAAACAATAAACAAATAAGAAGTAAAAGTTCCATAACATTTGTAAACAAACTCAATAAAGATATTAGTTATGTAATGTAAATAAACTTAATAGATACTAAATAAAGCTATTAATTAATATAATAAATGAAGTTTTGTATGTATTTACATGTATATAAATCTTAACATATTAGTTTGAATATAATTTATACCTTTCTATAAACTGATATATATATATATATAACGCATTAAATTAACTAAACCTTGTCATTTTATTTTATGCTAGCTAATAATGAGGACCCCACAAATACGAATGTTTATCTACAAAGCTTTGACTAGTCTCGGCTCGAACTTGTTCATTCAATAAATGAACACAAATGAACAA
Source organism: Leptodermis oblonga (assembly GCA_016801395.1). Lineage (NCBI taxonomy): Eukaryota > Viridiplantae > Streptophyta > Magnoliopsida > Gentianales > Rubiaceae > Leptodermis > Leptodermis oblonga. The sequence goes on from CM028757.1 coordinate 7,481,753, forward strand.
ACCTTGACAAGCCAAAGTTTTGCTTGGCTCAGCTCAATCAGTATCACTCTCAGTGGGGGAGAAGGAGTTGTAGAATAGATTACATGTTCAAATTATGTCGTCATTAACTAAACAATTTAAAATAAAATAACATAATTTTAATATTTAAACAGAGTAAAATAAAATAATTAGGATAGATGATTTGTGATGGAGGATTGGGGTTGGGGTTTTGCGTGCATGAAATGACTGCCTCACCGCTTACTCTGGGTTAATAATATGGGAGGAAGGTTTCAGTCCCTTCTGTTCATTTCTTCCCATTTTCTACTTAATTATTGTTTAATCTCTTAACTATTTGGGTTAATTTCTCTGGTTTATCTCGTCTGGTAAAAAATTTGCGTCAATCAAGTACAATTATAGGCTATAGCCAAATTATTATTGAGTGTGGATCTCTATCCCATAAAATAAAGTGTTATTGGTATCTTGATCACAATAGTAATGTAGAAGTACTTCGTCACTCATTTGTATTTTTATCTATAACGTACATATATTTTGCTATTGTGAGACATGACAAAACAGTGAGAATAATGTGTTTTACTATTGTTGTGAGACACGAGCGTGACACTAAAAGTAAGACAGATAATTTATATGGATTAAACCAACCTAACTTGTTTAGAACTAGGCAGTTTGTGATAAGTAGATTATTTGATCTTTTTAGGTAAATATATAAACATGTTAGGGACTGAAAGAGAGGAAGAAAGAAGTTGAGGCGTCCACTTGTAAGGTCATATCAGTCTTTGCACAAATAACACAAAAATAGATAGAGATAGAAATAGAATCCCTCACTTTTGAGTGATCCGTTATACGTCACAATCGCTTGAGTATTGACTTGTTCATAAACTTACATATTAGGTACAAGTAAACTTCATTCACTGTAACTAGGGGTGTCAAACGGGCGGGTTGGGCGGGTCTTGTGCGGGTATTAAATAGGTGTTAAGTTAATGGGTAATGGGTACCCATTATCCACTCAATTAATGATTTTAACTCAAATGGGTAATGGGTAGTTATGGGTACCCATGGGTACCCATAATACCCATTATACAAAAATGTATGGCTTATTTAATAGTTTATTAATAAAAAAATTTTAAATTTTTTTTTAATTTCATTTTAATTTTTTTTAAAGTGAATTTTAATTCTTTGAATATATTCTAAAATTTGAAATATTAAATTTTATATACTTTTATATTTAATTGTATGTAATTTTTTTGTCGAAACACAATTTTTAATTTTTTTATATTTATATAAACCCGTGCATGCCCCGACACTGAAATTGGGCCCAAGGCCCGAAACTGGGCCTAGGCCAAAACTGGGCCCGAGGCCCAAAACTGATCCCGAGGCCCAAAACTGGGCCCGGGCTGAAACTGGGCTCGCCCCGAAATCGGTCAAAAACTGGGCTCGAACTGAGCCGGCCCGGCCCGGCCCAAACCCAAACCCGGCCCTAAACCCGAACGAATTTTGAATTAGTATTATAAGTAGGTAATTTAAAAATATTATAAAAAAATAAATGGAAAAAAAACGTAAAGTAATTGTAGGACACGAAAAATTTAAAAAAAAAAAAATAAGTTTGAAGAAAAAAATAAAATGAGCACACTAAAGTATGTGAGTTGTTGGTTTTTTTTTTTTTTTTTTTTTTTTATACTTTTAAGGGTAATTGTGGATGGTTATTTTTGATACCCATGATGGGAGGGTTTTAGGGTACCCAATGGGCTACCCTAAATCCGCCCATTACATATTTAACCCAAATCCACCCAACCCATTATTTTTTAAAGTGGGTTTTATTGGGTTAATACCCAATGAGTTTGGGCGATTTTTGGGTTAGTGGATTTTTTTGCCACCTCTAACTGTAACCATACAATGTGCATATATCAACTTTCAAGGACCAATTAGCCCCTTCTATCATTTTTTTTAAAAAAAATTTAATTTGTGTGTTGAAACAAGTCAGTATGTATATAGTTTGGTCCTCTACATTTAGGCTATATCTGTTAAATCCCCCCCTAACAAACACACGTTTAAGAAAGCATGGGTTTGAATCTGTGACACAACAAATTAAGAAGTCCAAATGATATACACACACATATATATTTCTTTCAGAAAATAAATAAATATATATATATATATAGAGAGAGAGACACACACACACAGTCGGTAGTCAAACAAAGCAAAGCTGCTTGGAGGTTCTCAACCTTATCATCAACAACCATGCAATATTCCAAGATACTTCTATTCGGTTACTTAAAAAAGTTTGTTGCAATAGAAAATGGGTTTTGTTTTTATCTTATGTTAGGGAAACTACATTTTTTTTATTGGATACCTTTGTTTAAATCGTTGCAAAAATATCATCTTTGTATATGTGGTGTTATACTTTTGATTATTTTAACAAGCTCTTCAATAGTCATCGCCCCGTCTACAATAATATGAATTCTTTTCACAAAATGAAAAACTATTAGAGGCTAATTATGCATCCCAAAATTGCATTCCAAAAACATATGCTACTGAATTAGCCCTTCAAAAGTTTTTGATTTTGTAAAATGAAAAAAAAAAAAAATCTTATTACCGTTGGCTGAGACTTTGACTGTTAAGAACATGTTGAAATGACTAAAAGTGTAATATTATACATACAAAAATGATTTTTTTGCAACAATTTAAACAAAAGTAACCAAAAGTGTGATTTTTTCTTTTATTTTATACCTTTACTAATATAATTATGTGATGCTTATAATTACTCTACATTTGAAAAGTAAAGATATAAATAAAAAAAACACATAATAGCAAATTACTTAATTAAATATAGAGTTCTTAAAACGCGTTAATAATTGCAATTGACTAATCTATAGTCTACATGGCAATAATCACTTGATAATTTTGATTATAAATATTTAATAAAAATTTTAATGTGATTATCACTTTAGCTGGTATAAAATTTTGTTGTGATCTTTTATTATGAGAATTAGGACTTCTTATATAAAGAATTATATTTTAATTTGTACATTATAATTTAAAAACAGTTATATATTTAAACTCTTTTAACCGAACGAAAGAAGTTTAATTTGTACATTGAATTTTTCAGTTTGTATCATTAGTCGTATATTGTAGTATACAATACAACTTATAAGATGAGATAGGCAGAGATGTATGGTGAAAGTTATCCTTTTGTAGATGAGTGTAAAATTGTGGATAAACACACAATGGCTCCTATGACTCCCACAATATCCCTTTTGGAGGGTGGTGTCCCCATGTGTAACACCTTGTCTTTGGGGACGATCCATCCATGTTTTTTAGTAGCCAATTTTTTTAAGGGCCCCTTGTCCCTCCTTAGTCCACTCCTCCATTACTTGGGGGGGGGGGGGGGGGGGGGGGGGGGGGGGGGGGGGGGGGGAGAGATGTTTAGGGGGAAGATTGGGTGGGGGATTTGGTTTACACTGTTACGTATATTCTTTAAACTGTGACTAAAAAACAAGAATGCACCGAGCTAAAAACAGCCATTTAAAATAGTGATGGTAAAAGTAGTAAATATTACACGAAAATTCGATAAGATATAAATATATTATGGTTGAACTTTTGAAGGTTATATGAGTTTGCTCGAATAATACGAATAATTAAACAAGAAATGTTACGTCTGAGAATACTGACACGTGAACTTGTCAACTTGAATCCGACACCAGTAATTTATACTACAACCTAGATACACAACACAAATCCGACACTAACTCGAAATATTTGCGGATTAAATGGGTTGACACGAATAGTTAAACGGGTAAAATTTGGGTTGTGTGTCAACAAGAGACCCCGTCAACTCGAATTCGACGATTCGAACACGACAATAATATGCAAAAATACTCTAGTAAATATAAACATAGGGGCATACTATTTGCAGTAACCAAATTACTATTTGCAGTAACATTTTCCTGTGAATAGTCTATTTTGCCTTTTAGCTATAAAAAAATTTATAAAAAAAATCCATTTACACTCATTCGTTTTTCACTCACACGTGTATGTATACATTTTTTAACATAAAGTTTGTTTGTTAAAAAAAAACCCTATTTGGCCCGAAATTTTGCCCAAAAAACCACAAAATAAACGAGATTTTTCCAGAATTTCGCACCCTATTTGCAGTAACATTGTTGAAAATGCTGCCCACTTTGGGGGTATTTTGGAAGAAAATATCGCCCGGGCGGTATTTTGATGCAAAATAGGTCAAAATATCGCGGGGGCGGTATTTTGCATCACCGCCCAGTTTGGTGGTATTTTGACCCAAAATACCGCCTTCCAAAATAACTCCCGGGCGGGCCGGTATTTTGGGTATTTTGCTGTAAAAAAATTTCGGGCCGAGATCTTCCAAAATACCACCTACCGCCCAGCCCGGGCGGTATTTTCTTCTAAAAAATTCCATCTCTAGATTTTTCGTGGCGCTGCCCCGAACCCGCGAAAGCTGTAATTGGATTAAATTCCCTTTGATATCACGTTGGAAATATTAGAATTTGAAAAGAGAAGAAAAGAACATGAATAATATATATTATTATTTTTTTGGTTAAAAAACCAATTTTACGTAAAAAAAATATATATAAATTGTTTACTTACCATGTAATATGGATTGTCTCGTGGCTATCGACCATAATTAGAGTGAAAATGTTTTTTTTTTAACCTAAGGGGCATTTTAGATATTTTATAAAAAAATATTATTGTAAATAATAAATTGACTACTACAAATAACAATTTAAGTACTACCTTTTTTGGTTCGATTTTACCATCATTTCTTTCAAGATCGAATCTACCACATATACCTGCAACTGTATTTGAAGATTCCAAGCCATGCATGATTACTGATTTGAAGTTTTGTGTGTGATGATTGATGTACAAGGAGATCTCTCTCCCTCCAACACCAAGCCCCTTCCTCCCCCACCCCACCCCCCAGTACCAAATTAATGGTTTATATTCTGTTTGCTTTTTATTATAATCAAAATGTTGGTCTATAAAGAGGCTTAAAGCAAGCAATTCTTTGGATATTTTTGAAACATTTTTTAAATTATATTATAATCTTTTTATCTCATATAGACGATGTCAGTTAAGTTTCCACGTACGTGTGTGTTATATATATATATATATATATATATATATATATATATCTTAAGAGTATAATATTAGAAAGGCTTAATCACATTTACCTTCCATGAAGTTTGATCAAATTACCAATTAATTCCAAAAACTTGGTAATGTAATCAAGTCCTGATGTAAGTGGATATAATTCACCCTATTATAAAAGAAAGAAGTAGAGTATTATGTTAGGAAATTAACGAAGAAGATTGAACAATAAGCAGAAATAAAGAATTAATACAAAAATTTCGGTGAAGCAGGTTCCCATATGCGACTAGTTTCATTCATGTTTTGGAGAAGCAAGTCTAGCAATAGTCTTTTTTTTTTAATTACAATTTTCAGAGTATTACATGTACTACAAGAGTATCGTAGCATCGGTACTCTTGAAGAGTAGTATGCTACTCTCGAAATATATATCTTTGATACTTTTTAAGAGAACTAGTAGCTTTTGTTTTTTCTTCTTCTTCTTTTTTTTTCTTCAAGATTAGTATGATATTCTTCAAGAATAGCAATTTTATTCTTCAACAGTAGCAGTGTTACTATTCATTAAGAATAACATGGTACTCTTTCAAATGTTCTGCTCATTTAAGAGTAATAATATATTTTTCTATATTTTTTTCCTTAAACAGTATCACTGGTACTGTTCATGAGTAATATTTCCTATGTTCTATTAGAATAGTCCATTTTGATAAATACTTTTTGTTTCATTAAAAAAATTCATTTTCAATTTACTCTTCCTACCCTTACTAATATAATTATATGTGGTCTACCATTAGTCCATATTTAAAAAGTAAAGATATAAAAGAACAAATGGTGTCAATTAGCTATTTTATGTTTTGTACATTAACATTCATAATAAGTTATACATTTGTCAAGATAGACTCTTTTAAGGGAACGGAAAAAGTAATGTTTTTTAAGGTGTACTCAAGAGTGTCACTGTCACTATTCCTGAGTATCAAGGTAAGAGTTAATTATCACCTAAAATAAGTAATTTATCACCATATTTTTCACTTATATTCTTACTTTACAAGTAAGAGTTAATTGTGAACCACACATTGTTATATTAGTAAGGATGTGTAATTAATGTAAATAAATTCAAAGTGGACTATTTAAATGGGACAAGATTTCTTTTTTTTGAAAGTGGACTCTTTGAGTGAGACGGGGGAGTAGTAAATTTCGATCCGCATGGCAAGGCTTCGTATTTTTCACCTTAAGTTTAACCCTTAAATTTTATTTTATCTTTTTACATTTAATTTTGTATGTGTAAAGTTGAATGATGTATGAATAGTTGAATTAAATATTTTGATAATGAATTATTATTGTTCAATTTATGATGTTTTGATTTTGTAAATTATGATATTTTACTGAGACAAGAGTAGTATTTGAGGGTGTATTGAAAAAGGGAAAATCCAAATGTATTAATGTTTGCTTTTGGGAATTTAAGAAATGAAAAAGGGAAAATCCAAAAATAAGTTAAAATTGGAAAATTGGCCAAAATCAGCCATGGCCGAATTTAAATCGGCTACAGTCGATCGGCACCACCATCATAAATGGATTTTTTCCCCCAAATTTTCATTTTGGCCCCATATAAATACCAAAACAAACCAAAAAAAAATTGAAATTCCCAAAGTATAGAAAACGAAGTTGGGAGATTCGTTTTCAACTGACACTACTACGTAATAGAGTTTTAATGGCGGGTTTTTAGCACATTTAACGGCGGTTTTCTTACATTTTGAACTGCCATCTATTAGGCAGCCGTAAAAAGTTTACGAACTTTCTACAGCGATTCTTCTCAACCCCAGTAGAAAGTCCATCTTTCTGCGGCGGTTTAGTTAGAAACCGCGGTAAAAAGTGAGGAATTTCTCTGGTTTAAAGCAAAACCTGCTTCTAAAAGTTTAAAATTAATATACAAAATATCGCCAAGATAGAAGTAGAAATCGCTATTATATTACAGGTGCATATCCAAAAAAATTCATACAACTAAAATATCAACAATTTTCAATACTATCAAAACAACCATCAAATACGGCTAATGCTCCATAATATAACTAGCGCATATTTTTCTCATAGCATCTACATCCACAGTGCTTAATGGAGTGCGGTCGATCTTGAAGTACTTCAACAGAGTATAAATTCAAATGTAATTGAGTAGCAAAATGAAATACAATCAAATAAGGTATGTGGAATCAAAATCAAATACCTTTTCGAGTGCCAATGTCTCGAATTTCATTGCAATGTGGTACATGTAATACATGACATAGTAGCCATTTCTCGGCAATCCTAGGAAAGCTTGATAATTAAACATCACCCTATAAAAATGAACTCATGAGAACAAGCATTTCACTCATTAGCACTAAATGAGGAAAACAAAATAGAGTAAGAAAGGTAAAAGGTTTAAGGAGAAGTGCCATTTTACACTCTCCAAGTATTAAAAAATGATCCTTTTCAAGAAAAGCGACATACACAAAGGATACTAGAAACATTTCTAAAAAATATAAGGGAAAGAAAGGCAAAGAAAGTATTAATTTCAATAAACAAGTGCCATTACCAATCGATGAAAACCAAAACACTTAAGCATTCATCATCTCAACAAACCCAATCGATCAAAACCCGCTCAAGTGCAAAGGGTTTAAGGAGAAGTGACATTTCACACTCTCCAAGTATAAAAAAAAGGATGCTTTTTAAGAAAAGCGAAACACAAAGGATACTAGAAACGTTTCTAAAAAATATAAGGAAAAGAGAGGAGAAGAAAGTTTTACCCACTTTAAACCAAAGGAGACACAAAAAGTGGACTAAGAAAGGTTAAAGTTTAAAAAGCAATTGACATTTCGCCCATTCAACTCATGAGAACAATCATTTCACTCATTAGCACTAAAGGAGGAACACAAAATACAGTAAGAAAGGTAAAAGGTTTAAGGAGAATTTCACTCATTTTACACTCTCCATGCCTAAAACAAGAAAAGCATTTCACTCATTATCAACTCTCCCCCTTCCCTTAACCAACAAAAGGGTAAAATTAAAGGCATGTAAACACTTTCCATGCCTATGCATACCATAAGAAACAGAGGGACCTATAACCAAGTGAAATAAAACCACCATATAGAAGTAATGGTGTAAAATGAGGCAATGCGAAGGAGAAAATCTAGTTATAGAACCAAAAAAAAAAAAATTATAAGAATACCCCAATAGATTAAAACCCGAATTCAAACACCAATAGATCAAACTAATCATGGAAAACCGAATTCAGCACCCTAATCGATCAAAACCAAACCCTAATTCAACAACCAAACCAATTAAACTACCAATCGAGCAAAACCAAAACAATCCAAGCCTTCATCATCTCAAAAAACCCAAATGCAACATTAACAAAAAGCCATAGGCCAATCACAAGTAAACAAATAACATTAAAATTTCTAAAGCTTAACTAAACTTGAAACTATTCGGCTAAACCTTATTTAGGATTTGAATCCTACAACCAAGCGACCGATTAGCTGAAATTCTGGTTGGGAAAAAGATATTCAATGGTGGCTACTGGCCGATGAAGACTCCAAAGCTGAGCTGGGTGACGGCGGGCCGAGCAACCAACGCCGAACAGCTTCGGGAAAAAGAAGGAGACGGTCGGCAGAGAGCGGATGGCGTCGGCGACAGGTTCCGGTCGAAGAAGATGATGGAATGTGACGGGAAAGAGGAGAGGAAAACAGGGAAAGGCAGGGGAAGGCATCTAAAATCAGAAGTCTAATTTGAATTTAAATTGACCCGACCCAGGTTTCTATGGCGGGTTGTAATAAACACGCCGTAGAAAGTGACTTTCTAAGGCGGTTTAAATTGAAACCGCCGTAGAAAGTGACAGCCATAGAAAGTGACTTTCTACGGCGGGTTTATTTTGAACCGCTTTGGAAAATTTGGAAAAAATGGAGTGATTTCCCGCGCCCGCTGTTCCGATTAATTTCTCTTTTTTTTTTTATAAAAAAATTAACCCCCCCAATTTGTAAATAATTCCGTGAAATAAAATTAATTTTAAAATAATATTTTTGAAAAACACGAATTCAGTGAAATAAAATTATTATTAAGGTTATTTTTAAAAAATAGAAAAATAATTTTAGTAGAAAACGAATTCACTGAAATAAAATTATTTTTAAAATAAGTAATATAGTTTAATAAATAAAATTAATTTCAAAAAGAAAACAAATTCACTGAATTCGTTTTCTCATTATTCATTTTGGGAAGGGAATTTCATTTTTTTTTATTATGGGAAGGGAAAATGAATTTGGGTGATTTATTTTCACGTTTTCTCCAAAAATTCACTTTTTTTTTAAAAAAAAAAATTTTTATAAAATTTTTGAAGAAAACGAATCTGCCAGAAAACGAATCTAGCAAATTCGTTTTCTATAGAATGGGAATTAAAGAAAAAAAAAAGGTGTATTTTGATAATTTTTGTCCCAATATGAATATTGAGGGAAAAAAATCCATCATAAATGTTAAAAAATTGCAACTGCCATGACATGTGATTATTTTAAAAAGAGTGAACGACCTTTAATATACCTTTACTTTTTAAAAGTGTCCACTTCGATACCTAATATTTTTTTTTAGCCATGAATGTACCTATACTAATTTAAAGGGGCCAAAAATGTACTTTACCGTTAACTCACCATTAAACTTAACGGAATTGCCATCACAGGCAACTCACATACCATTTTTTAAGGGCATTTTTGTCCCTTCACTATTCATCGTCTTCTTCCTTTTTTTTTTTTTTTTTTTTTTCCTTTTCTTTTCTTTGTCTCTCCCCTGCCGCCGGCTGCCAATTTTCTCCCTCCTTCCTGCTTCCGCCGTCCTCCTCCCTCCAGCAAATCCGCCGGTTGCCAACAAATCGCGCACAAGGAGCTGAATTTCCAGACCAGAACCGAGGTGCAAAATCTTGTTGAAAACCGGGCTCAGTTACGCTGCTGACCAAGCAAAATTGCCCAACTAAAAAACCAGATTTCAGCAGTCCAGCAACCTAGAAAGAACGAAGCTTCCTAGCCGGATTACCCTCAAATTGCTGTGCGGCAATTTAATTTCGGTTGTAGCAATTTTACATTACCCCTGTTCGGTGAACAGTGCTCCGCGCCCTAGAACCAGCTTGAAAAATCCAACTTCCGGTTTGCTGGCTTCACTCCAAGGATGATGCCCCACAAACAGGTTAGGGGAAGCAAGATAACTTCAAAGAACTCACCAAAACATAGTGGAAATGGAGAAAATCCGGCCAAAGCCGTCGCAGCTTCAATCCACCATAATCGGCCAAAAAGCTCAAATTTTGGGTTTAAAATTCCTCCTGAGCTTAAATAATCACTCAATTAATCATAAGCAATTCAAAATAATATGGGCAATCTTCAGATTTTAGTAGCAAAATCGTATATTGCTCAATCGAGTGAGGCACTAGAATTTTCCTTTGAGAAAAAAAATTCTAGAGAGAGAAACCCTCTCCAAACCCCACTGAGAGCTCTCTTTGCTTCATTTTCCATTTTCTTTCTGGTTGTTGTTGTTTAGCTGATGTTGCTGTTTTTGTCTTTAATTTGATGGAGAAGAGACGGACGGTGGTGGAGTAGGCAGGGTGTAGGAATTTGGGGAGGAAGAAGATGAACAGTGAAAATAAACAGTGAAAGGACGGAAATAGCCCTAAAAAAAACAATTCCGTCAAAATTAACAGAAGTTAACGGCAAAGTATATTTTTTGCCCCTTTAAATTAGTATAGATATTGGTGGCTACAAAAAAATTATAAGTACCAAAGCGGACACAATCGAAAAGTAAATATATATTAAAGGTCGTTCACTCTTTTAAAAATTCCAGTACTCGTAAATTATCTTCTTAAAAAAAGAAAATTTTAACATACGGCATCAAAATTTGCAACTTTGACAAAGTATGATAATCAAATATGCATTTCACTCTTCACTAATTACATCTTCATCTGAACTATTCTTAATATTGTTTTTTGGCAAGATAACTTTGTTATGACTACTAATTAGTTAGACTTTGTCATGAACTTACATAGATTCCACCTCAAAAGTTAGTTTATGAGAGAAAGAGCCACATGTTCAATTTATGCCACACTTGAAAGTCTCATAACTTTTATGTGGAATACATGACAAACCACCACGCTTCCGGTCCAAGTTACCCCTCCTGCTTCACGACAATTCACTCTAATCGCCCCACTCTGGCTCTGCTAGGTCGCCCATTGCGCAACGTGAACGAAGCATGAGGCTGACTCTAATACCATTTGTTATGAATTTAGGAAGAACTTACCTAAAAAACTAGCTTATGAAAAGAATCACAAATTCAATTTATACCACAATAAAAGTTTTATATCTTTCACATGCGATACATGACATAATTCAAGATAAAAGTTGAGCATGTAGGCTTCATTGTTGGAGTATACTTTTTCTCCTTTATAGGAATTTTCACTTTTATATAAATCCAATTTTTTTTTTTCGGAGAACAACCGAGTAAGTGATCATGGTGCATTGTGACCTATTATTAAAATGAAGAGAAAATAAAAATTGGGAGAATGTAATATGCCTTACCCTAAAATGCAAAAAGCAGATGAAATTAATTTACTTCATTAGTTGATTGAGAAATTTCTTTATACATTCAACATGAGTTTAGAATTGGCTTTAATCTTGCACGTATGCAAATGTACAAGTAATTATAAGCTGGGAATCAGTTTTCAACTTGCTCCTCGTGATAAATTAATCATTCATATGAACTTATTCAAAACACAACATATTATATGATGTGTCGGATGATCCGGCGATCCGTGTCCGTACACATTCAATTATTTTCTTTTAAAAATTAGCGTATCGATTTTAACAAGTTCAGTATCAAGTCTAGTCTATGATCAAATATCACGTTTATATAAAAACAACAAATATTGAATACACATCGAATTTCATTGTAGTATCTTAGTTATGTTAAAGCAACAAGTATTGAAAATACATGTATCAAGTTTAATCATTGAAATACCAATTTAAACTTGATTTTTCTCGCCTTATAATCGAGACCTGTGACATTAAATTCAATATTTATATTTTCCTGATTATTAGGCTGTCAAACAGGAAAAAAAAATTATCCCAACCCAGAATGGGTACATATCAAAGAGGACTGGTGCCGTCAAACGTTAGCCATGCATAGAATTAGGGCATGCAAGTTAATTATTTTAATGGACCCTTTTCTTAAATTATTTTTTAAAAAAATTTATATTGAAAATATAAAAAGTATATAATTAAATAATAATAATTAATGTGTTTTTGAAATAAAGAAAATTTATTATAAAATACAAAATTTTATTATAAAAGACAAAGCAAAAAAAAAAAAAAAAACAAAATCAAACCATGAGATAACAGACTGGCCTTGATGTTTCCCCAATAATTCTGTCCTCTTCATAATAAAATATGACCATTTTTCTGCTCTACTTTAAATTATTATAATTTAATTATGGAATAAATTACCAAAACTCCTAAAGTTTTTTTAAATTACTTAACAAAGTCTAAGGTTTTAAAAATTATCAATCGCATCCTAAATTTGCACCCGTAGGGTTCAATTTAAAATTTTGAAGTATACTAAGTAATTTAAAAAAAAAAAAAAACTCATGGAATTCTTGTAATTTACCCTTTAATAATTATTTATGTAATATACTAATATTGACATCGTGCAAGCCGTTACACCAAGTACTCTGATAATATAACACCAAACTGAGCCGCAAACTGTCTGTCCTTCCCCATTATGAAACCCATAGCATTTATTTATTTTCGACAAGAGACCTTTTATATCAACAATAAAATAAGATGCAAGGGCCACCAGCTTTTGTTATGCCAAAAATCTATAGGAACGAGTTAATGTTCAAGCGGTTGTAACGCATAGAGAGTCGCTTACAGATTTGGTGTTCAGCTCATATTTCTACCAACTCTACATGTTTAGAGTGTAGACGAACAAAAGACCTACTGTCTCTATGTATAGGGATTCCATTACAAAAACGGACTTTTTTTTTTCTTTATTATTAGTATTATTATTATTATTATTATTCAATAACCGTGATAACTACAAGAGTGATACAATGTAATTTAAGTGCATCATTAATTATTTTGTAAGATACGAGGGTATCATTCTCACTAAAAAATAGTATCAATTTTACTTTTAAAAGTCTCACTACAATTCTTGAAATAAATTTTTTTTTACTTCTTTATAAACATATAATGATGCTCTTGGATCATATTACTAGCATTGTTCACGTCAACTATATTCATTTGTTTTTGTCTTTTTATACTTGTAGTGATACTCTTACTTTGAATACACTACGAACTCATTTCATGGGAGACTACCTTTCCTCCTCTAAACTTTCATTGTGGTGTAATAACAATGAAATTATTGTAATAGTATATGATAATTGAAAAATAAAAAGGTAAATACAAATCAACCCATAACAATCCATGTTTCTTAATCTTCTATTATCAATCGTTGTTGGACGATTTTCAACACCATTAATAAAAATTTTAAATTTTATTTTCAAAAAAAAAAAAAAAAATCAACCCAGAAAATTTTGTGTGTGTACAAAATAAACCTCAAAATACTTCCTTTCCTATACCGATTTATCTCAGGCCAAACCACATTAAAGAAAAAACTAAAAAGTCAAAAATAAAGAAGTCAATCTCTTATAGAAATCCAATTCATTCCCAAAAGATCTATCTGTGATCATCGTCTACGGATTAGTGCACCAAAGTCCAACTCAGAATCTACACTAACCACAGTTTCAATGCCTATCACATAATTTCAACAACATGATAATTACTCCACTAATTACCAACCCAAAGATTCCACTTTTATATTTTTTTAAAATATAATAAAATATAAACACACTTGAAGCAAACTAATTAATTAGTTATAATAACCCTCTTGAAAAACCCAATAATAAATAATAATAATAATAATAATAAAAAGAAGTAAATCAGTGGTCAAAGAGAAAAGCTTTCCTCAAATGGACTTAACCAGGCTCAGCAAATGAACAATGTTGTCAGTATTAGGAAAGGGAAGGGAGACCAGGCAGAAACACTGGGAACTGTACCCTTATCTGGAGATGAGGACTCAAGAAAGAGAAAGAGAGGTCTCTGGCCCTTTGCTTGGACCATGGTCCAACCTGTCAGAGACTCTGCAGGGGAATCCATGTGATGACCAGCTTCCCTTGGAAAGTACATATTTCCAATCATTCACAATTTCAATACTCTCAAAACCATACCATTTGGCCCCCAAAATCATCCCATTTAGCCAAGGAAATGTTGTAGTATTAATCCACGTTCTTTCAACTAGTAACAAATTTAGTTCGCGTTCCTTTAAACTCGATTAATATAGTCCACATTCTTTCAATTTTTGATAATTAAAATTGAACCAAACTAACAGAATTAACTCTAATTGCTCAAAATTGAAAGAATGTGGACTACATTAACTTGATTTCAGCGAATATGAACTAAATTTGCTAATAGTTGAAAGGATTGAGAGTAAAACTACAATTTTTCCTAACTAAATTCTATTCCCTATTCTTCTACAGTGCTACAGTGGTAGGGGTGGGTACTGCTTCAGGGTACGGATTAAAAGGCAATCTACCAATAAAGGAATTCCACACACAATAGCAAGAAAGGAAAGGACGCACAATCCAAAATCTATGAGTTGTATTCGAACTCAAAACTCCTTTTAAGCAAACACAACAACATGTGAACTCAACATCAGCTCTGCTGTGTTCTGTTGTATAGCAACTGTTTATCTTCCCCTTGGAAACATATACAGATGGGTTAAAAACAGTTGCCTCAACACAACCATATGTACTAAGTACTATGCCTATGCATGCAGATGCAGTTTCTAAAACTTCATTCATAAGCAAATCTAGTGAAGCATAGTTGGTTATCACTGCTTCAATCACATGAATGTCACACAAATTGCAGAAGCCAAAACCATCAAGGTTTTCATTATCAGTTAACATTTAACACTTAAGACACAAAGTCTAATTAGAGATTAAATTAGGTTATCTACCAAAATTTCAACTTGATGCCGTAGAAATGCGCGCACGCGACTGAAGCACATAGAGTGAATGCATATGCGAGCAGGATGGCTAGGGCCGTGGTCGAGGAAACAAAGAGAGTGTCGATAGACAGGTTGACTAACCCAGTCAACAAATTAGCCTGCACATTTAAGAGAGTCGAAGCAAGGTTTATGTTAGATTGCATGTACAGGAAGTTAAGAATCTTTGGGCAAAAGAACATGAAATAATGATATAGCCTTCCATACCAGAAGAAATGATGCCAAAAGATTCTGGTTAAATGCTTCTTCCAACAACGAAATTCTATTTCCAGCAATAAAGTCGGAAAGCGTGAATATTGCTATGACCTGAAAAGTGGTAAGAATCATAAGCCCTTTAAAATGCCAAACTGATACGAGGATAAGAAAATAGAAGAATAGAACAGCATCAGATGACATTTAAGTTTGATACATGATTTAATACTTGTGGTTTTCATGGACACAATCACAACCTATTAGCCCAAGCCTATTACAAAGGTGTGCAATTTCTAGCAAACCCAGCCACCGGACATCAATAACTTCATGTTACAAGTAATCTGATAATCTCTCACAATAATTTAAAATACGATGCCTTTGAAACAGATATCTTCTACAGAAATTTTACCGAGAACAAGTCTTACCTGTAAATTTAGAGCCAATACCAAAGTTACATACGCCAGGTTGCACTGCAGAACATTCTCTAGTCATTTTCTTGTAAAATTTGATAAAATAAAGTTCTTGAAAGGGTAAAAGATGATGGACGTTATTGCTGATAGATGAAATCTCATATTTTAGTACCAAAGTGATACCTACCATTCTGCGGGAGACTCTCTCCACAAATCGATCTAAAAATAGAGTCAATGACCTGCAACATTAAGAGGGAAGAAATTCCCAGTAATCAGAACCATGAAACGTATCGACATATCTTCATCACAGACTATGCTGATAAAATAAAGTATACCAGAACATAAGACAAAAAATCCAAACTCTGATCCTTCGCCAGTTACTGGCTCTGGATGTAACATTGGCTTGGTTTCCAAACAACAGATGACTCCCCAGTTGCACTCCAATAAGATACAGACCCCAGTATCCTGATAGGAAATGAAACCAAATGATTTAGCAATAGCTTCATTATTTGATAAAATTCATAATATAAACCTATAGAACATATATGTTTACTGTAATATACATTTCAAAAAAATACTAACAAAAAGGGGGAATGCACCATCGGACACCATAAAAAGGTGCATAAGCATGACACCAACTACGGATATTTCTATTATTAATAAAAATTTTCCATGGCATACTATCATTAGTGGCAACTTGAACAGAAGTGTTAGCAACTCATATGATGCCATCCTCAATAGCTAATTTTGCAAATTCAAGTCACTTCACCAAAAAGTGCAAGTGGAAACCGTTGCTCAGAACAACTATCACATCGATTTACAATTATTTACCAGAAACATCCATCACTCATCCTGTAAGGTGATAATGTGTAGCAAACATAACAAACTTAAGAACCCATTCGTTCAGAGTTTTCTTTTTTTCTTTTTTTTTTTCAGGGGAAAAAAATAAACAAAAGAAGAAAGGGATGACACAGATAAGATTAATTTCATTAGCTTACCAAACATGCTGAATATTCCCTCCTTATTTTGACTAATAACATCTGTTCCCCTATTATCAGAGACCAAGTACTCATTCAGCCCAAGCAACAAACAGAGTTGGTAGCCTACAAAACAATATGATTCACAAAGGGTAAACAAGGAAAATCATTTCTTGAGTACTATAGAAAGATATGGAAGACAGAAACAATAAAGCTTACCTGCTACAACAGAGAAACCCAAAAGACCACAATATCTCGAGGGAACATTAATTAATGATGTAAGAATCGCCACACCAGCAAGTGTAAAAAAGAAATTCCAGTGCACTCCATACTCCCCAACATGAACCTGAGAGGAGAAGAAGATGATGATGTCCCTTCATAATTTAGATGACCAACACAAAAAGGGGGCAAGGATAGAGTAGAGCTTGATATGCTTAGAAAGAGGGCAAGGAAGGATTAGAGATTGATATGCTTTCTGATTTACAGAATACACATTAAAAGCCCCTTATGTCCAAAGCTTACAAGCTTACAAAGGATATAAACTATTTTCAGTATTAAACGGTGACATTTTAAACCATATATTTCACATGCAGTAAGCCAAGCATTTACATCTACCACTGGAGAAAGGTAATTTAAAGGAAAATTAGTCCACCTGATAATCAACACCAGATGTAAAAATAAGTCGAGCAAACCCAAGAAGAATTAGAGGACTACAGGACCAAGCAACATTTCTCAGTGTCCTGAAACCAAATAGCAGCATTTTTAGCAATGTCAAATCAATAGGCAAAAATGGAAGGTTCAAGCATCTTACACCAAAGAGAAGTATGATGTCACTGTATGTCCAATACTATGCTGCTAATATTCCCACTAAGCATGATGTTACACCAGCTCAAAACCCACAAGAATGTATTTGAAATAGGAGTAATCTCCCACTTACAAGATATGCCTGTATAACTAAAACACAACTCCCACTCTATGGTAAAGAATAACATGACTGACCAAACGAATAATTGCAACAAAAAAAGAGTTCCAATTCATAAGCCAAAAATCATAGATCATACATGAAACTCAAAGCCAAGCATACAGAAAATTAGATGGCATTTAACGAGCGTCGATAGAAAGACCTTCACAAATACACCTATAAGCAGAAGTGAACAAAAGTTAATGGCTCTTCTCTTACTGGAATACAACCTAGCTCACCAACAAAGAAGGCATCTAGAGCATGAAAAGAAAGAGAATCACTCACATTGTCGAACTGCCTCGAGCCTGTCGTGAAACCAAGGAATTGGCTAAGACAAATGAGCCCACCCCAAGATCCATCTGATATAGCACAACAAAGAAAGAAGAGGACTAGTCAATCAGGATCTTTACACCTTAGAAAGAGGTTTCAAACTAAAGTCAGATCACATGAATTATTGGATAAAAAAATAATAATAGAAAAGGTTAGGTTGATATCAAAGGAGAAAATATTAACAAGTTCATGAAATTGATTTTGCCAACGCTTGCAAATGTTATAGGATGGAAAGGAAAATGTAAAGGTATGTTGGAAAGATCTCAAGAACAGAGCCATAGTAGAGCAAGAATCAAGAAGATAATAAAAAATATAGAAAAAAAGAAATAGAATGAAGACAGTTTCACATAGAGTGGATTGCATTTAAGAAACACCTAAGTACTTGGAACAATATCACAACATAAGTAAGCATGTAGATTTCCAGCAATATCAGATTGTTAACCATAATTTATATGATCGGCAGCACTAGAAAAACCATCAGGTTTTAATTTACCGCAGGATTTTACACTATTAAGTACCCAAGGAAATGGATATGGAGAAGCTAATGTGTTGAATTTGATCTGGTTCACAACCCATAAGTCTTTTTTTTTTTTTTTTTTTCCTTTTTTTTTTTTGAAATTGTAATGAATGGGGTAAATATCTAAATAATGGATAATGTCAAATATCAATAATGATTTCACAATGATGGCAGTTGACTGTAAAGGATCTTACCAAGCTAGTGCCGTAGGTTTCTGTTTTAGCATATCGTCTAGGAAATATCTTGAAGTCAACAGCCAAAATACACAAGCACGTGACAAGCATCTGCAGCAATTATCCTTGTATCGAAAATTTTGGAAATCAAGAAAGAAATAATGCAACCATAAAGAAATCTGGCAAAGACAATGTAAGTAGCCATACATGTTAGTGCGTACCATATGCACCCTGTATGATGAAACATTTATCCTAAAAGAGTGGGCACCGTCTTCCTGAAAAGACAAAGATCCAATTCTGTATTGAAGATTAATACATTTTCAAAGTGGACAATCGCATAAACTTATTACAGCTACTCATCTACATGGACGCAATCCTACTTTAGTGGATTTAGATGTTTTTAGTTATTGCTAAAATCTGACAGATAACCATATAGCCACAATGAAGAACAGAGTTCAAATTTTCAGGAATATGAATTCACCTTCCAGATGAAAAAATGATGAGCAGCATCAAGATCACCAAAGTAGCAATCAGATATATCCACCCCGATAAAACCTATCATAAGCAGTTACCAAAATTAACTCTGATGATTTTACTGTAGGTCAGGCTGCAAGTATATAAAAAAATCTATGCTGATGGAGAACAAAGTTTGAGACACAGTTAACTTTCCAATTAATAATTTGTTTGACGACAAACCATATGTCAATACAGCTCTCATCAATCACTCAAAAAATCCATTTGTCAAGAATTCAAATCGAAATAGATAGGATCAAGGAAAAATGAGATGAACCAATCGTAGTTTGAAACTCAATGCAAACCTACCAAATCAATAAATAAATAAAAGCTCATTTTTCAAAAAATTGACAGTTCCAATAACAAGATCTGCTCCATACCAAGAGAAGAGTAAATGCTAATTGCTTGCTTATGAAAGGAAATCAGAACAATCCTAAAGTACTTACAGTTAGAAATGAAACAAATGGAACAAGAATGAAGAGGAAATCTACAATCATCGTAGCAGCATAAGCCCTCAGTGTCTTTTGAAGGACAACATCACCATCATTTTTCTTCGATGAGGCTTCTGAGGCAAAGGAACCTATAAAAGCAAAAAAATCCTAAATCAAACAACTGATGCACAAGATATACTATAACGAATTCATTAAGCAATTGTGTCATTTACCAATCAAATTCCTGCACCCAATCGCACGTCGTATAAGTATCAAACCCTGAAATCATAAAAACGACGAGAATTCACCAAAATTCCCAAAAACATCGAAACTTCCCCGTCAATCTGAACAACCCTGAACGCGAAAATACCGAAAATGAAAAACGAGTTCTTACGGAGACCGTGGTAATGACAAGGAACAGCTCCAGTATGGAAGATCCTGTTAAATTGCTCACGAATCTGTTCCAACACAAAAGAACAGTTCTAAAACTACAGAACAAAGAGATACTTCAATCGGCAAAGACATGAGAGAGTGAAGGAGAGAGGTTTACTGTTCTTTAAGATGCTTATTGGGATTGAAGGACTTGAGATTGGACTCCATTGATACACTTGATCGAACAGCAAATGTACTGGAACGGAACCTATTTCAGAGAAGCTTGAAGTCTTGAACTCGTCGCGTTGGATTTAAATGCTGCGAAGCTCGAAATTGTTTTGATTTGAACATATTTTATATTAGTTCCCCATATTTCTACTTAATTGCAAATATCACCCAGAATATTGTTTTGCGTTTGGATCCAATGAGTTATGGGATACCATATCTTGCATTTTCCGGAGCTCTTCTACACCTTTGATTTTTAGGACTAAAATGAAAAATGTTCTAGAATCAGAATGCAAAAAGAAAAATAAATGAAAATTTATAAGACTAAAATCTGAGCGATGGTTATATGTTCCCAATGTTCTGATAAATTTTTTGCCCATTAGGTACATGGGGGGCAGAGTATTGATGACAATAGATCTCAAGCATAAAATCTAACCATATGAATATAATGGTGGCACATTTTCTTGCCTCAAGGGCAAGGAAATCTAAAGTGGGAACAAATCCCATAAACCTCTCATGAATATTTACAGTAAGTAGCCACCCGCACATAAAGCAGAAGTGCATGCGAGAGTGAGTAAGAGTTCCTCCTAACCGGTCTAATATACATAGTAATTCAACTCTAGTTATGGTTACGATTCTAGTTTAGGACGGTTTAGGACGGTTATGAATTGAGTTCCAATTTAGATCGATTTCCATTCCAATATTAATAGTACCGACTCAAATAAATTATATAAAAGAAAAAGTAATAAATTGGCAGTCAAAATTTGTGATACTTAAGTAAATTCTAATTGTGGTCCCATGTATATTGAGTTTTAATTGTGATCCTAAGAAAATTACATGGTAAGTTTGTCTAATCCAACAATGCTTTTTAGTTCAGTAGGCAGTGTTGTCTAGTATTAAAAAAAGAGTGAACTGCATAAAATATCGCGTAACTATCAATGTTGTCCATGAGGTAGCTAACGGATGGAATTTTTTGAGGGCAAAATCGTCAATTTCCTTTTCTTTATAGGGTAAATACACGATTACCCCCCTGTGGTTTAGGAAAATTACGCATCACCCCCTTAAGGTTTAAAAAGTTACTATGCACCCCCCTATACTTTTGGGAACTCTGCAAAGTGGAAGAAAATGACCAAAATACCCCCCCCCCCCAAATGGCAAAAATGATCAAAACGGCTTGCGAGATGGCCTTTTCGGGACCATTTATTTTGCGTCTCTAGTCCGATTCAGTCCGTTCCAAAAATACCAATTTGTATCAATACTAATAATCCAACTAATTTTTACACAATTATAACCATTCTAATGACCTTTTACGAAGCATTAAACATGGCATGCCACACTGTTTTTCAAGAAAACTCTTGGGAGTAATCATCTTGAGGAGCCGCCCCTGCCACCGTCATCGCTGGATAACCACCACCTTCACCTTCAATCGATAGTCCTGCATCCCCTCAACACGTTCGTGGACCTAGATTAGTACGGATCTTTTATGGTAATGCTTGAAAGTAGCCATAGCATCTTATAGTTTTGGAAAGAATAGAACAAATGGGTTATTGAAAATAAACCATGGATCTCGTATGCATGAGTTGATTTTGTGTTCTATGGATGTTTTTAATCATCTAGGGTCGATTGCATCCAGTGGAAATGGTTAAAAACAAGATATGGAATTTATATGAAAATCAAGAACAAGAAAAATGAAACTTGAAAAAATAGTGGTCCGAGGCTAGTTCGGAGCAAGTTTTAACTATGTTAGAGTAATCCGTTACGCAAAGTAAAAGCTTCTAGTATACAGGCAATACATAGAAGCTTTTATAAAGAAAAGGAAATTGACAATTTTGCCCTCAAAAAATTCCATCCGTTACCTACTTAACGGACAACATTGACGGAGGGGTATGCTTCGAGCAAAACTGATAGTTGCGTGATTAAAAAAAGGCATTTTAAAAGAAAGTGTCATTTTTTTTGGAAATAGTCATAGTTACGTGATGATTTATGCAGTTTACTCTTAAAAAAGTTATCTGTATAATCACTTACCTATCGTGCCAACAAATTTTTTACTGAGTTGTCATCTCTAAGGATGTGACCAACCAAAATTGATCCCCTTCCACCTCTTTTATTTTTTTCTAAGGCTATGTTCTTTTCCGAATATAATCAGGAAAAGTATTACTCTTTTCTCAAAAATATTACACAAAGAAATAACATTATTTTTACAAAATTCACAATTCAAATTTAAAAATTCCCTCTAAATCCTCACTTACATAAATTCAAAAAACACATAATCATTACACTTTTTCTTCTCTTTCCTACACAAATTTCCAAAAGAAATTTCCTCCAAAATAAAATTCTTCTATAATCAAAAATTTTCCTATCTATAGTACTAAGATAACAGAGCCACTAATTGTAAATTTTGTCATTCAGTATTTTCCCGCATTTATGTCGCATTCACCAATATTCTCAAGTCCCTTTCAATCTTTATCACATGTATGTTTTAAAATTGTAGTACACATTTAATACACGGTTAGTAAACGATCCAAACATGAAGAATTTAATAAATCATTGAAGACAAATATGCAATGCTAAATGTGAATTCCAAAAGCAAAAAACACATGATTAAATCTATTGCAAAGTTTCATTTTTTTTTTTTTCTTTCTTTTTTATATAGAATCAGCATCATCATTAGCATCTATGATCTCATCAATGTGAGACAACACAAGAGTGTTAATTAGAGAGAAAAAGAAAAACAAAAAAAAAAAGGAAAAAAATACTATTACATTCTCTAACAGCTACAAAAATGAATTAAGGAGGGTGAGGATTGGGGGTGGAGAAGTTATTTAGTACATTTGTCGCTAAATTTCTTTTTCATATTTTTTGTACAATATAACTCTTTTTTTTTTTTTCTGTAGAATACAACAACATTGATAAACATAAATCATTACATCTATTTTGTGTATAATTTAGACAAAAAATTATACTTTTACCCTCAATTACGTTTCAAGCCGTATCATCCTACGTCGTATCGCTGTTGTACATAATAATTTCTTGGTCATCATATACTCTTACGTCGTACAACCGTTGCACAAAATAATCTCTTGGTGCGCCAGAGGTGATTGAAGAAAATCAACACTCAAACTTTGTCGATAACTACATCCGATAATCCAGAAACTTCTCCAAAACCAAGATTTCCTTCGTTCCCTTTGGATTTAAATTCACCAAACGTGGTGCAACTTTTGCTCCAATTATGTCCTCTAAGAATTCTCGCATGGACATGCTCCGGCAACCTCAAAGTAAATCTATCCTCTTCTTCTCTACTCCTAACTATGGAATGCCCAGTCGAATGCGATCTCGGAAATTTGTTGTCGGCGCGCAGCATTTCGACTCGCCGAGCAGCGGCGGCGGTGGCCGATATCGATCTCTCCACGCTCGCGTTCCCTCTACTCCTCTCGTCTTCGTTTTCGCCCTTAATTGAAATGCAGAAGCTATGGCGCGCCGATTGCTGATCGGCGCCGGAGCCGGCCCCTTCGATTAGACGCATCGTGTTTGTGAAAGAAATTGGGGATTTTTCCGGGGATTCGATTATCGTGTCGAGACTTTTCCGACACACAGGGCACGTTTTGTGTTTCTCAAGCCACAAATCGATGCACTCTTGGTGAAATACATGACAGCATGACGTCAGGAGTCGGAGGACGTCTTCATCGCCGAACTCCACCAGACAAATCGCGCATTCCAGGCCGTACTTTTCCTTCCGGTAATCCTTAACAGAGGAATAGGTGAAAGTGGGGAAAGAATCGATGATCTTGGGATCGATCCCGGCGGAATTTTGCGGGCCCGCCGCATTGACCGGCGTCCCGGCCGGACCATGCCGGATATGCCAAGAATAGAGTAAATTCTGGATGAAACATCTACAGAAATAGAGGGTGAAAAAACCCACAAAGAAAAAAAACAGAACAACAATGGTAATGACGATGGTGATTTGAGGGCTGTTGTAATTATCTTGAATTGGAGTTGAATCCTGGAGGCTTTGGTTCGACATTGCCTGAAGAAATTCCCTTCAAAAGGGGATTGTATTTGGCCGGATAATGACTTGTCCGGCCTCGGCGGCCTGTTGATCGGACGGGAGAAAAGCTAAGGAAATGTAGTGAAACATCAAAAACAACAACAGCGAAGAGGAGGAGGCGAAGAAGAAGAAAAGAGGAAAAGGTTTCCAAGTCGGATTCATTTGGTATAGTAGATTTTTCTGGTTTGGTGAGATTGTTATTTTTTTGGATTGTTGCTTGTGTTGGAAGGAGAGAAACGAGGAGGGGCACCCACGTAATGGCTATGGCGGAACAATAAAAATGGCGGTTGTCAACGCCATTTTTGGTTCACTCAAAAATGGCCGTGTTTGTTTTAGTTTATTCTTCACTGGTCAAAATCTCATGAATGGAGCGATTCTTGTGAGGAAAACCTGAGATGCTCTTTGTTATCTATTGTTAGCATTCTGTTTCTCTTATTCTCTCTTCTATAAATAAGTTGCGAGTTATTTTATTATCGTTAACGCTCGCAAACACTCGCAATGGCTAACATGACAAGATATAAATGAGATATAATATGGTTTGGGCGGGTTCACAGGTTATATAGGTTGACTCAAACGAATAATGAAACGAGTAAAAATCAGAGTTGAGAATATCGACAAGTGAATTTGTCAACTCAAAACCGACACGAATAATTTATACTACGACACTAAAATGCGACATGAGCACGAAATATCTGCGGGTTAAATAGGTCGACACAAATAATACAAATAATTAAATGTGTAAGAATAGGATGGGTTGTCAGCATGGGAACAAGTCAACACAAACTGATAACCAGAACACAACACAAATTGACACCCCAGTTATCATTAAACCTTTTGAAACTTTTATATATTTCTTTCCAAAATTGCTGTTTAATCTCCTCAAATGGTAATAATTAATTGGAAGTGGAAATTTCCTAGATAATTCACATGAAACTCTCCCAAAGTTTGATTTTACTACTAATTACTCTACTCGTCCCATTAAGAAAAGGTCCATTCTAATATCTCCTTACGATTTTTTCATGTCCTCCAAAAATAAGATAAAATTATCAAAAAATAATTAAAGTACAGGGGACATTAGATAGGAAAGTAGAACTGTAGAAGAATTAGAAATGGGGGAAAATTCTAAAAAGAGGGAGAGAAGAAGAATTGAGGGAGAAACTCAAATTTCATTTAGAAAAAACATGCCCTAAGATGATAGTATTACTGATATTTATACAATTTATTAACAAACTAATAATTAACTTAAACGATAGTGTTTAGGGGACTAATCCTCCTGACGGATTTTAACATATTACCAACATCTTCTGAGCCCCTTAAATTACAATACTCTTCAAGTTTATGTAGGTTTTTTCAATTGACAAGTATTGATTTGCAAGATGACCAAATGAATGCAGATATATTAGTAATATTGACTGAATCACGGGGATGTATTAGAAACATTTTCAAATCTTAGGGTCATTTGTAGTTTCTTTGAGAGATAAATGTAACTGGCCTTTTTTGATTAATTAGAATTCTTTTATACAATTTGAAATACGGTCAAATTTATTTCATTTCATTGTTTACTTAGACTTTTTTTTTAGGTTTATTAGAGGTAAATTATACTCCATACCACTAAACTGTTTTAGACGTTCATTTCAGCCGTTAAACATTTTTTCGCTCACTTTTAACCACTAAACTATTAATAATAGTGATCGTAATTGAAACCTTTAAATGGCGAAATCAAGGAAATGTGCTATCATAGTGATTTTATGTAGGAGCAAAAATGCCTGCACTCAGTGTTGTTTGTTGCTGCTCTCCATCACCGCTCGCTCATTCTGACAAGGGTTTTAGTTTACATCTCTGTCGCCGCGACAGTTTCTTCCATCTTTGCCGCACTTTGGTATCTAAACAACTGCAGCCTTGCCATCGCCCTTCGTCCGATTGCAGCCGCGGAGCCACCACCAATGCACGACGCCGCTTCACCATACTCCAGTCTCCATCCCAGCATCTCTTTCAATTTTTGTTTTAATTTCTTCTCTTTTTTTTTATACATATAATAAACTTTATATTTTGTAGTCTTTGATGATATTCCAATAAGAACCACCCATGAACAGGGTTTCCGTGGCTATTAGTGGTAATTCTTGGGCACCATTATAATTCGCCTGAGTATTAAAAAATGATAACAAAAAAGGAAAAAAAAAAGAGGAAATAAAGCAGAACTCTTATAACTTAGCATAATTATGACCAGATTTTAACTGTAAAGAACTCATGCTAACATTTAACCCTTTATAATGATTCAACTAACTTTGATCAGCACTAAACTCAATAAGTAAGAATAACTCTTCACAATTTAAGATCTCTCCATGAGAAGAATTGGCACCTAGATCTTTTGTCAGATATTGTCCTATCTTCTTTATTTACCACTCTCTATTGTTGCAATAGAGAGTGGGGATCACATGTCACATTATGAGGCCCACTCCCTATTGCAAGAGAATAAATAATAAAGACATGACAATAGTAAACAGAAGATTTCAAGTGCCCTACAATGAAGACATGACAATAGTAGACAGAAAATCTCAAATGCCTTACAAGCAACATCAGAATGAAACATTCACAGTAACAAAAAAAATTACAAGATGAGGAGACAACTAGTTAAATGATTGGCTGATGCAATATTCAAAACTCCAAGGCTTACAATAGATGCTACAGCATTTTCAAGCTTTTCAAACTCCCAAGGTTTTTGCCTACTATGAAAGTTACACAACACAGTAACACACCCCTGACAACAACCCCCCTCTCCTTACAAAAAAGAAAAACACAGAGGAAAAAACACATCAGAACATAAAATGGATCCAATTAAAACCATGATGACTCCTAAATTATCAAGCTTCAATGACACAAGGGTAAAAATAGGATACCTAGGTAAATGACATCTACTAGACAGATTCTCATTAATGAAATCTCCATTACTAGAAGACAACAAAATTATTAGTTTTCTTCCCGGCCTTCGGAAAAATCTGCCATTTACTCGAGATCATCAATCCAATCACCGTATATTTTACTGATTTTGTCGGGACCCTTCCATTTCAGATGAGGTCTCTGGCCAGTCTTCTGTATCACATTTGACAACTTCTGTGCAGGAACTCCAGTGTGGTAACCATCCGAATGAGGTAAGGGCGTCACAGCTCCAACCACAGCATCAGCCAGAGGTTTTGAAGGCACCACACCCTGCTTTTGTTCAGTCGGAGTAGTAGCCATTTCAGATTCTCCAGCACTCCCACCAAATTGATGCAGTTCTGTGACAAAGAAAACGAAGTTCAGTATGAATATTACCAAATATTCATCATATCCATAAAAGACAAAACAAAACAGACTGCGTGTATAGCTGGAACTAATTGACAGATTAAAAAGAATTTAGTGTAACCTGTGAAGGCAGCAAAATGAATAAATCCCACTCCAAGCACTCTAGGTGCAACAAAGAGGTCATATATTATAGCAAACCAAAAACAACAGTTGTTGATCAAGAGATACCATGAAACAAACTTAGAAACTCAGGCAAATTTGGGAAAATTACACCTAGACACTGCCAAAATTTGGGAAAATTTCTGAAGATAAAAAAAACTAAGTGATGAAAGTGTATTTGCCATGGTAAATGCTGAAGACAAAAATCCAGAAATTTATTGGGATACAAGACAATGAAAACATAATTAATTGCTAGACCAATTATTAAAGAAAATGCTCATTCTCTCTCCCTCCGTCACACACAGACAACCCTACCTACGCTTGACTTCAGTTGGACAATATCCTATCTTTACTTTTTTGACAAACTTTGGCCAGTACAGAAAGGCTATGGATTGCTTTCTCTGTGTCTAACACATAGGTACATAGCCCCATTTCAAGAGCTGCACACTTTCTGGCAATCATTTCATATTTATCAAGACAAGGCCCAAATGGATTATTAATGAACTGCAGTATCAATGACGTCATACAACCATACCCTGAATTATACCAGCATAAAAGAACCCAGATTTCCACTTATAAAAAAGATATCAAATAATGCAGATATGAGCAATCATAATTAAGGCCAGTTTTATAACACCTCACGCCATCCACTCCCAACGTCACATGCTTAAGTCTCATGAGTGATCACTTTCTAAGTATTCCCAACAGAAGCAATAATGTTTTTTCCAAGTCAATCTTTACATTTTGTTTCCCTCCATAAAGATTAAGGATTTCGATCAATCATCGTAAGGTACTTAGAAAGAATTTAATGTAACCTGTGAAGGCAGCGAAATTAACTAAATCCCACTCCAAGCACTCTAGGTGCAACAAAGAGGTCATAAATGGATTACTAATGAAGGCAGGGATAGGAGTAGCTAACCTAGGAAGCAATGGTTCATCTTGTCACTCCAACAGACATTACTTTTTTATTTACTGTAGATCACAAGACCAAGTGAATAGTCGAAAACTTTAGCACTACGCTATGGGCATCAGAAATCATCTAAAAGAACACATTTTGACCAGAGCATGCTTGTTTATCCCCGTATTCTTCGTATCTGCAGCATCTTCTTCCTAAGATGTGAAATTTTGCATTCTACACAGTACTGGAAGTCGTTAACAAAACCCCCCAACCCCGAAAAACAAAAAGTGAACTTCATAAGCAAATAACATCTTTTGTCTCTATCCATCCTCAATTAGAATTAATCACTTCAAGTTTCAAAAGGGTAGTTTAGAGGTATTTCAAATACGCATACACCAATGGAAAAGATTCACATATTACAAGAGCAAGAAAATATCAGTGTCTCACAAACACACACCATAAGTTCCTTCCACCCAAAGGTCCTAAGAATTCATGCATATGCTAAAGTATATAGACATCACTGAAATTGCTCATATGTCATAGAAGTATATCAACCCAAAGAGGTAAAAGTATTTCACCTCGATAAAAGTACCTTATCAGATACCACAAGAACTGGACTAGACTAGAATTTATTCTTTGGCATTTCATGGAATCAGATGTCAGAGCAATAGAGTCCATATGGATAGAAAACAGGCACAAACAATAAAATCCAAATTTGTAATTAAAAGATTATAGAAACAGATTTGTACCTTCAGCTCCATGAGCAAAATGACACTTGTTTCCGAAGGGGCAGTAACCTGTCATTTCCCATTTGTTGCAAATTCTTGTTTTCCAATTTGAAGGCTTCAAATTCGATGCAGTTGGATTATTACTATAACCACCTCCAGTTCCTGTACCCAAACTTATTGCTTCACTTTCTCGAGCTTTTGACTGCTCATCATGAAGAAAGGTGCAATTATCACCATATGGACAACCCTCTTCAGTGTAAAACTTCTTGCAGTGTCGCCCTTTGAAGGACCTCTGAGATTCTGTACCACCCACGAGAGATGGTATCTGAAATTCTTCCCTGGGCTCCATAGATGCTGCTCTTTCTTCCTCGTGAGCAGCAACTATCTCTTGCCAATTGGGAGGCGGTTTCCTCAATTCTTCAATGCTGTGTGCAAAATTACAATTTGTAACATATGGGCAAGTCCCAGCCCGGAATTTGCAGCATAATTTGGTTTTATAAAACATTTTCCCTATTGCCTTTGATCGGTTCGCAGAAGTCAGATCCTCCATTTGGGAACCTCTAGATTTCTTTTGTGGTGGTTCACCTCCAGATGCCGACTGGGACTGCCTGACATCAAAATTTGAGCTTGTATCGACTGAAGCTTCTCGACTCCAAACCCGATACTCATCTTCAGTAGCCCAAACTCCTGGATCAGCAGGACCACGACCCCAATTCCCACTGCCCCCATTTCCAGAATTCCCAGCAAGTACGTGGACAACATTTCCACCAGGGAATACATTGTCTCGATGATAATCCATTAGCAAGAGTTACTATCTACAACTTTTTACTTATTTCCAAAGGAAAAAAAAAAAAAAAAACTAACTAATTCCCGATTCTGACTAAGCCAACCGCTGTCAGCTCATACAACTTTAAATCTTTCAGGAGGGATTTGAAGCAAAAAGTGGTAAATGGAGGAAAAAAATACTAAGATACCTCAACTAACCCTAACCTAAAGTTCACAGATAATCCACAACAGAAAATTCCCCAATTATTCTGTTGACAAACTACAAGGGCCACAACATACTAATCAAAATTGAATTCAAGCTTTCTAATTGCAATTTTTCCAATCGAACTTATAGCATTTTATTTCAATCTCTTCGTCACTGCCAAAATTATTCCCAATAATGACTTTACAGCAAAGAGCTTTTCAATTCTTATTACCATACAAGCAAAACCCAGGAAACTACGGCTGAGGAAGGAACATAAAAAACCGAAAAAATTCGAACAAAATGTGAGCAACTACAGCAAACGAAACGAGGATACAACAGAATAAGAATCCACCTAAAACCCTCGATTTGTACGATGCTAGAGAGCTTACCTCAACGGTCAGTAACTCGAGGGATGAGGTGGGTGCAGAAGAGGAAGCCGTGGTCTGAACCCAGATGAATCATTGAAGATGAATTACACTTATGATAAGAAGAGCTCAGAAGCATCAATGGCCAATCCGAATATTACCAGTTTTGGGTTTCATTAATGTAAATAACTGGTCAAGGTAAACTTTCTAAAATGTATATTTTTTTCCGGTAATTTACAACTAAGCCCTTGAGCCATTTTATTAGGTGTAATTTTGATCTCTTACCTAAGAGTTATCTAGTGTAAAACGAGATTATAGATACGACTATACTAATCACAAGTATCTGTAATATTTTCATTAAATATCACATTGTAAAAAAAGAAACTTTTAAGTGGAAAAAATAAAAAAACGAAACTGCTACTTATAAACCGTACAAGTTCTACTCTAAGGAGTAGCACTAAGAATTTCATAAATTATAAAAATAAATAAATAAATAAATAAAAGTAAAATTGCTACTTGTGAAGAGTGGTAGTGATACTCTTTAAAAGTAATATAGGAAAGAAAAAAAAGAAAAAAAAAACAACTACACTCCAACAGAGTATAATGATACTTTAACTATACTCTTGAAGGAGATAACGGTTAATCCTTCAATAGTAAAGTGATACTCAAAATTCTCTTGAACGTGTAGCCGTTAGTCTAAATGCTACACTTTAACAACAAAGTAATACACGAAATTCTCTTGGAGAAGTAATAGTAAAATGATACCCAAAATTTTTTTGAAAAAACATTAGGTAGCTCTTGAATAACTAACGTAACTCTAAACTAGATTTCAAATGCCTAAGACTAGAATTCACACATTTTGCCTAATCCACTCTTGCATTTAGAACTTATTCAAGGGTCCCCTATCTTTAAACTCACCCTTTCATTTCGGCTAACTCTTTTCAAAATTTTAAAACTTTTTACAACTTGTATGAAAATTGTTTTGCTCAAAAATAGAGTTTCAATTTAGCACGATACGTGAAATGGACTCTAAGGTCTCTTTCCGAATCTCAATCTCAAATATATGATTTTGATGTTTTGGAAGACTTGAAATAATATAACAATGATCTCTCTTCAATTGATCACTATTAGTCTTCAAATTGAGTGTTTGGAGTATTTATAGATGTTTCAGCTTCGAACAGTCACTAATGGCTAGATAGTGTCAATCGACTGTCGAGTCGACACTGGTCGACACCTCAATCCTAACCCTCACATTTGCTTCTGAAATGTGTCTAATGGATATACGTTTTCGATTGAGCTTGCGAGTCGACACTTGCTTTCGAATCCTGGCTTGCGATTCGTATCCTGCCATTTTGTGCGTTAGCCGATTTTCTTCTTTCTTTTCTTTTATGAAATCTTGCAACTTGAGTTCTGAGTCGACACCGAATTGATGAAGATGTAATTAATTTATGGCCTTGTGAATGTACCTGCGAGTCGACAGTTAACAGAAGGTTTGTTGATACTTCATTTCACATTCAAACATTAGTCATATTATTTATTTGTTCTCAATCATAAAAACAAGTAAGATTGAAAACCTATGTCTAACAAACTTTTCAACATCAAACTGATACCCGTATTTTGTAGGGAAAAAAAAAAGTTGATAGACGTCCGTGTAAATGATGTGGCATCGCATGTATAAATCCATTTAATCCAAGTTTTTGCACTTACATAATAATATTGACTAGGGATTACATCGAGTCAAATCAGGTCGAGTTTTGGATTGTTCAAACTATGTTCATTTATTAATAGAGTCTAAACTTTGTTGGTGTTCGTTTATTTAAATAAACAAGTTTAAACAGATCTTTTATCGAATCAAGATGAGCTCGAGGTTGTTCCTAAACATTCATAGTCTTGTTGTTAACTAGTATAAAATGGTAGTATTTGGCTAATTAAATATATTGTGCGAGTTTACTTGAAGATCTAATTTCTATTAAGAGTTATGTACATGTGTGTGTACAAATTCAATTATTTCTCTTATTTAATAATTTTATTTATATATATATATATATATATATATATTAGTTGTAACCTTTAAGAATAACTTGAATAAGGCCTTAAGCCTAAGTTATATTTTGCCAAAACGTTATTCAATACTTCAAAATTTTGATGATATTGCCTACACTACTATTTGGTGAGCAGCCCAGGAATGTTCTTTAAACCCATCTTGCCTAAGACTAGCTTGGGAATGGCTGGAGTGGTCCATTCCCATGCTTCAACTGAACTCGTTCGCGAGGTCCACCAATCTGTACTTGTCTGCCGGAGAGAAGACATTTCTTCCTCAAACGCACTTCTCCTCCTCATCCTATTCTTCCTCATTTTCATCGTCCTCGTCTTCATACAACATCAAACTCCCTCCTCTTACTCCATTTTTTTTTTTTTTTATCATTTATTCAAAACTCCATCGAAGAACCTTCTCCTTGCCCCTGATTAACACGGCCTCTTCCCCTCAAAGACCTCTCATTTGAACCCCGACCCCTAAACGATCGGCCACCTGAACCTCGACCCATGAAAGATCTCCATTTAATATATATATATATATATATATATGTATGTTATACTTATATTTTTTTATACTTATATTATATAATTAATACCTTAATCGAGTTTGTTCATAAATATAAATGAGCTTTCACCCCTTCTTAATTTATTAATCGAGTCTAAAATTCATTTTATATTTATTTGTATATAAAATGGCCGAATACAAAAACAATCCCGAAAAATTACAAAATAAATTCTCCATTTTGAAAAATAAATAAATTAAACCCTCAACAGAGGAAAATAACATTCACTAAGAGATGTATAAATTGCATACATAAATACTCTATAATCTACCATAAAACATCTCTCTTCTTGATCAAAAGATGATTCGATTCAAGCACGCAGGGAGAATACTGACGAGTGTGAAAGAGCTAAATCAGTGAAAATCGCAATTATGCAGCTTGGCTTCTTCATGTGCATGAATCTACCGACCCCTTACAACCTGCAAGCCACGGCCACAATGGTGACTAAGTAAGTCTTTAATAATAATTATACTTTGTAATTGAAAATGTATGTAAGAAGTTGTACAATTATTGTTTGTTATATTTTGGGCGGCGAATTACATTTACCTCTCCCAAGGTTTCGACAAATTACAAATTAATCTCTGCAAGTTTTAAAATTACAATACATCCATATAGTTTGCTCTTAATTATAAGATTGATCTCTGTTAGTTATGAATTTCAACTTTCACGAACAAGTTCAGAATTTGCTCGGTAAAAGTTCAACTCGAACTCATTTATAGAATAAATGAACAAATACAAATGAAATTTTAGATTTGATTATTTAATAAGCAATCAGAGTTTGAATCCTTCAAATCTCAATTATGCTCGACGATCACCCTTAATTTTTTTAATAGTTCAGGAAGGTATTTGTAATTTTTAGAACCACATGGACTGATTTTTAATTTAATCAAACTTTGGGGAGGTAAATGTAAATTCGCCGTATAACTTTTTGTGTTAATCATTTAGCCCTCCCCAAGGTTTCTCAAATTTACTATTGCTCATTGATATTTGGAATATAAATGTTACCTCAAAAATATTTATGTTAACAAAAAAAAAATTAATCTTATGATCTGGTTAAATTATAGTCACCTGCATGATATGTATAATTAGCCAGAAATGAACATTCAAAAGTAATAATAGTTTTCCGAAATTTCATGGGTAATAGTAGTTTGGTGAAAACTCGAGGGTAAATATATTTTATCTATTTTATTTTATTTTTTGGGTGGGAGAGGGGGAGACTGAGTTTAGATTTTGTGTGTCCTTTACTATGTACAAATGTGTACCACAAATTTAATGCTAATTTCAGGTTCATTTATCATTTTACATCTAAAATTTTTGTAATTTAAGACTATAATACCCGATTGATACATAATAAGTAGTACTTACCTGAGATCTCAACTCAAGAAGGAATACGTACGTGTAGACAAGATTTTCAAAGTGCACCAAAAATTTGTGTAAATTATCAAGAACTCTCATGTAACTTTTAAAGGTTATTAAGAATTTTTTAACCGTGAACGTTATAAAAAAAAAAATTCCATGTGGTTTTAAGAAATAATTAAAAATTATTATATTTTAGAAAGTTATTTAAAAAATAATGTAATTTTAAAAAATTATTAAAAATCAAAAGAAAAAATATATTTTCTCCTTGAATTCTTTTATACTCTTAAATACAATATTTGTATCTACATGTACTAGTTGTTTTTCGCCTGCGCAAGGCGCTTGCCCAGTGTTAATCAATGTGCTTGGTAAAAAATTTTTGCTTGGTTGATATAATAATAACATAAATCGGTTATTCCTCTCATCTCATTATATATTAGACTTTTGTTCCCAGCCATAATTTTATGTACTCACAATATACACCATATGTTGTTGTTGAGAAAACTAAATCAAGCTTAATTAGGAAATTCAATTTGTAGTAGGATTTAATAATTAATTGTTTAACTTGTTTTCAATTTGGATTTGGTTTGTTTTGGGAAACTAGTTTTGCGAAGGATTTGGGTACTATGGTTATATATAAAGAACCCATGGGGTATTATTTTCAGTTGAGTTGAGAGTTCAAAATGTTAATGTCAAAGCATTTCGGTTCTCTGTTTTTTGGGTTGTGAAAGGGAGCCTGTTTTGGCTATTTGATGTGTTGTCATAAGGTCTAGGCTCTCTATCTTCAGTGTTGTGGAGAGTCTGTTTTGGCTATTTGATGTGTTGAGAGATGTGTTTCCTGCCTATGCCTATGATGTTGGGTTATTGATGTAATAGGTGCGTAGGTAAAACAATTTCAGCTTGCCTCGCGTCGCCTTTGGTTGATTTAGTGGACTTTGTTGATGTAAGTCTTTTAAATATCGAACCACATTAAATTATGTGTTGTTTCGTTATTCGTTTTGATTATTTCACTGCATGTTACTCTCTTTGGGTGCTAAGAATATTTTTATGGGAGCTATTATTTGTCCAGATTCGGTCTAGGACCGAGGCGCGTTGATGGAATTCCACATCAGTGCCTCGGTCCAAAAGACGAAAATGCTCCTCATTAATTGATTAAGATAATTGTTTTTTTTTTTTTTTTGCTTTTTTTTTTTACTATTTTGATTTCTTTTCAAACAATACAATCTTTATTGTAAAACAGTACATAGAAGTTTTAAATTAGTACAGTCTTTATTCTAGAATAGTACATAGTAGAAAAAAAATACAGTCTTTACTGTAAAATAAAAAATAATAAAAATAATACACTATTTTATTGTAAAACAGTACATAATAGTCATTATTGTAAAACAGTATAATGTAGCATAACAAACAGTACAATCTTTATTGGAAAACAGTACATAGTAGTCATATTGTAAATTAATTGTTCCACAAAAATTGGACGAAAAATAAAAATTAATTCTCATATATTTAAAATCCATATTTTTACTCCATTGTTTTTCAAAAATATGGATGAAAAAAAATCACCTATTGAAAAGGATGATAAGAGAGGAGAATAAAATAAAATAAAAATTTTAAATGGAGAGGAAGAGATAAAGAATTGGAGGTTGTGAAAGAGGAAAGAGAGGGATTTTTGCCCACTATATTCATATTGGGGCATAAAATTACAAAAATAGTCAAAAAAAATTTTTGATTCCCAATTTATAGAAACCGAAGATGGGGGATTCGTTTTTTCCACCGTCTTCATTTTATAAAATAAATTCAAACAAAAAAAAATTTAAAATTTTTTATTTCCACCAAGAAACGAATTTGGAGGATTCGTTTATCAGGAAAAACAAATCCCCCCAATTCGTTTTCCATTTGTACCCAAAAAAAAAAAATTTAAAAATTCTTTTTTAAATTAATTATTTCTACAAAAATACATGACTTATCAAGGAAAAGAAATACATCCCTCTGAATGAAAGGCATTGTACAAGCCTTGAAGACTGAAATCTTGATGCTCATTAGATACGAATTTGCATATCATTATAATAATTGTCTAAACCCTTTTCAGAAAAAAAAAAAAAAATTGTCTAAACCGATTGTAATAGAAAAAAATTCAGTAAAAATTAAAATCAACACATTACAAAAAATTTTAAAAAAAACATAAAAAATGATAATGACCAATATTAATCTACATTAAGAAGTATTTCGTTGTATTCTTGAAGTAACGTTCAGGATAAATCTAAGTATCATTGCAAGATGAGAAGGAACAGAGAAATCAAAATTAGAATACATAATAATGAATAAACACATAACTAATCCCATCCAAGGCGCAGTAGTTTTAATCTAAGTATAGTTTTAATCATTTTCAAGATACCGTATTCATAGGGATCTTGATTACACATTGGTTACTTCAATTTAAATAAAAAGTGAAAATACAACTAAGGTAAACCTAAGAGGGGAGGGGTGAATTAGGTTTAAAAACAAAGCAAATAAAAATCTTTTTGTGATTTGTGTGTGATTTTAAGTGTAAAGCAATAAAGAAAATAATTTAAAGAACACACAACAATTATAGTGGTTCAATTTTCCCTCCTCAAGGAAATTCAAATCCACTTCCAAGCTAAATGGTTGGTCCTAATCTCCCAATAAGATTCTTAAAGATGAATCTCAAACCTTACAAGTTAACCCAAGGGATTACCTCCTAGTTTACTCAAACTATAGGTAAACCTTCAGTTAATCCCCTTGCTTAGACCCTTATCAACCTCTTGAAAGGATCCAAGATTTCTCTTTAACCCTTTTACAAAGTAGAAAACTAATGCTATGAAAATAGCTAACTATTACAATGAGAATTTTCTATTCTAGCCTAAATTTGAAATAAATTGCTAGAATTTTGAAATGATCTTTTGAGAGCCTTTTAACACTTGAGATTGAGCATAAAATAGATGGAGAGAGGTGTTATAAGTGTTCTTGAAGTGGAGGTATTTATAGGAGAAGAGAGCCCTTGAAATGGTTGAAAAAACGGGCAAAAAGGAGCCAACCCAAGAGGCTCGCGACAGAGGCTGCGAAAATCGTAGGCCTCTGTCGCAAGTGTGCGACAGGCTGCGACTGTCACAGCCAGGGCGGCTCGTGTCAGCCCCTTGTCGGCTCTTGATGTAACCCCTTTTTCGTTTGCTTGCCCTTTCTTCATTTTAACTCCGTTTTCTTCGCTGTTTTTTGCGTTATTTTACCCGTGAACCCTTCTCTTCATTTTTTGACTGAGAAACACTATGGGTCCCACTTAGGGACGTACTTAGGACTCATTTCCTTCTTTCTTCATTTGCTTGTCGTTTCTTCATTTTAGCTCCGTTTTCTTCGCCCTTTTTTGGGTTGTTTCTTCCGTAAACATTTCTCTACATTTTCTCACTTAGAAAAATCGTTAAATTAATTCTCATATTTGTTAACTCATCAATCAAAATAAGGATTAAGACCAACCGGGTCTAACAAGAATATGATACGTTTAAGAACCGTTCAAGAGTTATTTTTTAAAACATGTTTTTTAATATAATTTCATATTTTTAAATGTCTACTAGAATAGTAAAATTTTGTCTAAAAAATGATGAAAACAGTTAATTCATATATTAAATTCTTTTGTTCAAAACGAATTATAAATAATTATTAAAACCCTATGCCCATTTAATGTGTTGAAGAAAATTCCATAACTTATTAACTCTCAAATTTGATTCAATTACAAATTAAATTTTAAGTTATATATTTGCGTTTTTTATTTTTATTTTCAAAAAAGCTGAAAACGAATTAGGGGGATTCGTCAAAACGAATTAGGGAGATGGAACATTATTTTAAAAATAAAAAAAAGATAGAAACGAATTTATTGATTCGTTTATAGGAGAAAACGAATTCAGGAAATTTGTTTGTATGAGAAAATGAATTCTCACTGAATTTAATTTCTTTTTTCTATTTTTAAAATTTTTTTTTTTCTAGAAACGAAGACGGAAAAAATGATAGAAACGAATTTGCCATCTTCGTTTTTTATAGAATGAGAATTTAAATTTTTTGTTTATCATATTTGGTAATTTGATGTCCCAAAAGTGAATAATGGGGGGGGGGGGGGGGGGGGGGGGGGGGGGGGGGAGGAATCAGAAAGAGAGAAAATAAAGCTATGAGAAAAAAGAGGAGAGGAGATAGAAGAAAGAGAAGCTAAAAAAGAAGGGGGCAAATAATTGAAAAAAAAACAAAAATTGGGTTCCTTTCGGGAACCCTCGGGACGAGAGTTCTTTGTTCATAATCTATTTCCCTATTTTTATATCCTACAGTTCTTAACTTATATCTGCCTATATATAAAGGGGCA
Source organism: Leptodermis oblonga (assembly GCA_016801395.1). Lineage (NCBI taxonomy): Eukaryota > Viridiplantae > Streptophyta > Magnoliopsida > Gentianales > Rubiaceae > Leptodermis > Leptodermis oblonga. Next base: position 7,520,845 of record CM028757.1, read on the forward strand.
TACTATTTGCATTAACCATTTTACTATTCACAGTAACATTTTTTTAAGAAAAGTCTAATTTGCCCTTTTTTGTTAAATTTTTTTTTTTTCATTTTTCACCTATAAAACCAAAGGTTGCGGCAGTTAATTTGCATTGTGAACTTGTTTTCCATTTACGCCAACAATTTTATATACAGTAATTCATTTATCACTGACACGTTTATTCAAATATGGTCGGTATACCCGAGAACGATCCATATTACACTGTAAGTAAACACTGTATATATATTTTTACTTTAAATTAGTTTGCCTTAAAAAAAAATCTCTGTATACCCTTCATTTTCGAAAAAAAAAAACTTCTTGTGGGCAGGATTTTTGTCCTGGATCTGCGATTATCTGGGCATTTTTTGCCGTATCTGTAACATTTCGGCCGAGGAGACTGTCTCCCCAGCCGAAATTTCATGGAAATACCACTGGACACGGGCGGTATTTACCCTGAGAAATACTACCCGGTGCCTGGCGGTACCGCCGGCGTCTGGCGGTATTGACCGAAGAAATATCGCTAGGCACCGGTCGATATTTCTCGGGTCAATACCGTCGGTGTCGGGCGGTATTTTCCAAGCAAATACTGCTGGCGTCCGGCGGTATTTCGCCGAGAAATACCGACAGGAGGTATTTCTCAAGCAAATACCGTCGGACGTATTGGTGGTATTTGAGGCAGAAACACCGCCCGGGCATTATTTTTTGGCGAAATATCGCTGGCCACCGACGGTATTTTGATTCGAAATACCGCTGGCAGTATTTCGCCGGAAAAAAAAAACGACGGCTGCCATTGGTTTTTTCCGCCAGAAAGTCATTTTTCCCTCAATTTTCCCGACCGAAATGGCCGCGATATTCGCAATATCCCTCCGACCTATGCTGATCATAATTCTGTCACAATTTCGCGTCTCGGCGACAAGATTATTGCGAAATTTATTGGTTAAAGCTAAATTTGACGGTTTAAGTATGCTGAACCAAATTTGTTGTATTAACAGGATTTCCGTATTGAGAGGGATGACATTTTTGCTGACCACACCAATGTATTTCAGACGAACGAAGAGTTCAGAAGTAGGAAAGATATGATTGCATGGGTTAAAGCACGAGCAGCTGAAAATAATATGACTGCAAAAATTACTTCCTCTTCGAAAATGTTGGAGTTGTTCCTTACAAGAGGGAGAAAAGGTAGAATTGAGATAGGGTGCGATAGATCAGGACAAGTTAGATATAAGCCACCCCTACCGGAAAGAAAAAGCAGGCAGAGAAATACAAACAGCAAGATGACAAACTGTCCATTTCACCTGAAGGGACGAGAAATTGTTGGGAAAAATTGGAAATTAGAGGCCATAAACGGTAAGCATAATAATGAATTATAAGAAGTTCGAAATTGGCATTCAGCACAGTCACGGTTAACAGAATTGAAGAAGAAGAAGATTGCAGACATGTCAAGTATTAACATCAGGCCGAATGATATATTGGGCCAATTGCGAGCGGATGATCCGGAAAATGTCAGCCATATAAGACAAGTGTACAACGAAGCAGCCAAAAGTAAAAGGGATGCGAGGAGAGGTATGACTAACATGAAGTGTTTCTTCAAACTACTGCATGATCACGAATACTTCTATGCGCACGCAGGTGATGACGACAGTAATGCAGTCGGGCACATGTTCTTTGCACACAAGAAGGCGCCTCGTCTACTTGCTTTGTTTTCGTACGTGTTGTTTATGGATACGACGTATAAGACAAACAGGTATAACATGCTTCTGCTGCAAATAGTGGCTCATGTACCCACAACTCAGTATATTCATATCGCTTTCGTTTTCATGCGGGATGAGATTACACCGAGCTATTATTGGGAATTGACGCAATTGAGCAATTTATTCGAGCGAAATAAATACCAACATGTGGTCATCACTGATCGAGAGATTGCCTTAATGAATGCTATGCAACTAGTATTCCCACATACTACCCAACTACTGTGTAGGAGACACATTAAAATGGATGTCAAGAAACATGTAGTATCGACTGGCAACGACAAAACTACAAAGGATGTATTTCTATATCGTTGGGGGCTAGTGATTAAAGCCTTGACATATGAACAGTTCATGGAAGATGTGGATTATATTGATACTAAATATGAAAATAAATCTAGATTCAAAAATGTTATTCCATACTTAAAAAACACATGGTTGACTCCCCACAAGGACAAGTTTGTGTCTTGTTGGACGAAAAATATAAAGCATTACGGAGGGCACACCATGAACATTTAAGTTATTTATAACTTTAATTTATGATTTGTATATTATATAATTACATGATCTTTTATATAATGCTTTATGTTACAGTCCAATTTTTAATGTGAATTGTCTTTTAAGGTTGAGAGTGCACATGCACAGTTGAAGAAGGCAGTTGGTACGGATAGAAAGACATTTCTAGGTATTTTTCACGACATTAATAATATTATGATAGGGTTGCACTTCGATGAAATTTGGACTGCAATGGAATCTTCTCGCATCAAAACATACCGGAAGAACGACTACTTACTGTATAGTAGGCTTAACAATAGAATGTCTTTCGCTGGTATTACAATGGTTGAGGAAGAATATACAAAAAGAGTTGGCCTTATCGGGGAAGATGGTGCGCTGTGTGGTTGCGAACTCCGAACTAGTTGCGGTCTGCCATGTGCATGTGAGATGTAACAGTTGGTGCTCGCGTACTATCCAATTGATCCTATCGACGTTGACGAGTTCTGGAAGACGCTGCATTTGGGAGATAATAATCTTCCAGAAACTCAGGAGGAGAGGCAAATCGCTGAAGGGCGACTGCATGACATGTTTGTTGATGTAAGACGCATCCAAGCGCTGAGATATAAGGGTGATGGGTGTGGTACATTCGAAGCTTTATCCGAAAATTGTTGATCTAGTTGAGCCGGTTAGTAGGCCACACAGGGGACAGCCGAGACACAATCCAACCCAATGAGATCTATCAGGGTACGAGCATGCCGAAAGGAATGCACTACAACAAGGTGCGAATGTGTGTATTTCATGTACATGTCATTGTGGTTAAATACATATACATATACTAAATTTAATATGATTTACACTCGCAGGTCGGCGATCCAAAGGCGGACAGAGAAGACGAAGGGTTGTTAAGCCCCATGCTTCTGAATGGCCTTACGACCTTCCCATATTTCTGAAGCAGTTCGTATTCGAATACATTAAAGGCACGTTAATGTAGTGCCCGATGGACATTGTGGTTTTAGAGTAATTTCTTATTTCACACACGATGCAGATGAGGTGCAGTAGTACCAAGTGCGCAGAGACTTGCACCAAGAACTCCGGGATGAAGCTACTTTTTGGCGCTTCGTTCTTGGGCTAGTCGATTACGAGTTAGCAATCAGGTTGATAGATTGTTATGTAGTTTTGGCAGATGAGGAATTCTAGTTTAATTTGCATCTTCTGGGAATACTTGTCGCAACGAAGTACCAGAAGGTTATTACATTATATGCCCAACAGAGTAATACTTTTCTTCCGCTTCAGTGGCGGGGGACCGGCGTCTCTAATGATCCGATCAGTTTCATCAATATGAGTTTAATAAGACAAAATCATTTCATTGCTTTGTTAACGACAGGGGAGGTCTTGCTACCCCCAATCTATTCGACGTAGAGAAACAGGGCCTCAGAACAAATGCAACTTTGGAAATCCCATTTGGAAGAAAAATTTGTTACTTTCAGGAATAAATTGACTGTTGAGTATTAGTATTAGATATTTTTCATATCCACTATTTCACGTTAACTGCAATTTACTTTTGATTTTATGTTCACAATATAATATTCTCATCTTTTAACTTTCGTATGTAATTAATTTTAACATTACTGAAGGGCAATAAAGTATATATATATCATCCCGAATGATATATTACTTTATACAATGCATAAAAAAGCGAATTAAATATAACCCACTAATTTATAACCGCTTATTCAGTAATTTATCTTACAAGTATTTAAAAAACAGTCAATAAGATAGCACAAGGGACCTTGCTGCAATTTACTCCAGTGCCAGCATCAAATCCTCCATATGGGTGCCCAACTCCTCTATGGCACTCTCTCTCACGTCACTGGGGACAGTATGCCGATTTCGGGGATGAGCATAATACATTTTATTTGCTATATATTGCAAACGCTGCATTTGGAAGAAAAATCGAAATATAACAAAAACTATTGACGAAAAAATATAATTAATTGACAGAAATAAGCATAAAGTTCTAGTGTTTACCGCAACCGTTGATAGCTTTTTGGGGTCCAGTGTTTCGTCCACTTCTATGTCGTCGGGACTAACACGAACGTGCGTTCACGGCTGGAAGTAGTCGAGGTACTCAAGGCACAACTGATCGGGCCAATGAGCCATCTGCATCCCCCTTATCACCTCACTCTTGTATATTTGTAGGGCCTTAAAATTCGTATCGTACACGCAAGGCAATAAATAAGACCCCTGTACAAGATTATTGGGTGCACTCCTACAGGATTTGACCCAAAAAGAAGCCAATTTACCTAGTTCATGTGAAACATAGTAAGTGAATAATCGACTAAGTCAGCTATTACACTAATAAACATTAGAAAATTTAAATGACATAGAAATATTACCTCTTCGAATTTCATTCCGTCTAGTGCGCATCTGTATGATACCAAATCCCAGTTAGGCTCGCGCTTCCTTCCGGTTCCGATGTGGCACTTGGCTGCAGCAGGCCATTCAACATCCCAGAATCTCAACTATGGAGGACTAAACGCGGGAAAATACTAGTATATCCAGCTCTATTAAAAAAAATGAAAAACACATTAGTCATTTTAATGTACTGGTATAAAGTATTGAAATAATTTATAAACGATTCCAACAAACCTGCAATAAGGTCAGACACCCGCCTAACTGGGCACAGTCTGCCCTAGAGGCCCTACCAAGATTGCGATAAAGGTTTGCCAAACAAGCTGCACCCTACGCAAGTCCGCTTACGCTTTCTACATCGCGGAGGTAAGGCAGGAAATGCCCAAGAACGTGGATTTTTTTCTTATCCACGAACATGGTATTTCCAATTAACCACAACAAATACCCTGCGGCAGAATTGACTGCCTCCACCTGTTCACTAACACAATGCTCTCAAAGGAGGGACATTTTCACACTTGCAAAATCTCGCTCCCCGAACTTGTCTTCCTCAATCCCCAATAATTCTAAAAGCAGTTCCTTCATTTCTGCCGGCTTAATTTTTCAACCAATTCGCGATCCGCCAATCGAAATCCACATTATGTAGGCCACGTCGTGGAGAGTGATACTCATCTCTCCGAATGGCATGTGGAATGAATTAGTTTTCGGATGCCATCTCTTAACAAAGGCACTTCTAGATGCCATCTCTTAACAAAGGCACTTAGAAGTACAAAGTCTAACTCTGGATGCATGCACCATACTAAATGTGCCAACCCGGACTGTTCCACTATACTTTTTATTTTCCCATCGCCTAAATCCCACATTTGCAGCCACTCATGGCCATTATGGCACAACAATACACCACGTTCATTTTAGGCACTAACGTATTAATCATAAATCGAAAATAAATAAAAATTATATTAAGAAATTTGTAATAAAGCATAATACGATACCTGTCGATGCCATATATAGTATGCAACATGACCCTTAAAACTCCATAACAACTCTGGATCTGAAAGTCCACCGCCAATCGGACCATCTAGAGACCGGTAAGCCTTCCACCCGGCATCCCTCCCGGACCCAGACCTTGACAATGACTTACGTGAGGAGCCCATTAATTCTTTGCCTTTTTCACTCCTTCATTGGTTGGGTGCATTGTTCCCTTCGTTTTCATCCTCCAACCGGTCCGAATTCCCTTCCATGTACCCCTGCTACTGAGACATGTCCATCTCAAATCTTTCCGCATTTTCCCTAGCTTCCTCCTCCACCGCATTATTAATGTATGACGGGGCAAATTATGTTTCGCCGTAATCAATGTTACTTTCCCTCGTCGCATTTGAAAAGTTAGAAGAGCCATGTGCTCTTCCTGCCAACCTTCTCTGGTGTTCGGATGCAGTGGGAGGTATTCGGTCACCTACTTCCTCAGAGGAGGACTGTGTCGCCTCAGTGTTTTTTTCAACCAAGTGCAAATTGTCATCCTTTTTGCTTAATTTCAATTTCCTAAATGCTTCTGCCATCTGCAATAATATAAACACACATTTCTCAATACGAAATTAATTGATAACATATAAGGAACAAGAACACAATTAAAGTGCGCAAAAATTTAAAATATTGGCTCAAAACTTGCCCCTTCCGGGCAGAAAACCGCCAAAAATTCCACCGATCGCCGAAAAATATCCCCTGATCGCCGGAGGTTTTTTCCCAAGAATATTGCCGTTCGCCGGCGGTATTCCTGGGGGAAATACCGCCGGCCGACCGCGGTATTTTTCCAAATATAGCGCCAATCGCCGGCGGTATTACTTCATGAATACCACCCCTTTTTGGGCGGTATTTTGGTATAAAACACCGCCTGGGAACGGTGGTGTCCGGAAGGGAAATACCGCCGGGCAGTATTTCCCTCAGGAATACTGCCGGTCACCGGCGATATTCCTTCATGAAATACCGCCGGTGACCGGCGGTATTTCAGCCCCATCCAGGCCGAGGAAACCTTCTCCTCGGCCTAAATTTTACAGATCCGGCAACAACCAGCCGGATCTGCGTAGATCGAAGAAAAAATTAATAATCTCGGGCAAAATAATAACAAATCCAGACATATTACAACCAAATTAATCAAAACAACAAATAAAACAACAACGAAACAAATATTAATTTTAGGCACGCACGTTTTGCCGATCCGATTCGTCTTGACTTTTATCCGATTTACCCAATTTTGTGATTTCTTCTTCTCCACACAGCTCTGCTTTCTCACCTTTGCTTCTACTTCCTTTTTCTTTGCAGGCTATTTATAAACTTTTGCAGGCTTATTTTAGTCTTTTGCCTTTTTTATTTTTCTTTTTTTTTTGTGTGAGGGGTATTTTAGACTTTTTACAAAAAAAAATATTACTGTAAATAGTAAAATAGTTATTGCAAATAACAATTCCTTATATAAAAAGACATGTACTTTCACTTTAGCTACCTCATATCATGCCACATGTCATAATAATTAGCATCTAATCACCATTTAATTATCTTTTTCCACTGTGGTGACTGTATGTTTCTGTATTTTCTACTCATAAACACAATTCACATCCCTAAAACGGGATGACCAGGTGATTCATAAAGTAATTCAATTGTTTCCTATAAAATAAATTTTAGATATATTTTCAAAATAAAATAATATTAATTTAAAGTTTTCTTTTTATAAAAAAGTTCTGATTGACATGTACGTAAAACGGGTTAACCTGTCAAGTCGAATGGGTCATGACCCACTAAAGCACGGATTGACCGAATTCGCTCATATATGTTTCCTTTTATACTAAAATTTAAATTAAGTTAAAAGTAAAAAGACTTAACCCACCAAATTAATGGATAATGACCCTATAACTCAAAGAGTAGACCCTTTTTTTAATAATATTAACTTAAAAAATATTTAATTTAAAATAAAAATAATTTATTTTTGTGTCTGTATATATATATATATATATATATATATGTATTATGTTCTGTCCTAGATTGAAGTACTTCTCATTCCTAATATGATTATTTATGTTTCCTACTTATTTTTATCCATTACGTGTTGTTGTATTGAAATAAATTGAGTTTGATGAAATGCTTTGCAATTATTCCAACTTCTGTTCTCCAATGTTTTGAAATGCTCTATCCATGGAATATGACTTTATCTTCTGCAACTGTTTGTTGAATTTGGAGTTTTAGCATGTCTTGGTTATAACTCTCTTTTCTTCTGTTGGAAAATAATAATTTAAACCAAACTTGTATTAATTAGGTAATTATATTTGTAGTAAGATTTGCTATTTTGTCTGTTTTCTATTTTGTTTAGTGTTTGTTTTGGAAAACCTAGTTATTTTAGGAAATAGTTCTAAATCAGATTTATGGTAGGATTCAGGGATAGTTTTCTATTCAGGGATAGTTTAACCTGTAAATAGAGGCATTGGGTGATCATTGTAATCATAGAGATAGATAGAGAGATTGATAGGGAGAAACTAAATAGCATTCTTGTTGTTTCTCGACCAAGCTTTGGCTTAGTGTGCCACACAGATTGTGTGCGTGTGGGTTTGTTTATTGTTCGTTATTACAAAGAAGTTTTATTCCTCTGTGCGTTAGTCTCTTTTTATTATTTTGGATATATATTGCTTTTATATTCTACAAGTGGTATAAGAGTCAGAAGAAAAAAAATCTGTTTAGTTGACAGCCGTGCCTTGCATTCGGCGTCGAAGAGAAAAATACAAAGATTAAAAGTAAGCCTTGGGGCTGGTTTGTTTCCGACGAAGTCTGATTTTGCTTCGGTTCTGTGTGTGTTTGCTGCACAAGGCAAAAAGTCTATTTTTATATTGATTTGCATGCAAATTGCATAGAATCAATTGGAGTTGGCTTCGGTGGAATCTTCTGCATCAAATTGGTTTGCAACAGTTCATTCAAAAGGAGGCGATAAATGATGCAGACGATGAAACAAAGGTGAATGTACATTTGATATTATATCTAATTCGTCAATCTGTTGATAGTTCAATCTCTGAAAAAATTTGTCATGCTAAAACTACCAAACAAGCATGAGATATTTTAGTAAAAAGTTATAGAGGAATGGATTAAGCTTAGAAAAATAATGTCTTAAAATTGAAAAAGACATTTAGAGACAGCAATATGAGAAAATGTGAGACAATTAAATATTATATTAATAGATTAGAGAAAATCTAAGATGAGAAGAGATCAAACAGGTATTTTCTCGACGAAGAAACTTTTGTGAATCATGTTCTCAATACATTACCTAGGAAGTTTGATTACTTTGTGGAATTGATCATTGAGACAAGAGATATTTCAAAGTTGTGTTATGAAGAATTATTAAGTATATTGATCCTTAATGAAATAAGGATTAATAATAAGCAATTGGTAATCAAGGAGTTACAAGAGCATGTATTCGAAGAAATTGCTTCAAGAATTGTGAATGAAGAAAGTGAAAGAATCAATGAACAAGATTGTGTCAAGAATGTGGATTAAGGAACTGAAGATGTTGATTTGGTCAAAGAATAAAAGACTGTTTGTATTAGCGAGATATTAAAATTGAAGATCACGTAGATAAAAGTGATCATGGGATTGTTGAAAACTCTGCTGAATTGGAGCAGATCAACTGCAGTGAAGTCAACTCCTTATTTGGGGAAGAGTCCGACCAGGTTAAAAATGTGACAGTGGAGCCTTGGATTTGCAAGGACATTGTTATGTTTGACAACATTGATGAGATTAGTAATGTCGACGGAAAGCTATGTTCTAAAGATGAATGGGTAGATATTAGTGAATTCTTTGATCAAGCTAGAAAATTTGACAAGATGTGCTCAAAATACAAGTTTATATTCAAATCAAATTTGAAAGACATACCTCGAATTTGCAAGGTTGTTATTGAAATTTGCAAGGATGATTATAAGATTGACGAGAAGACTAGTTTAGATGAAGAATGGGTGGACATGACTAAGTTCTTTGATAAGGATGGATTTCCACAGAAGATCCATGGAACATACAAAGGTGTCTTTACGTTGAAACTGAAAATAGAGTTGAAGAACTACTACAAGGTGATGTTGTATGTTGTCTATACTGCAAAGGAAATTTCAATGGAGATTCAAGCCCGTGATGGCGATGGACCTGCAGTGATCCAAGTTTGGTTTAAGGGAGACTATGTTGGAAAATAATAATTTAAACCAAACTTGTATTAATTAGGTAATTATATTTATAGTAGGATTTGCTATTTTGTCTGTTTCCTATTTTGTTTAGTGTTTGTTTTGGAAAACCTAATTGTTTTTGGAAATAGTTATGAATCAGATTTATGGTAGGATTCATGGATAGTTTAGCCTATAAATAGAGACATTGGGTGATCATTGTAATCCAAAGATAGATAGAGAGATAGATATGGAGAAACTAAATAGCCTTCGGGTTGTTTCTCGACCAAGCTTCGGCTTAGGTGCGCCGCACAGATTGTGTGCGCGTGGGTTTGTTTATTGTTCGTTATTGCAAAGAAGTTTTATTCCACTGTAGATTAATCTCTTTTTATTATTTTGGATATATATTATTTTTATATCCTGCATCTTCTTCACTCTACGCCGTATACATAGTTAATAAGGAAGAGCTATAGGCGTAGGCTAAGTGTTTATGTGATTCAACTTCATCTAAATGAATCAGTCACCTTATGTATTGTTTAAGCCCCATCTTTTGGAGAAATTATTATATGTATATGTTATATCTTTAAAAATAGTGTAAAAACAATATCATAAATCAAATATTCATATTTTATATTAATTCATAGACTACCTATATGTACATCACCTTCCCTTGCAAGATAGCATTTTTCTCTAAATGTATCTGGTTGCACAATTATACGTGATACAACTGATGTACAGAATAATCTCTCAATCTTTTGGCGTTGGCTTTCATAATATGTGTAATTTTTTGTTTTCCTTTCTTCTAATACGGGAAACTAATGATGTAAGGAAACACAATGATTAGAAAGTTCTGCGATTTGGAAAGTTAGTTGCTTTAGGATGTCTTTTAAACGTATCTAAATTAGACGTGTATTGATTGTTTTGAGTTATGATGGAATTGCAACAACATGGTATTCTCCTTCGCTAGAACTATTGCAAAAGGATAATGGTTAGAAAGAAGTTAAAGGTATTTATACATGTATAACCAATGTAGCTTTGTGATTATTTTTCCAGGAACTTAAAGGGTGCGCTTGACGCGCATAAAAGGGAATAGGAATGGGGGGCGTCTCATATCTGTGAATCAATAATTTCCTCATTAATGAAATTTTAGATTGCTTTTTAAATGATATAATAGTTGAAATTATTAAATTCCTATACGTACAAAGCATAAGAATTTCAATCCTAAGAATCAGATGTTCATTCCCTCCATTCCCATTCGCCAAGCGCACCTAGGGCTGTTCAAATCAAGGTAACCGATCCGACCCGAACCAGATCCGATCCAATCCGAACGGATCGGTTCGGTTCGGATCAGTGATCTAGAATTTTGGATCGGATCAGGTCTGATCCGAACCGAACTGAACTGACCCAAACAAAAAAATTGAGCCTGTTTCTCTCTTTCTTTTTCTTCATTTTTCTTGTTTTTTTTTTTATATAAAATTTCGGATCGGGTTTTCTAGATTCGGATCGTAGCCCGATCCGATCCGAAATTTCGGGTCGGATCGATGGATCGGACCCGATTTTCAGGTCAACATGGACAGCCCTAAGCACAGCCAAAGGTGTATGTACTCTTCTACGGATATATGCATAACCAATGTAGCTTTGTGATTATTTTTTCCTAAGTAAAAATTTAATAATAAATGTGCAATGTACTAAATCGAGGTGTAAAAAGTATATTGCAATGCTCACTTTCATGTCAAAAGTTAACTTTATTCAAATTTAAAATTTATAGAAATGACTCTTAAGCGGTACCATTCAAAATATTCGCTTAGAAGTATTTATGTTAATAAAATGATTATAATTGATTAAAGATCAATAACAGGGAGATGTTAGATTTCCCCATTATTATGAAACTTACAAAAGCATTTGAGAAGCAATCCAAATTAAGTTTACAAGAAGATTAGTGAGGACAATGGATCGTGTTTATGGGTTAGTGTGTTCGGATTACCGTGTTGATATACTTTGTGTTCAAGTTGAAGTGTTAATATATTCGGTTTACTAAAAGCACCTAATCATAATATATTTAAAGGAACCATTCATTTAACCATTAGAATTAGACATTTGCCAAATGATTTTTCAATTTTTTGGAAATGATTATAAATTCTCCACGACCTCTTTGCACAAACAGAAACCATTGTTTCCAACCAAATACATAAACAGATAAAGACGACTGGAGTACATTGGGCTTCAGCTGATAGCCCATAGAATGCACAGAAATAGTTGGACTAAGAAATTGGGAGGGGCCGCGCGAACGCAGGCCCCCTCTATCACAAATTATGACGTAGGCTCTACCACTTGGGTAGACCTTAGGCGGGCGCCCCTCCAACGTGCAATGGAGGCCACCAGCCTAGGCCATGAGTCTTTTGGATCGCCCATTGACCCCGTCCAGGTAAGTATGTTTCTCTTTGCCACCCCTTCTCATTTTATAGCCACCTTCTCCCTCACATTAGTCGCACACTCCCGATGTGGGATGCGGAATAACTCCTTCAGATGACCTTTTGCAGCCACTTCTTTTTCCTCGGCTTCAACATGTTTTAGTTTCTTTCTCATTTGATTTTTGGAGATGAAAATTGGCCGATGTGATCTTACTTTGTGCCAGCAACAAAATATAAATAAAATTAAAATATATAGTGAATTATATAAAATACTAGATTCTATACATATAATTGCAAACTGTGATATTAGAAAGCCATCAGCATAACAAACGTATAGAATATGTTAAAGACAAGGATATAATTTTAAATTAAAATAAAAAATATAGAGTTAGCTAATGGTTAAGGATAATTATATACTCTCTCCGTTCCATTTGAAGAGATTATTTTGAAAAATGTACAACTTATTATGGATTGTGAGGTACAACACATAACATAAATAATTTGACACCATATTTTTCACTTATATCTTTAATTTAAAAGTAATGGTTAATTGTGAATTACACATTATTATATTATTTCATCTGTTTTATTAGAAGAGTCCACTTTGTTGTACTATTTTAGTTAAACAAAGTTGACTCTTCTAATGGAACAGAGAGAGTAATAAGGGTATGTAATGTAAATAAATTTAAAGTGAACTCTTTTAATGGAACAAGATTTGTTTTTGAAAGTATATTTTTAAATGAAACGGAGGGGTATTTGATAGATGATAAATGGGAAGTGTTAGATGAAATTAGTTTGAATTCAAACTTTTAATTGAGGACTCGATAAAAATGTGTAAAATTAAGAGTGTATTAAATGTGGATATATATAAAAACTGAAAGTATATTAAAGCTTGTTGTATAATGTTGAACCCTCGCTTGGTGCCAAGCTCCTCCGACATCGGCCTTTCCTTCCTCCTCCTACTTTTGGGAGTCTCTTCCCTGTATCACTCCGATCCTTAAGTCAGTAATCAAGTAAAACAGTAAACTTATGAAATTAGCAAGAATTCAATACATTTTCCAATTAGAGAGCCGTTAAGTATTTATAATGGGAAGAGGCATGAATGGTGCTTGCTGTCAGAACTAGGTAGCTCTGGTGTCGCCCTGAAATCTATCCACGTGTCCCTGGTCCATTCTAAGAGGACACATGTCCTTTATGCCACCTGTGTCGCACTAGTAGGATCAAATCCAAATAGGTCACGGCCGAGGTCAGCCTTGGTCCACCTCGGCCTTAATCCAATATCCAACATATAACACAAAATAACGTGTCAAAATTGATTTATTTGACTTATGAGGTCTTATGATAAAAAAGAGAGATACTCCATTCGTTCTATTAGAAGGGTCCAGTTTAAGAAATATTTTTTATTCCATTAAAAGATTTCACTTTCAATTTTTTTTACACCTTCGACCCTTACTTATATAATCATGTGTGGTCTACAATTAGTCTTTAATTAAAAAGTAAGGATATAAATGGAACAAACGGTGACAAATTAGTTAATTAAGATATTGTATCTTGATATTCATAATAAGTTGTACCTAAATAAAGATATACCCTTCTAATGGACCGGAGGGAGTATATATTTTTTAAATGTTATTTTCTTTTCTATTATGATAAGATATAGAGAGAATTGATGGAATCACTTGTAAAAGTATGGAACAAAGTCACTCTCAAAAGATTTTAAACAGATCTTGATAACTATGTGTGCACCATCGTTTCTCATCACTATTATTTCCATTCCAATTCTCATTACCTCTATGAACCAATCGCGTAGCGAATATAAATTGTTTACTAGTTGCACTCCATCCAAACAAGACTACTCTATTCATGCACAAGGAGGGTTTTTTTTTTTATTTTTTTTCCTTTTTTCTTTTTTTCTTTTCTCTCTTCATTGACAATGCACATATACTTAAGGATGGCAATATTTGATACGACAAGACTCCGACACGTTAAAGTGGCCCGTCAACTTATTTATAAACCGAATTTGCCATTCTTAAAAGATAAAATTGATGATTTTTGGCACAACACGAATTTGACACAACAACGGTGATCAATCCCTATGTTCAACATAAATACGCAAATTACGAATAACAAAATTAACTTTCAAAAAAATAATAAATATAATATATGTTTAAGGAACAAATTAATTTACAAAATTTATTCCCTCCCTCAAAAACCTTTAAATCCTAACTTGTACCCAGTTGACTTTTGTTCCCTTTGAACATCTTTCAACTCACACACACACATACATATGAACAAGTTCATCCATCTAGATCTAGATATAGCTATTAAAGTAATTAAGGTTTCTCCTCATTCACAGTAATGAATTTGCTGGAATCTTTCTTCATGGATCGATCTCTCTATGTTTCCTTTTTGTGCCATTAATGTTTGAACTTTAAACACATGATCGAGCTCTCTGTCTGAAAAACTGGAAGTGGACCACACTGATTGTTAAAGATCACCCACCCCGACCACTTACCAGTCAACCCAGCTGGGACTGGGATCCACTTTCAAAATCCACCATTATTTTGTTCAGTTTCTTGTTGCTTATTCTCTGCTGGATCATCCTTCCGTTCACCACCTCTTCCTCCTCGAAACTGTATTAAAATAAGAGAAATCTACGTCAGTTACCGCGAAAATAGGGATTTAGCGACGGTTTTTAAGCGACAATTTGGTCCTTTATTGACGGAATTTTCCAAAAATGGCCGTCACTAAAAGTTTGCCGCTAAGATTCTTCACCAATGACAAAATAAATTTACCTGCCTCTTGTGTTTATAAAGTTAGTTGACTTTCGCTCACTGTATTTTCAAAATACATATTTTGCCTATTGGATTATCATTATTTTACAAAAATTGATATTATTACCATAATTGCCCTTAAAACGGAGAACAGAGGGGCAAAAGTGAGAGTAATAATATCAATTTTTGTGAAATATGGACAATTCAAGGGTAAAATTGTAGTTTAAAAACATATAAAACAAAAGTCAAACAACTATATAAACACAATGGACAAAAGTACTTAAGCCTTTACTTACTCACTAGTAGGGGTGATATCGAGCCGAGCCGAGCCCGAACTTCAGTGTGTTCGAGCTCGGCTCGGCTAAATATTACTAAGCTCGAGCTCGAGCTCGAGCTCGATTCGAGCCCAAAACTTAAGCTCGAGCTCGAGCTCGGCTAATTATTCAAAACTCGAGCTCGGCTCGAGCTCGGCTCGAGTAGAGAATCAAATGGCTCGAGCTCAAAATTTAACTTCAAACTCAAGCTCGTTTCAAAGCTTAGCTCGGCTTAATTTTCCTAAGCTCAAGCCCAAGCTCAAGTTTGATTGTGTAGGAAGGGAGCAGCCTGCCTTCCCCTTTTTATAAGCATTGAACATACACAACAACTCACAAAATCTAGATGTGGGACAAACAAAGTTGGCAGCGCTCCCACTTTCCTATATATTTAATATGCTCAGACTTATATAACCAAACATGTGGTTGGCTGAGTGGTTGGTGTTCAACTTTCACATACAACCCACATGGGTTCGAATCCCATTACCATCAAATTTGGGAAGCCTTTTTTTAATATGCTCAAATTTATATCTTTCATTTAATTTCCTTTCTAATTTTTCTTAATTCATTGTTTCATTTTATTCTTTTTATACTTATTTATATACAATAAAAAAATATAATTATGACATCTTTTTTAACATATGTTCAATATCTATAATGAGCTTCTTATCGAGCCGAGCTGTTCACGAACGTAATCGAGCCGAGCTCCTTTCTGTTCATTTATTGTTCGTTTATTAATCGAGCCTAAAATTTTGTTCGTGTTCGTTTATTAATAAATAAACGATCTCGAACCGAGCTTTTAACGAGCCGATCCCGAGCTTGTTTGTGAACGTTCGTGTTCGTTCTCAGCCCTACTCACTAGTTTGTATTTTGCTCTAATGTGAGCAACAAAGTAATTAAGTTTATTTTTTATGCATGTAGATAAAATAAGACAAGATAAATTGAATAGAGAATTTGGACTGCGAGAAACTAACCTCTGAGACTGCGAGGAGGCCGACGGGTCCAAGAGTTTCGCGAGCTTAACCGCGTCCTCGGCGTTGGTGAGTACGTGGTTAAAGCACAAATAGCGACCATACGCCGCGATTTCTTCGTGGACGCATATGTGAGCGTCGACAAGGAAGCGCAGATCAACAGTGGCGAGGACGCCATTTGAGTACATTTCCGCAGCTCCTTTTAGATAAGGGTTGGTGATGGATAAATCCGGGGACAATAATAACCCTGCATTTATGCAGACCATGTTGACCCCTCGGTCCATTGCCAGCGCCAAAGCTGTCTTTTCAGCTAGCGTTTTCGACAGCGCATGCCACAACTGTCCGTGACAAAATTAAAGATAATCATGGAATTAATGGGACACTTCAATTATTGAAATAAAAGTACGTATAAATGGCTAACTAGAGTACGTTACAACATCAAACGTACATTTAATGATTTTTTTTTCTACAATTATTCGTACTTCACTCGTTTGTGTTATAATATAAATTATCTCGGTTCGGATTAAACATTGACTGAAAAACGTTATTTTGTTAGAAAAGAAATCTTGTTTAGTTGAATATAACATATTGAGTAAAATACATTCTCCATCATATGTTTTGTTATTATTTCATGTGAAATGACACTTTTGCTTATATTTTCAAAAACATTAAACGTATTGTTTATGCGACACGGTTTTATATAATTAAGCACACTTTCTATGTTTTAACAAATTGCAACAAATTATTTCTGTTTTTTAAAATAAAAAAGCATCAAAAAAATATATATATATAATCTCAAAATTCATTTTTTTTTCTGCCACCTTTTTTCCAAAAATAGCTAGGCACGTTTTTGAGATCGATTTGTCTCCGACTGGATTCAAGGAAGGGACAACCTCTGATCATTGCATGCAGAATATATAAATAAATAAATATATATATATAGAAAGTATTATTTTTAAATTATATAAAAATATTAATATTATTATTAATTTAAAATGAATTGCACCTTGAATTTGCGACACAAATTAATGTCACTCCAATGCCTCTCATCCAACTCCGTAGATGAGTTCGACAATTGATCATCTCTCCATATGATCGCCGTCGCCGACGATGTAAAAACAACCTTTTCTATTGTTTCTGTCTGAGCACATGCTTCCACCACGTTATGTGCTGCTCTCACCTCTATTTCAACCATATTTTCCTATCGTACAAAAATTATAATAGCATTCAAAAATCCCGAAACACAAAAGTAAAAATTACTCGTGTTTAATCTGTAGTACGACAGTTTTGGGTGTAACATAAAACCAAATCATTCTTGGGTTTTTTTTTTTATAATTTTTATTAGCGACAAAATAAGCATGAAATGTGGAAACATGGATCATGTGGGTAAATGGGACCGTTGCCCTTTCGATAATCCGAAAGGGAAAATCGAATCCCCTCAAAATTGGTACACCACAAATTCACAAAGAAAATGAACAATCACGACAAATTTCCCAATTGGTTGCATTTTCTTTTACTTTTCCTCAGGGCGAGGAGGGACAGTGACAACCATGACAATGGCCTCTAAAAAGCCTTGTTAATTTAGTCACTTTACATTCACAAAACGTTTATAAAAAAAAAAAGATTACAATATGTCTCGTGACGGCAAAGTAAGATACCAATTTTGACGAGTAAAAATCACATACCGAAGTTATTATGTTATATATTGACTAAGTTAATGAAACATCGTAGTTCAACTTCAACAATATCCTATTTATTTTTGGACGTGATAGGATAGAAATACTTGAAAATATGATCTTCTCTCCAGCTTTGACATTAAAAGTGGGACCAAAAATCCAAACCATTAAATGTTTGTCTAGAATACTACTTTTTCTTACCCAAGAACACTTGGATCCCATAAAATGTCAAAAACTTTCAATAATAAAAAATTAAGGCCAGGCTCGTTATTACACTTTTTTAAAAATATGTTTTGAGAAAAAAAATTAAATTAAAAAATATAGTTGAATATTAAAAAATTATGCTGAAATAAAAAAAAATTATAATATATTAAAATTTATTGTAAAACCAAAAAACAAAACTGGAACACAAACAACAAAAATGAAGTCAAAGGGGCCTAAATTTCTACCATTAAAAAGGACTATATAGATTACTGCGCAGATGCATGGGGAGATGTTCAGAAAGCTAGAATACGATGTTTAATTAATTTGAGGTAATTAAAGACAGAAAAAAACTAAAAGAGTTGCAGAGGTTTAATTTAATCACACGTACATCATAAGTCGAGCAATCCTGAGGAGGCTCGAACGCATAAAACAAACCAGAACACCCCTTCAATGCATCAAGAATGCTGCCATAATCAAAAGGGTCAGCCCGGAAAATCTTCAAATTCCCACTCCGATCACCGCCGCCTTCCGCCGCCTCATTGAACCACCCCAATTCACCTGAAACAACAAAACGACATGAACTCCAATTCAAAACTCGAAACTAAACTCCCATTTCCAAACCAAAGATTTGGGATTCCAACGAACCTTGACGGTGGTGGGTTTGGATTGCGGCGTGAACGGTGTAGCCTCGCTTCAAGAGGCGTTTGACTATGCCGGAACCCAACCGGCCGGCGGCGTCCATGACGCAGACTGTGCTTGAGGATAATCCACGGGGGATAAACGCCGGAGCCATAGCTAGTGTGAATTCGATTTCTGGTTCTTGCTGATGATTCAATTTTTGAGGGATAGAAATTTTGTTTTTGTTGAATTGAATTGTAAAATGTGAAGGGGGAGAGGAGAGGGGGAATGCATTTAAAGGGGTGGGCAGCAGAGGAGTAGTATTAGTAGACAGTTGGCAAGTTTTAGTTGGGACAGAGTCTAAAGACCGTGTGGTATTCAATACTCTCTTACCCATGTTATCTAATATGGCTGGTTAAGAAACATGATCCAAAAAATGATTTTTATCTTATTTTTATTTTATAATAATTTTTTATTATTATTAACACATTTTCATATTTTAATATTTTTAAATATTTTTAATATATTTTTTTATATTTTTAATACAATTTTAATATTTTAAAATGAAAATAAGATTTAAATCATAATTTGGATTACGTTTCCTATTAAGTCAAACTTTTTTGTTGTTATTTTATTTTTATTTTTATTTTTTTCAAATTTCATTAATGAAAAAACATACAAAAGGGTTCTAATTTTTATGTGTAGTAATTAATTGAGGGGTAAATACACAATTATCCCATGTGGTTTCAAAAACTTATGCATCAACCCCTTATAGTTTAAAAAGCTACCATGCACCCCCTTAACTTTTGTGAACTATGTAAAGTGGACAAAAATGACCAAAATACCCCCGCGCCTAAACTGTAATTCACAATTAGAATAAGGGCATTTTGGGGGTATTTTGGTCATTTTTGTCCACTTTACATAATTCACGAAAGTTAAGAAGGGGGTGCATGGTAGTTTTTTAAACCATAAGGGGGTGATGCATAAGTTTTTGAAATTACTGAGGGTAATTGTGTATTTACCCTTAATTGAGAGAGAGGGAGAGAAAAATGTCAATAATTAATTATACACATTAATTTAATAATAAATTTAGAGAGGGAAAAAAGTAGTACTCATTATGTCCATTAGAAAAGTCATTTTTAAAGAAATTTTGAATCATGACTAATTATATTCCTTTGTATTATTCCATATGTTACCGTAGAAGAATTCACTTTTACACATCTATAACTTTTTAGGGATGTCAAAATATAATACATAAAATAGTTATTTAACACTATTTGTTAATTACATTTATATCTTTACTTTTAAGTATTTAACAAAAAAATATTTGTAAGAGTAGACACTTCTAATAAAACGAAAAAATAATAAGGATAAGTAGCAAATATTGTATCAAATTACTAATTTTATTTATTTTACTTTACCACCCGTTAAAAGTTATTTTATATGAAACATGGAGAGTACAACATTTGATATAAAATACTCTCCTTTGTCTCGATATAAGATTCAACTTAAAAAAATGTACAAGTTTTGATATATTGTAAGGTACAAAATTAAAATAAATAAATTGAAACCATCATTTCTATTTGTACATTTACTTATTATTACTTTGTAAATCATACATAATTATATTAAAAAATATATGTAATGTAAACTAATATAAACATGATTTTTTTAGCGTAATATTTTAATAAGACTTTTTGTATGAATAAATATGACCATTTAACTCTCTCTTGAATAAGCAATTTAAAAAGGCAAAACGATGATGATGATGACAAGATTTGCTGGAGAGAAAGAAGGGTTGGTGGGAAATTGTGGTGTTAGGCTGTTTATGATGGTATCACCACACAGCCACAAGAAAGAAACACCTACTTCACCATTGCTAACATAAATTGAAGGAAATGACTAAGTGATTAGCAATTGTGACGCATAAAAATTCACTCAAAAGTTTAATTTTTTATTTCTGTCAATTCTACTAATTAGATTGCAAATTGGTAATACTCTGCATGAGCCTCCCCAACTTCGTTTTTCTCCTATCCAAAGTTCACGCCTACTATATAATAGATAGGTAATAGGTTCAATTTTTTTTTTTAAAAGAAAAAAAAAACAGATAAACAGATAATAATTGTTGTAGGTGTGGCCTGTGGCCAGTCTTCTCCCCAACAAATTTGCATTTACCCGTTTGCAATTGCTAAGGATGGCCAATTGGCTTACTTGTCTTGCTCATGTGTAAGAATCAATTAATTAATTTAAGTGCCTCCCAATAAATGAATATAGGACGCGTACGTAGTATAGTTTATCTATTTTTCTGATTTTGTGCATGTCGTGTACTCCTTCCCTTCCATTATAATCTTTAAAATATAAAAATTTTCATTTGCTTTAAACTACGTTATTTTTAAATAACTATTTTATCACGTTTTCTTTCCATTTACGTTTTTACTGTTTAAAAATTAGTTGATTAACTGTGAAACCCAATATAAATATATTCAGAAGAGTCCTATAAAAAGTGAATATATATATATATATATAAAGAGACTATTCTATTCAAACGTGTTTTTATTTATTTATTAAATATAATGTAATTCTTTTAATGGAATAGATAAAGCCCTAATTTTTATAAAGGATATATGGATGCCTTGTACTTGGTTTTTGGTTTAGACTATACAAAACAATTTGGTATATCTTGATTTGGACATATGGAAATTGAAGGGTAAATTTGGTAGTGCAAATTAGGCTTTTATATCAAAGTATAACTTGTTATTCAGTTGAATTTTCTTTACATGGTAGTTGCCAATTTACACACAAACAAGCAATTGAGAGAGAGAGAGAGAGAGAGAGAGATTGTGTTGCCTTCTAACTTAACCTTTAAATTAATCAATCAAAGGCCATAAAGTATTTTATTTTTTGGCTCCGTTTGTACAAATACTTTAAAAACATTTTTATAACATGCTTGTAAAGTAATATCTTTTTAGACAAGTATTTTATAAAAATATTTTTATAGTTAAAAATAATTTAAAAGGTACTTGCAATCATTGCTTTCAAAATATTAAAAAAGTGTTTGCAAAATGATTAATGAAGTGAAAAATATGAAATTGATTTATTGCAATATTGTCACACAGTCTCAACCTACTGGTTAGGCATAGGCTTCAATTTCATGCATGATTTGATTGATAATTTTTTAAAATCTTAGGATTCACTAGGTAATTAGGGTGAATTACAGGGAGTTTTGGTAATTTACTGAGGAGTAATTACATGAACAATATGAAGTGTAACTTACATTTATCTCTCTTGATATTTCATGAAACTACTATTATTCCTCTAAAAAAAAGTAAAATATTATTATCCTTATCTTTGAATGTTCAAAGTCTTTTCAAGTAACCAAAGCACTTTGAAGATTTATATTTATATTTTCTTATTGACATGAGAATTACAGTAAGGGTTTTGAAACTTTGACTGACCGGTCGAATCGAGAATCAAATCCACCGGTCCAAGTAACTTATATTAAAATCAGAAAACTAAAAAGCGGTCAACTTGGGTCAAACACAGTTTTGAACGGGGATTGAACCACCGGGTTATTAAAAAGAACTTCAAATTGTTTATAGACCTTAAAATTTTACTTTTAATGTTTTAAAATTACTTTTTAGCCTCAAAGTTTGTATAATTTGATATTGTCTCATTTCTAATGAAATATTTTTCAATTTTTACCTATAATAATTTTTATATATATTTTATATTCATACACTCATATTATATATTTCTATCATTAACTTACTTAATTATGATGTTAGAATAACGTTATATGAGTCAATGTCCAATATGAGTTTTATAGCATTTGTCACGGTAATTTGACCAAATAAGGGACGGGGTCAAGTATTATGTTATTACAAACCTTATAGGGGTTGATGGTAATTTCTCAAAACTTCAAGAGAATGATGATAGTTTTATAAAACTTTAGGGAGTAAAATATAATTTACCAAAATATGAAATTGGATAACTTTTCAAGAAAAGAAAAAAGGAAATAAATAATCATAATCAGTTGCTAAGAAGTCAACGTTCACATTTACTAATAATAGACAGGTACATTAATTGTATGTGATCAAGACTCCAAATACATTGATTGGCTCTTATATGTTATAGATAGAGTGTTAGTAGAAATTATTGCACGTAACAGATGTATATATATTAGCTGTATGATGTGATACAATCATTCAGTAAAAATTTGACACATCAATAAACTTTCCACCTATGATAATTAATTGATGATAATTATAAGGGTGAAATACAGTTTCCCCCATGTGGTTTCGCGTTTTGGACAGTTCCCCCCTATGCTTTCAAAACTGACAGTTTCCCCTCATGGTTTTGGACTGAAGTGTCCACTTAACGGAAAATGCCTTCTCTAACGGCGCGTGAAGCGAACGCGCTCAAGACGAGAGTGGGGGTAAACAAATTGATGATGTCATTAATTTTGTTCCCAAAATAACCCTAACTTAAAAAAAAAAAAGAAAAAAAAAAAGAAAAGAAGAGAGGTTGCGGGAGGCTCTCCCGCAACAGAAAGGCTCTCCCGCAAAACCCATTTCTGTTGCAGCTTGCTGCAACAGAAATGGAACCCATCAAAATGGGTTCCATTTCTGTTGCAGCTAGGTTTAGGAGAAAAAAAAAAAAAAAAAAAGTAAAGGAAGAAGGAAGAAGACGATGAACAGTGCCATCGTCTTCTTCCTTCTTTCAATTTTTTTTTTTAAGTTTTTTTTAAGAGGGGTAATTTAGTCATTTTTTTTAACACCGTTAGAGAAGACATTTTCCGTTAAGTGGACACTTCAGTCCAAAACCATGAGGGGGAAACTGTCAGTTTTGAAAGTATAAGGGGGAAACTGTCCAAAACACGAAACCACAGGGGGGAAATTGTATTTCACCCTAATTATAATTACTAATTTAAATCCTAAAAATCATCATATGATTACTACCGCTAAACTATGTTAAGCGCCAATCACACAAATTCAATCGAGTAGTTAACCATCTAGAAATCAACCAATCGATAAATGAATAGTATGCATCTTCATCGCCCATATCGAGTAACCATCTATAGATAAGAACAATAAATCAAGCCTATGGATTTTAATAACAGCAAAGCTTTGCTGAAAAGATCATCAGTTTGGTGCTTTTAGAAGATAAAACTCAAATCTAAGGTTCCGTTTGGACAAGTACTTCAAAATCATTTTTAGTGTTTTAAGAGTATAAAAAATTTTAAAATGGTGTTTGGACAAGAAATTGCAAAATGTTTTTAAAAAATAATTTTAAGTAAAATGTTTTTAAATTACACTTTTTGAAATACACGAGTTAAACTCGCGGGTGGGCCTCTCCTGTCCCGTTCTGCCCCAAACTCCGGACCCACACGAACCTCACCTTGACCCCGATCCCACCTGTATGACCTCGGCTCCGACCCTGATCTGACATCAGCCCCAACCCCATTCCGACCTCAACCTCGGCCTCGCCCCCGACCCTGCCCGGTAGCCCTACCCACGTTTCGACCTCGGCCCCACCCCCGTTCTGACCCTGAACCCAAACCCAACCTCGAGCCTGACCACGCCTCGACCCCAAACCCCAGCTCTGGCCCAGGACCCGACCACGCCTCGACCCCAGACCCGGCCTCGATCTCGAACCTAATCCCGACCCCGACCACGAGCCCCGACCCTGAACTCAACCTCGACCCCCGACCCCGAACCTGAACCCAACCCGGACCCCGGGCCCCAACCCAACCACTCCCAGACCCCGACCCCTGTACAGGCCCTTACCACGCCCCGCCCCCAACCCCGACCTTTCCCTGGCCCCAACGCGACTCTGTTCTGGACCCTGACCCCTGCTCACCCAATAAATAAATAAATAAATGGTTTATATACCATAAACATAATTTTCAAATAATTTCCCGCATCAAATATAATTTTAAAATATTTTTTAAATAATTGTCCAAACATCTTTTAAACTATTTTTAACTCAAAAAACATTTTTATAAAATACTTGTCCAAACACATATTTCATTAAAAAAATTTCAAAAACATATTTTATAAAATGTTTTTGACAAACACTTTTATAAAAATATTTTTGAAGTACTTGTCCAAACGGAGCCTAAATTTCATCTTCAAGTGAAGGAGTATTAGGTACTCAAGTTTTTATTTTATTTTCAAAGTGGGAATCGGATTATAATGCTCCACCAGATTCATCAACCTTCAAAATGATTGAGATTGCAGGTGGCTTTTGTATTTTGATTTGTGCCAAATCTCCAGTGATACATGGATGATGGATTAGAACCTTAGTTTGATACAGAGTTTTATTTTTCGTTCTGGAAATTCTATAATAATCTATTATTGAGAAGTTAGATAATACTATTGGAGGAAGAAATCAAATACTTGAAAACATAAAAAATGAAGAAGATGATTTTAAAATAAATTTTGTTGCTGTACAAAATCTTCGGCCATTAAACGTGAACAAGAGATGATTCTAAGTCTAGGATTTGGAAAGAGAAACGTTATACCGTAATTGATAGTAATCATATGCTGATTTTTAGGATCTAAATTAATAATTATTATAAATCAGTTATCATATGTAGAATTTTTGTTGATGTGTCAAATTATTACTGGATAGTTGTACCAAATCATACTGTTAATGTGTATACATCCGTTGCATGCAATAATTTCTCGAGTGTTAGACCACATATTTTATAACTTATGGCAATTAATTAATTAATAATGTGAATGTTTGACTAGTTTGGACTGGAAACAAAAATGAAGAGTACGTATATAAGAATTTTTCTTTTTCTTTTTCTTTTTATGAAAAAACATAACATGTGTTAATGATACTGAAAAAAATCTGGTAGCGATTACGAAACAAAGTAAGGAGCAACGACTCACGTACAGTTCAAAATTTTGCAGTCTAGTGGCGTCCATTCATTTAAGTATTGCAATTTGCAACAAAATTTTGCAGTCTAGTGGCGTCCATTCATTTAAGTATTGCAATTTGCAGGATTCTTTTTGCTAAAATTTTGTCAGGATTCTTATCTTGACAAGTGAATATTCAGTTTTAAAGATTTCATTGAGATATTTGTGACAAATTCGAGACCACCTGCTAGCTAGTACCATGTTTGTTCAACGCAATAATTTTATTTATTTATTTATTTTTATAGTGTACAATCTCATTAAAGGATCAAATCAGTTATTTGATTTGGCTTATGTGCATTAGTAATGCACCCAATATCAAATTCAACGATTGAATGCCTCCCAAATGAGACTGTAAGTTTCCTTGAAGTTTATTTAGTGGCCAAATCGATCTATTCTTGGCCCAAATCTAACAATTATAATAAATAATACTCCTTCCGTGTCATTACAAAAGGACATTTTGATAAATATTTTTTGTTTAAATAGAAAAGTTTACTTTCAAATTTTTTTACTCTTATGCCTTAACTAATATACTCATATGTGATCAACAATTAGCTCATGCTTCATAAGTAAATATATAAATAGAATAAATTGTATCAAATTAACTATTTTATATATGTATTGTACCATGACATCTATAATAAGTTGTATATTGATCAAAATAGACTCTTTTAATATAACAGATAGAATAGTTTAATAAAATCAAATCATTACATGAAAAAATTAAAATTGCTCAAAGCAAATAATTGGAAAAGTTCAATGATCGTAATAATTAATTTACTCACGCTTTACGAAAGAATATTTTACAGAAATTTATTCTTTTTGGGTAATCTAGTTAATGATGAAATAGTAGAAAATAATTATCATATATGCAACGTATCTTGCCCAAATAAAATGCGACTAAAAAGTCAAAGAAATGGAAGTTCCAATTAAGCAGCTGAGTGGGATTCAAATTCAATGTCTTGCAAATTGAGACATTTGATCTGCCCACTTTTGTTCAATTAATTAATCATTCACGAGATGCCCGGTGTTCCATTTTCTAGGTTTACCCCTTGGAGATGATTAAGATTTTTTTTAATATAATATTATCGTGACACTACAACAAAAAGTGGCTAAATATGACAGAAGTTTTGGCCCTGTTTGGAATGTGTTTTGAAACGTGTTTTTGAAAGATGTTTTGAAATGTGTTTTCAAAAATATTTTGAAATATTGTTTGAAAGATTATACTAGCTTGATATTTTTCCCTTCTAGGTTAATTATTTATTTCTAAACCTTAAATAATTAATTTCGATACTAGTAAATAGTACCACATAATTACTTTTCCTAAATTTATATTTTTTTAAAAAAGATTTAAAAATTATTCTTTTTAATTTTTTTTAAAAAAAATATCAAAGATACTTTTAAAGAACTAACATCACTGGTGATTATACGAAACAATTTTTGGGCCATTTTCTCCAAGGTTTATGCCAAACATGTTTCAAGAATTGCTTCTAAGATGAGATGATATGAGGTGCATACCAAACAATTTTTGTAGTTTGGGCCCACCCAATTCCTTTCAAAAATAGCTTTTGAGAACTCTTCCACAGCAATTAAGGAAGTTTTGCAAAATTTGCTATATTTTGTAAGAGTATTGATACAGATCTCAACTAATTTTCACAATTTTTTCATAGCAAGTGAGATGTCATGCATTCATTGGCTACCCTTTTATAAAATAATTATTAATACTACATTATTGACCAATGAATGCAAGACACCTGAGAAAGTTGTGAAGATCGATTAATTGAGATGTGTATCATTCTCATTTCGAGTAATATTACTTACATTTTGTTAGAATTAGAAGTGTCATTAAGTAAAATTGTTAGTTTTAAAAAGCAGGGACGGATCCGGGGATTTTGGGGGGGGGGGGGGGGGGAGGTGGTCTCCGAACCCCTCCAACCCTTTCCCCCACCCTTATTAGTTGTGTATTTTTTAATGGCAAAACAAAATTTATATATGTATTTTATTTTAAAACGAAAATTTATTCATATGTTGATCCCTCAAAATTTTCGTTCTAGATTCACCACTGTTAAAAAGTATCACTAAGATTTTGTTACACTTATAAATGTTAAGAAATTTGTTACACTCACTCTCGGATAGCAGTAGCACTAATAATAAATAATTGACATATTAATATCAAAAACAAAAATTGACATATGACAGTAAAATGATGTATCTACTGTTACGTTTCCCTCCAGTCATTTTTCACCGATTTTCTAATAAAAAGTTTCATGTCCAATCGCTTGATGGATGTTACCTTAAAAAACCCAAGTCAAAGTTTTCAAATTGCTCTAATTTCAGGGTAAAATGACGTCTGCCAACATTCTTGTTGATCTATTTTCAGTTTCGGAAAATGTTCAGGGCACCGAATCGGGACACCTTTTCTTGTCCCGAAAGTGGTTTTGTGGGCCCACAAAACCACTTCCAGGACTACCCCTGAGTGGCAAGTCCACTCAGCATGCATGAAAATATGGAAAAAATGTAAAATATATATTACGTGGAAATTGGTGAAGGGCCTTAGGTGTTGTTTTCTCAGAATCACATGCACTATTCATGCATGGATATAGGCATCTACATCATCCATCATCACCATCATTTCCACATTCGTTTGAAAAGAGGTTAGTAATGAATAGTTTCTTTTCTTTTTCATTTTTTTTCTTTTTGTGAATTCTTTAAAAAACATGCCAAAACTTATCCCATTTGTTTGTTTTGTCAATTCTTTAAAAAACATGCCAAAACTTATCCCATTTGTTTGTTTTGTCAATTCTTTAAAAACATGCCAAAACTTATCCATTTTTCGTGTTTTTTTTTCCTTTTCTTTTTGTGAATTCTTTCAAAAAACATGCCAAAATTTATCCCCTTTTTTTGTGTGTGCGTGTGTTTTTCTTTGTTTTCTTTTTGTGAATTCTCTAAAAAAAAAAAACATGCCAAAATTTATTCCATAGTCTTCTTACACTGTTTCTCCCTCTCTCCCTCTGTAATTCAATATTCGGGAGTTTCACCATTACCAAAAGAAACTCCGGCAATAACTTTAAAAAAAAAAAAATTCAGCAACGAAGAAAAGAAAACAATGTCTAGTTCATCTTCTATGTTGATGTGAATTTTTTCAAAAACAATAATTAACTGAATTATTCTAATTGAATACAATACTGTATCAGACAAGTGAAAATGTTATTAATAAACAAGTTATTATGAGAATCAATGTTGAACTTTTAATTAAAATATCTAATTATACAACATTTATTCTATTCATATCCGTACTTAGTAAGTACGAGCTACTTGTGGTACTCACGTAAGTATATTAGCAATTGTAGAGTGACTAAGAAAATTGAAAGTGAAACCTTATAAAGAGCCAACAAATATTTATTCAAAGTGGACTATTCAACGGAACTAAGGGATATATATATATATATATATATATATATATATATAAAGCATCCTTCTATCTTAAGTTGTATATATGTTAGTTGTTGATAGCATCATAACTATAAGTGCATCATTAATACATTGATTACTTTAATAAAATTACTGGGAAATACATAGCAATTATAAATTTGGCTAGAAATTATTATCAGCGCAATATATAAATAGGTATTTTACATTAATTTGTAGACAATTTGATGTATATAACTTCATTCGTTTTATTAAAATTGTCCACTTTGTGAACCACATTAATAAGTGTAGGTTGGGTAAAAAAATTGAAATTTGACTCTTATGTTTGTTTTTACTCGAGTGGACGCTTGCAATAGAATGGAATGAGTAATTGATAAAAGTACGAATGTATAACTTCTTATGAATGTGAAGGAACAACAATTACAATTGCTAATTCGACACACTTTATTCCATTTATTAACTTTTAAGTGTTGACTAGTTGTAAACCACACGTGATTATATTAGTTAGGGTGGGAGTAGAAAACGTTTTGATGTTGACTCTTTCATACGAAAAAAATATTATTAATGATGGAGCATTCGATAAAAGTACCATAACATTATTAATATTTGATTATGTAGACAATGTGACAATAACAAATGAACACTTATCGCGTTACAATTTAAGAGTAATGATAGACATGTCATATAATTCATAACAACCTTTGTATAACAACTCACGCGTCATGTATTCATTTGTCGATTATGTGAATGAGTAATTTGTTCATAAAAAATGTAACCAATAAATGCATGCCATATAAGTTGTTACACGAAGGTTGTGATGAATTATAAGAGATGTCCATCATTACTCTTTAATTGAAACATTATCTTGTTGTATAAGCAATATTAATAAAATAATTAAAGTAAGCAGATTATATTCAAATTTGGGAATGCAAGTGTGATGTTTTTATGAATATTATGTTAACTACAGTATATACACTGATTAAAGTATTGTGTTTAATATTAAAGAATGAATAAATTGAAGAGCAACGGATAAGTGGTCCAAGTTCATTATTAAATCGTCATATTATTTTAATTTGTGTTTAGATTTATGATTTTTGAGTATTTTATTAATAAAATGATGGTGTATTATTAATAATTTTTAAAACTCAGGAGGTCAAATTATAATAATCCTGATGTTTTAACGAAAGTATTAAAACTAACATGGAGAATAGATGCACAAAATGTTATTACCAAAATTTTTTGTCATTATAACGATAGATCTGTCATAACACATGTTTAAAAAATACAATAACACTTACTGGATACAGGAGAGTCAGGGAACACTCGTAAAATTGACGCCTGGTGTACAATAGACTACTCGATAAATCTGAACTAGACATTATTGTTTCCGTTTCTTGGCTGCCGGAGTTTTTTTTTTTTTTTGAAGTTACTGTCTGAGTATTAACGGTGAACCTCGCTGATTCTGGTTTTGAGAGGAAGAAACAATAAAAATAATTCACCAAAACATAAAATATAATAAATTATTTCAGACTACCTCATTTGAACCGTATGCATAAATGATGGGGATGATGGATGACCTTGCATCGCCATTACATCAATCCATGCATGAATAGTGCATGTGTTGGGAAAACAAAACCAACTCCATTCAGCTGTTAACTTTTTTCACGTAATATTTATATTTTTTAAATGTATAACTTGGCTTGCTGAGTGGACATCCTCTTAGGGGTGTTTGTGGGAGGGGTTTTGTGGGGAGGCCCGCAAAACCACTTTCGGGGCACGTTGTCTCACCAGAAAGTGCAAATAACAAGATTCTTAAGTTTTTCTTCCTTCTAATTTAATGGTAGAAAATGCAGGCTAATTGGCATGTGGCACTAACCTCTAGGATGTGATTTTAAAAAAAAAAAACAAAATTGGAGTATCATTATGTTCAATCTTTTATTTGTTTTAACAACCTTATTCAAGGTTTGTTTTATTTTTTGCTTCACAATCATGATTTTGTTTTGATAATTTATCGGGAAAAAAAAAAAACGATTTTCGCACTTTACATTATTAGTTAATAGACTCGTTGAAAAAAAAAAGATATTGGAGAACTATGCCAATGCTCTTATTTTCTCATCCTCAAAACAAAATTTTATAATAATATTTTGCTTTATT
Source organism: Leptodermis oblonga (assembly GCA_016801395.1). Classification (NCBI taxonomy): domain Eukaryota; kingdom Viridiplantae; phylum Streptophyta; class Magnoliopsida; order Gentianales; family Rubiaceae; genus Leptodermis; species Leptodermis oblonga. The sequence continues at coordinate 7,552,163 of CM028757.1, forward strand.
GAACGGCAATTAATGCCATTGAGGATGGATAATTTTATAATCTCCGGGCTGAAAATTAATAAAATTTTATGGCATAAAACTTGGAATCATCAGTAGAAGAAAAATTAATAAGAGAAATTACAATTATAGATTAAAAGCTTGATCTTATCATCGTAAATATTGTTGTTTTTAACATTGTAGAAAATTTTGGTAGATAAAGGGATAATTTTAAAAACTCCCTAAAGTTTGGAATAAGTGGAGTTTTTCGCCGAAATAATACTATTGTAAAATGGTATTGGACCACTATTTATACTTGTATTTTAAGTCTGGACTCTTTAATCTTTTGTTTTTTTGGATGGTGGTGAACAATGGTGCTTGCAAATAGTGATGGATGAAGCAAAAACGAGAATGTTGGCTTGAGTAATGCAACATTGGTGAGAATTCGATGTCACGAATAAATAAATTCGTACTCAACTTAATTAAAGATTGATTTAAACTCATTTATTTATTGAAATAGATCTCGCTGCCTAGAAAGTGAAAATCAATTTGTTTTTGTTCTTTATTTCCTAAGAAATTTGAAAATTATCATTATTTTGGAATGTTTTATTTATATTAGCAATATTTAGAGAAAAATCCTTCCTTGCACGAGACAGCGCCACCACTATATATGTATCTATAGAGTTCTAGTTCTATATATATACCTTTATATGTCCATGGTCGGTAATTTTTAATCGATTATCCATTATTTTTTAAGGTTGGGTTAGGTATTTTTTGGGCTAAACATTCTCAACTCCAAATCAACACCTCTCGTTTCATTTTTACAATTCTTTCGACATTGTCGAACCTTGCAATATCAGGTAATTTTTTCCTCTTTTGTTGTGAGAGAAGTTTATTAATCTTATCTATTTAATACATGAATGTTAGAGATGGATTAGTTTGATGTATATTTTTTTGGGCATATATATACATACTTTGCTATTCTTTATTGTATATGCTGATTCTCTTTTTCATATATGCAATTTTTCACTTTCTTAATTAATAGTGAAAGTGCCATTTTCGTTCTCTGTAGAAGAGATTAAAAACATTTTTTACATGGAGAATGATTTACAGAGCCCATACAATATTGAATCTCAATTTACTAACAATCATTAATTGGTTAAATCCGGTTGAAAGTATCTGATTTGGGGTTGAATGGAGCTTAGGGACTTTGACCGGCAAATGGTGGAAACTTTAGATTGCACAACTGTGGGTTTTGATGTTTTGGACAGTAGAAATGCAGTTTTGACTAAACTTCATCATTTTTAAGTGTTAAGTTCTGCAAAATGAATAGAATTTTATGATTTTTGTTGTAATTTTCTAAAAGTATTTAGTGGATCTCGCTTCCTAGAAAGTAAAACTGAAGTTTTCTTTTCACGTTCTTTATTTTCATAGAATTTTGAAAATTATCAGTATATTGGAATGTTTTATTTATATTAGCAATATTTAGATAAATATCCTTCCTTGCACGAGACCCTCGTATTTTTCACATTAGAAAAATAAATGTCACACTTGCTCGTGTTTTTTTGAGAAAATTTTCTAAGGAATCAAAGGGATTCCAAAAATTACTTTTTTTAAAAATTTACTTTGAAGAGGCAATTTTTAAGCAATGTGAATAGAAATAAACACGAAAAGCTCATGAATAAATAAATTTGGACTCAACTTAATTAAAGATTGGTTTGAACTCATTGACTTATTGAAGTAGATCTCGCTTCCCAGAAACTGAAACAGAAGTTTTTTCCATTCTTTATTTCTGTAAGAATTTTGCAAATTATCAGTATTTTGGAATTTTGTATTTATATTAGCAATATTTAGAGAAAAATCCTTCCTTGCACGAGACCCTCGTATTTTTTGCTTTAGAACAATAAATGTCACACTTGTTTGTGTTTTTTGGGACAATAGTCTAGAAGATAGAAGGGATTCCGAAAATTACTTTTTTAAAAATTTATTTTGAAGAGATTATTTTTAAGCAATGTGAATAGAAATAAACACGAAACTCTGACGAATAAATAAATTCGGACTCAACTTAAATAAAGATTGGTTTGAACTCATTTATTTATTGAAGTAGATTTTACTTCCTAAAAAGTGAACTCAAGTTTTTTCCGTTCTTTATTTTCGTAAGAATTTTGGAAATTATTAGTGTTTTGGAATTTTTTTTATTTATATTAGCAATATTTAGAGAAAAATCCTTCCTTGCACGAGACCCTCATATTTTTCGCATTAGAACATAAAGGGCACACTTGTTTGTGTTTTTTTGAGACAATAGTCTAGAAGATAGAAGGGATTCCGAAATGTACTTTTTTAAAAATTTATTTTGAAGACACAATTTTTAAGTAATGTGAATAGAAATAAGCACGAAACTCTCACAAATAAATAAATCCGAAATCAACTTAATTAAAGATTGGTTTGCACTCATTTATTTATTGAAGTAGATCTCACTTCCTTGAAAGTGAAACTCAAGTTTTTTCCGTTCTTTATTTTCGTAAGAATTTTGAAAATTATATTTTGGAATTTTTTATTTATATTAGCAATATTTAGAGAAAAATCCTACCTTGCACGAGACCCTCGTATTTTTCACATTTGAACACTTGTTTGTGTTTTTTTGAGAAAATTTTCTAGAGAATAGAAGGGATTTGGAAAATTAATTTTTTTAAATATAGATTTTGAAGAGACAATTTTTAAGCAGTGCGAATAGAAATAAACTCGAAAATCTCACAAATAAATAAATTCGGACTCAACTTAATTAAAGATTGGTTTGAACTCATTTATTTATTGAATAGATCTCGTTTCCTAGAAAGTGAAACTCATGTTTTTTCGGTTCTTTATTTTCGTAAGAATGTTTAAAATTATCAGTATCTTGGAATTTTTTTATTTATATTAGCAATATTTAGAGGAAAATCATTCCTTGCACGAGACCCTTGTATTTTTCACATTAGAACAATGAATGCCACACTTGTTTGTGTTGTTTTGAGAAAATTTTCTAGAGAATCAAAGAGATTCCCAAAATTACTTGTTTTTTCAAAATTTATTTGGAAGAGACAATTTTTAAGCAATGTGAATAGAAATAAACACGAAACTCTCACGAATAAATAAATTCGTACTCAACTTAATTGAAGATTGGTTTGAACTCATTTATTTATTGAATTACATCTCGCTTCCTAGAAAGTGAAACTCAATTTTATTTTCTGTTCTTTATTTTCTTAAGAATTTTGAAAATTATCATTATTTTGGAATTTTTCTAAATTTATATTAGCAATATTTAGAGAAAAATCCTTCCTTGCACGAGACAGCGCCACCACTATATATGTATCTGTAGAGTTCTAGTTCTATGTATATCTACCTTTATATGTCCACGGTCGGTAATTTTTAATCGATTATCTAGTGTTTTTTAAGGTTGGGTTAGGTATTTTTTTGGCTAAACATTCTCAACTCCAAATCAACACCTCTCGTTTCATTTTTCCAATTCTTTCGACACTGTCGCTCCTTGCAATATTAGGTAATTTTTTCCTCTTTTGTTGTCAGAGAAGTTTATTATTCTTATCTATTTAATACATGAATGTTAGAGATGGATTAGTTTGATGTATATTTTTTTGGGCATATATATACATACTTTGCTATTCTTTATTGTATATGCTGATTCTCTTTTTCATATATGCAATTTTTCACTTTCTTAATTAATAGTGAAAGTGCCATTTTCGTTCTCTGTAGAAGAGATTAAAAATATTTTTTACATGAGAATGATTTAGAGAGGCCATACAATATTGAATCTCAATTTACTAACAATCATTAATTGGATAAATCCAGTTGAAAGTATCAGATTTGGGGTTGAATGGAGCTCAGGGGCTTTGGCCGGAAAATGATGGAAACTTTAGATTGCACAACTTTGGGTTTTGATGTTTGGGATACTAGAAATGCAGTTTTGACAAAACTTCATCATTTTCAAGTGTTAAGTTCTACAAAATGAATAGAATTTTCTGATTTTTGTTGTAATTTTTTAGAAGTGTTTAGTAGATATTGCTTCCTAGAAAGTAAAACTGAAGTTTTCTTTTCTGTTCTTTATTTTCATAGAATTTTGAAAATTATCAGTATATTGGAATTTTTTCTTTATATTAATAATATTTAAAGAAAAATCCTTCCTTGCACGAGACCCTCGTATTTTTCACATTAGAAATAAATGTCACACTTGTTTATGTTTTTCTTAGAAAATTTTCTAAGGAATCAAAGGGATTCCAAAAATTACTTTTTTTAAAAATTTATTTTGAAGAGGAAATTTTTAAGCAATGTGAATATAAATAAACACGAAAAGCTCACGAATAAATAAATTCTGACTCAACTTAATTAAAGATTGGTTTGAACTCATTTATTTATTGAAGTATATCTCGCTTCCTAGAAAGTGAAACTCAAGTTTTTTCCGTTTGTTATATTCGTAAGAATTTTGAAAATTATCAGTATTTTGGAATTTTGCATTTATATTAGCAACATTTAGAGAAAAATCCTTCCTTGCACGAGACCCTCGTATTTTTCCCATTAGAACAATAAATGCCACACTTGTTTGTGTTTTTTTGAGACAATAGTCTAGAAAATAGAAGGGATTCCGAAAATTGCTTTTTTAAAAATTTATTTCGAAGAGACAATTTTTAAGCAATGTGAATAGAAATAAACACGAAACTCTCACGAATAAATAAATTTGGACTCAACTTAATTAAAGATTGGTTTGAACTCGTTTATTTAATGAAGTAGATCTCGCTTCCTAGAAAGTGAAACTCAAGTTTTTTCCGTTCGTTATTTTCGTAAGAATTTCAAAAATTATCATTGTTTTGGAATTTTTTTAATTTATATTAGCAATATTTAGAGAAAAATCCTTCCTTGCACGAGACCCTCGTATTTTTCGCATTACAACAATAAAGGGCACACTTGTTTGTGTTTTTTTTGAGACAATAGTCTAGAAGATGGAAGGGATTCCGAAAATTGCATTTTCTAAAAATTTATTTTGAAGAGATAATTTTTAAGCAATGAGAATAGAAATAAACACGAAACTCTCACGAATAAATAAATTCAGACTCAACTTAATTAAAGATTGGTTTGAACTCATTTATTTATTGAAGTAGATCTCGCTTCCTAGAAAGTGAAACTCAATTTTTTTCCGTTCTTTATTTTCGTACGAATTTTGAAAATTATCAGTATTTTGGATTTTTTTATATAATTAGAAATATTTAGAGAAAAATCCTTCCTTGCGCGAGACCTCGTATTTTTCGCATTAGAACAAAAATGCCACACTTGTTTGTGTTTTTTTGAGACAATAGTCTAGAAGATAGAAGGGATTCCGAAATGTACTTTTTTTTATAAATTTATTTTGAAGAGACAATTTTTAAGAAATGTGAATAGAAGTATACACGAAACTCTCACGAATAAATTTGGAATCAACTTAGTTAAAGATTGGTTTGAACTCATTTATTTATTGAAGTAGATATCACTTCCTAGAAGTGAAACTCAAGTTTTTTCCATTTTGTATTTTAGTAAGAATTTTTAAAATTATGAGTATTTTTGAATTTGATTTATATTAGCAATATTCAGAGAAAAATCTTTCCTTGCACGAGACCCTCGAATTTTTCGCATTAGAACAATAAATGTCACACTTGTTTGTGTTTTTTTGAGAAAATTTTCTACACAATAGAAGGGACTCTGAAAATTACTTTTTAAAAAAATATAACTATGAAGAGGCTATTTTGAAGCAATGTAAATAGAAATAAACTCGAAACCGTCACGAATAAATAAATTCGGACTCAACTTAATTAAAGATTGGTGTGAACACATTTATTTATTGAAGTAGATTTCGCTTCCTAGAAAGTGAAACTCAAGTTTTTTCTTTCCGTTTTTTATTTTCGTAAGAATTTTTAAAATTATTAGTATTTTGGAATTTTTAAATTTATATTAGCAATATTTAGATAAAAATCCTTTCTTGCACGAGACAGCGCCACCACTATATATGTATATGTAGGGTTCCAGTTCTATATAAATATAAATATATATATATACTATACACACACATATACAGCTTTATATATCCATCATCGGTAATTTTTAATCGATTATCTATTACTTTTTAAGGTTGGGTTAAGTATTTTTTGGGGTAAACATTCTCAACTTCAAATCAACACCTATCGTTTCATTTTTTAAATTCTTTCGACACTGTCACACCTTGCAATATCAAGTAATTTTTTCCTCTTTTGTTGTGATAATGTGATAGAAGTGTATTATGCTTATCTATTTAAAACATGAATGTTAGTGATGGATTAGTTTGATGTATATTTTTGTTGCATATATAGATAAATATGTATACACACACACACACATATATATACATATATATACCCAGCTATTCTTTATCATATATGCTGATTCTCTATTCTTTGTCATATATGTTGATTCTCTTTTTCTTATATGTAAATTTTCACTTTCTTAATTAATAGTGAAAGTGTCATTTTCGTTCTCTGTAGATGAGATTAAAAACATTTTTTACATAGAGAAGGATTTAGAGAGCCCAAACAATATTGAATCTCAATTTACTGACAATCATTAATTGGTTAAATCCGGTTGAGAGTATCGGATTTGGGGTTGAATGGAGCTTAGGGGCTTTGGCCGAAAAATGGTGGAAACTTTAGATTGCACAACTCAGGGTTTTGATGTTTGGGATAGTAGAAATGCAATTTTGACTAAAATTCATCATTTTTAAGTGTTAAGTTCTACAAAATGAATAGAATTTTAAGATTTTTACTGTAATTTTTTAAAAGTATTTAGTAGCTCTCGCTTCCTAGAAACTAAAACTGAAGTTTTTTTCTTCCGTACTTTATTTTCGTAGAATTTTTAAAATTATAAGTATTTTGGAATTTTTTATTTATATTATCAATATTTAGAGAAAAATCCTTCCTTGCACGATACCCTTGTATTTTTCACAATAGAACAATAAATGTCACACTTGTTTCTGTTTTTTTGAGAAAATTTTCTAAGGAATCAAAGGGTTCCGAAAATTACTTTTTTTTAAAATTTATTTTGAAGAGACAATTTTTAAGCAATGTGACTAGAAATAACACGAAAAGCTCACGAATAAATAAATTCGGACTCAACTTAATTAAAGATTGGTTTGAACTCATTTATTTATTGAAGTAGATCTCGCTTCCTAGAAAGTGAAAATCAAGTTTTTTTCGTTTTTATTGTCGAAAGAATTTTAAAAAATTATCAGTATTTTGGAAATTTTTTATTTATATTAGCAATATTTAGAGAAAAATCCTTCCTTGCACGAGACCCTCGTATTTTTCGTGTTAGAACAATAAATGCCACACTTGTTTGTGTTTTTTTGATACAATAGTCTAGAAGATAGAAGGGATTCCGAAAATTGCATTTTCTAAAAAATTTATTTTGAAGAGACAATTTTTAAGAAATGAGAATAGAAATAAACACGAAACTCTCACGAATAAATAAATTCGGACTCAACTTAATTAAAGATTGGTTTGAACTCTTTTATTTATTGAACTCGCTTCCTACAAAGTGAAACTCAAGTTTTTTCCGTTATTTATTTTCGTAAGAATTTTGAAAATTATCAATATTTTGGAATTTTTTATTTATATTAGCAATATTTAGAGAACAATCCTTCCTTAGAACAATAAATGTCACACATGTTTGTGTTTTTTTGAGAAAATTTTCTAGAGAATAGATGGGATTTCGAAAATTACTTTTTTAAAAATTTTATTTTGAAGAGACAATGTTTGTGCAATGTGGATAGAAATAAACACGAAACTCTCACGAATAAATAAATTCAGACTCAACTTAATTAAATATTGGTTTGAACTCATTTATTTATTGAAGTAGATCTCGCTTCCTAGAAAGTGAAACTCAAGTTTTTTTTGTTCTTTATTTTCTTAAGAGTTTTGCAAATTGTCAGTACTTTGAAATTTTTGATATATATTAGCAATATTTAGAGAAAAATCCTTCCTTGCACAAGACCCTCGTAATTTTCACATTAGAACAATGAAGGCCACACTTGTTTGTGTTTTTTATAGAAAATTTTCTAGAGAATCAAAGGGATTCTGAAAATCAATTTTTAAAAAAATTTATTTTGAAGAGGCAATTTTTATGCCATGTGAATAGAAATAAACATGAAACTCTCACGAATAAATAAATTCGGACTCAACTTAATTAAAGATTGGTTTGAACTCATTTATTTATTGAAGTAGATCTCCCTTCCTAGAAACTGAAACTCAAGTTTTTTCCATTCTTTATTTTCGCAATAGTTTTTAAAATTATCAATATTTTGGAATTTTTGATTTATATTAGCAACATTTAGAGAAAATTCCTTCCTTGCACGAGACCCTCGTAATTTTCGCATTAGAACAATGAATGCCACACCTGTTCATGTTTTTTATAGAAAATTTTCTTGAGAATCAAAGAGATTTCGAAATTTACTTTTTTAAAATATTTATTTTGAAGAGACAATTTTTAAGCAATGTGAATAGAAATAAACACGAAACTCTCACGAATAAATAAATTCGGACTCAGCTTAATTAAAGATTGATTTGAACTCATTTATTTATTGAAGTAGATCTCACTTCCTAGAAACTGAAACTCAAATTTTTTCCGTTCTTTATTTTCGTAAGAATTTTGAAAGTTATCAGTATTTTGGAATTTTTTATTTTTATTAGCAATATTTAGAGGAAAAATCCTTCTTTGCACAAGACCCTCGTGTTTTTCGCATTAGAACAATAAATGCCACTCTAGTTTGTGTTTTTTTGAGACAATTTTCTAGAGAATCAAAGGGATTCCGAAAATTACTTTTTTTAAAAATTATTTTGAAGAGACAATTTTTAAGTAATGTGAATAGAAATAAACACGACACGCTCACGAATAAATAAATTCGGACTCAAAAAAATAAAATTTCGGACTCAACTTAATTAAAGATTGGTTTGAACTCATTTATTTATTGAAGTGGATCTCGCTCCCAAGAAAGTGAAACTGCTGTTTTTTTTCCATTCTTTATTTTCGTAAGAATTTTTAAAACTATCAGTATTTTGGAATTTTTTAATTTATATTAGCAATATTTAGAGAAAATCCTTCCTTGCACGAGATCCTCGTATTTTTTTGGATGAGAACAATGAATGCCACACTTGTTTGTGTTTTTTTTATAAAATATTCTAGAGAATCAAAGGGATTCCGAAAATTACTTTTTTTAAAAATTTATTTTGAAGAGACAATTTTAAAGCAATGTGAATAGAAATAACCACGAAACGCTCATGAATAAATAAATTTGGACTCAACTTAATTACAGATTTGTTTGAACTCATTTTTTTATTGAAGTAGATCTCGCTTCCTAGAAAGTGAAACTCAAGTTTTTTCCGTTCTTTATTTTCGTAAGAATTTTGAAAATTATCAGTATTTTGGAATTTTTGATTTATATTAGCAATATTTAGAGAAAAATCCTTCCTTGCACAAGACCCTCGTATCTTTTGCTTTAGAACAATAAATGCCACTGTTGTTTGTGTTTTTTGAGAAAATTTTCTAGAGAATCAAAGGGATTCTAAAAATTACTTTTTTTAAAAATTTATTTTGAAGAGACAATTTTTAAGCAATGTGAATAGAAATAAACCCGAAACTCTCACAAATAAATAAATTTGGACTCAACTTAATTAAAGATTGGTTTGAACTCATTCATTTATTGAAGTAGATCTCACTTCCTAGAAAGTAAAACTCAAGTTTTTTCCGTTCTTTATTTTCGTAAATATTTTGAAAATTATCAATACTTTGGATTTTTTTATTTATATTAGCAATATTTAAAGAAAAAATCTTCCTTGCACGAGACATCATATTTTTCGCATTAGAACAATAAATGATACACTTGTTTGTGTTTTTTTAAGAAAATTTTCTAGAGAATCAACGGGATTCCAAAAATTACTTTTTAAAAAAATTTATTTTGATGAGACAATTTTTAAGCAGTGTGAATAGAAATAAACACAAGATGCTCACGAATAATAAATTTGGACTCAACTTAATTAAAGATTGGTTTGAACTCATTTATTTTATTAATAAATAAATACAGACAAAACTTTAACACTCAATTAATAAATGAATGGGGAAAGTAGACATTACCAGTTCTGAAACCGTTAGTTCTGGTTCTGGGGAAATGGGAACTGGTACCTTAGAGGGACGGTTGGGATTTGGTTCCAGAACCACTGGTTCCGGTATGGTTTCAATTCCGATTCTGATCATGGTTCCGGTTCCAATTCCAATTACGATTATGGTTCTGAATGTTGTCTTTTTTTTTTTAAATTCATTTTTTTATTTCCTTTTCTATTTCATTGTATATATTAAAAACTAATTTTTTCAGTATCTTGAATGTGTTGTAATTTGTAAATTAATTAGATGTTTTAACATTTTAATTCATAAATATTATTTCTTATATTCTCACCTCAAACCCATAAGTCATGAATGCTATAATTTTGTTTTAATTTTAGATATTAATTTATTTTGTATTATATATGTTTATAATATAGATAACGTAAATTAGACAATTAATGTATATATTATTATAATATAAAGTAGGGTTAATTACGCAAAACTCCATGTGGTTTGTAAAAGTACAAAATGACCCCCCTATGATTTAAAATGCTATGCAAAACCCCTCTTTGCTTTTCGAAATATTGTAAAGTAGACGAAAACTGTTATGACTAACGGTCGAACTCAAAAAGTCAACTCTTTTTCTTAACTTTTCTTATAAAATGACAAATTTACCCTTACTAATAAAATAAGATTTTTTGTTTTTTTCTTAACATACTTTAAAAAATTTATAATTTTTAATATTTGAATTAATATTACCTTCCTTATTTTTTTCATTTCCATATTTGTCTCATAAATAATACAATTATTATTTTTATGCTTTCCTTTTATAAAAAACAACATAATTATTATTTTGATTTTCTTGTAAAAATCATAATCTTACCATATCAAAATTACTTTTCATTTCTTTTACAAATCATATCTTTCAAATCTTAATTATTACCTCCTTATTAATTTCTTAAATTAATCTCCTTAATTAAAACCAATATTCTTGCTACCTTTATCTTCATCACCGCCATCACACCCTGCCACCACCACTTTCATCACCACCACCACCACCCGCCACCATCACCTACATCCTCGCCACCACCACCACCAACATAACCAGAATAATATACTAATATTCATTCTACATATCATAAATCAAGAATCAGAAAAAAAAAAAAACCAAACAAACAAACAAAAACAAAAAATTTACAGATAATCAAAAATTAATCAACACAATAATCATCAAATCCATCTCATAACTTCAAGATAGCCCTTGCTCACAACTTCAAAAATTAGGAAAATTACCCCATCTACAGCCACAACAACAACAAACAGCAGGAAACCGAGAACCTTAATCCAACAAAAAATCACAAAAATTGCAGGGAACTTATGTATTTATCGAAGCACTAAAACACACATAAATCAAACAAAATTGAATTGAAACACCAAAACCCCTGTAATGTAACAATGAAGGCAAATCGCCCAGCGGCGAAAAGGGAGACTGGACAACGGGTCACCAAAAACAAAACAAAAAAAACGATTTTACTAAATGTAGTAACATTTCTCTGTAAAAAGACTAAAATGCCCCTGGCACAAAAAATTGTAAAAAAAAAAATTGTGGACTACTGTTCACCCACGGGTGAACAGTAGCCCGCGTGGAAAAAAAAAAGTGGAACATTTTCCTCTGGTTGCGTCTATAAATAGGCGCAACCAGAGGAATTACCAGTGAGCCTAAGGAAGCCCTAAATTAGCTAACCAGTGAGCCTAAGGAAGCCCTAAATTAGCTAAATCGGATAAAATGGTTACTGCAAGTACGATTGACTAAAGGTTAGTGCCTCAATTTAATATTTGTTTCGGTACTGTTTTATTTGTGAGATTATTTGTTTGTTTGATTAATTTAGTTAGAGGCATACGGAAGTTTAGTTAGAGGTTATAATATGTCCGAATTTGTTAGTATTGAACCCGAAAATATTAATTTTTTCCCCAGATCGTCGTAGATCCGGCAGATTGTCGCCAGAATGGAATGAAATACCGGTGGTCGCCGGCGGAATTTTCTTAAGGAATACCGCTGGCGGCCGGCGGTATTCCGACAGGGAAATACCGCCGGCCGGAATACCACAGGCGGTATTTTTCTGAAAAATACCGCCTTCCGGCAGCGGTATTTTCACCAGAAATACCGCCGTCACCAGAAAAAAAAATTGGTCGGCGGACGACAGTATTTTTCGCAGGGCGGCGGGATATATCCGGATGTTTTATGCCCGAACAGGACGACTTTTGCGCCAATACTTTAAAATTTCTGTAACTGTAAACGTGTTCTCGTTCTTTGTATTGATACATGTGCGTTTATATGATTGCAGATGGCAGAAGCATTGAAGAAATTGAAATTGAAATTAACCAAAAGCAAAAGCAAAAAGGATGACAATATGCTATTGGTTGATAGAAGTACTGAAGCGACACAGTCCTCGTCAGAGGAAGTAGGTGGCCGAATACATCCCACTGTATCCGAGCGGCAGAGAAGTGGCAGGAAGAGCGCATGGATCTTCTCGCTTATCAAATGCGACGAGGAAAAGTAACATTGATTACCGCGAAATTTCATTTGCTCCGCCACACATTGGAAATGCGGAGGAGGAGGAAGCTAGGGAAAATGCGGAAAGATTTGAGATGGACATGTCCCAGTCGCAGGGGTACATGGGAGGGAACTCGGGGCGGTTGGAGGATGAAAATGAAGGGGAAAATGAATCCAACCGACGGAGGAGCGAAAAAGGCAAAGCAGTAATAGGCTCCTCGCTTAGGTCAGTGTCAGGGGCTGGGTCCGGTTTTGGCTCCAGAGGGGATGCCGGGTGGAAGGCTTACTGGCCTCTAGATGGTCCGATTGACGGTGGACCTTCAGATCCGGAGTTGTTACAGAGTTTTAAAGGTTATGTTGCCTACTACGTATGGCATCGACATGTATCGTTTTTATGCCTTATTACATATTTCTTGATATAATTATTATTCATTTTTTATTTATTATTACTAAGTTGGGTTAGTAAAAGTGTTATGTTATTAATTCCATTACATAGGAACTTGGTGCATTGTTGTGCCATAATGGCTATAACAATCTGCAAAAGTGGGCTTTAGACGAAGGGGAAATAAAAACTCTAGTTGACCAGTCCGGGTTGGTACATTTGTGTTGGTCTATGCATCCAGAGCTAGACTATGTACTCCTAAGTGCCTTTGTTGAGAAATGGCAGCCGGAAACTAATTCATTCCACATGCCATTCGGAGAGATGAATATCAGTCTCCATGACGTTGCGTACATATTGCGGGTTCCGATTGGGGGTTCGCCAATTGGGTGGAAAATTAAGCCGGCAGAGATGAAGGAACTGCTGCTAGAGACGTTGGGGATTCATGAAGACTAGCTCGGGGATAGAGATTTTGCCATTGTCAAAATGTCCCTCCTCCGCGAGCAATGTCTCAGTGGACAGGTGGATGCCTCCAATGCTGTCGCAGGTTATTTGCTGTGGTTAGTTGGGAACACCCTGTTCGTGGATAAGAAAAAAACCCACGTCCTTGGGCACTTCTTGCCTTACCTCCAAGATGTAGAAAGCCTAGGCGGACTTGCGTGGGGTGCAGCATGTTTGGCGAGCCTTTATCGCAACCTTGGTCGGGCCTCTAGAGCGGACGGTGCCCAGTTAGGCGGGTGTCTGACTTTATTGCAAGTTCGTACGAATCGTTTATAAATTATTTCAGTCCTTATACCTGGAGAATAAAATGACTAATTTATTTTTCAATTTTTTTAATAGAGCTGGATATACGAATACTTTCTCCCGTTTAGTCCGGCAAAGCAGAGATCCTGGGATGTCGATTGGCCAGCATCGGCTAAGTGGCACATCGGAACCGGACGGAAGCGCGAGCCTAACTGGGATTTGTTGAAATACAGACGTGCCCTGGACGGAATGAAATCCGAAGAGGTAATATTTTTATGTCATTTAAATTTTCTTATGTTTTTTATTGTAATACCCGACCTAGTCGAATATCCACTTACTATGTTTCACACACACTAGGTCAATTGGCTTCCTTTTGGGCCGAATCCCGCAGGAGTGCACGCAATAACCTTGTATAGGGGTCTTATTCATTGCCCTGGGGTCGCAGAGCCATACATGCCTGATCGATTCCTGCGGCAATTTGGATTCATTCAGTCCATCCATCACACAGTTTTACAGCCAAAGAGCTGTTACAGAGGCCTTGAAATAAAAAGGTACTCCTGCGTGTTTGATACGAATCTTAAGATCCCGCAAATGTACCCCAAGAATAAGGTGTTAAGGGGGATGGGGAGGGCTCATTGGGCCGATCAGACGTGCCCTGAGTACCTCGAGTACTTCCTTCCGCGGACGCACGTTCGTGTTAGTCCCGACGACATGCCTGCGGATGAGCCACTGGACCCGAAACAGCTACCTGCGGTTGCGGTAAGAATTACAAATTTATGTTTTTTTCTGCTCATTAATTATATAATTGCGTCAATCTTTTTAACATTCAGTCGATATTTATTCCACACGCAGCGCTTGCAATATATAGCAAATAAAATGTATTATGCTCATCCTCGAAACCGGGATACCGTCCCAAGTGAAGTGAGGGAGAGTGCTATAGAGGAGGTGGCTCGTCATTTACAGGATTTGATGCTGGCACTGTAGTACATTTAGCCCGAGTCCCATCTGTTGTAATCATTGTTTTTAATCTCTTTTTTAATGCACTGTCCGGCGGAGATACCGCAATCGGAATGATGTATTATTTTATTTAAATTCAGTAATGATAAAATGTATTACACCAAAATTCTGAAGATGCGGATCTTATCTTTCGAGCGTAAAATCAAAAAATAAATTGCTGTTAACGTTAAGTTGTACATATTGAAAAAATATCGTTTACTAACACTCAGCAGTCGCTTTATTCCGGAATGCACCTAATTTTCCACCCAAATGAGATTTTCAAAGCTGCAGTTGTTCTGAGGCCCGACTACTCCACGTCAGATAGATTGGGGGTAGCAAAACCTCCCATGTCGTTAACAAGCAATGAAATGATTTTATCTTATTAATCCCATATTGATAAAACTGCTCGGATCAGTAGAGACGCCGGCCCCCCGCCACAGGAGCGGAAGGAAAGTATTACTCTGCTGGGCATATAATGTAACCACCCTCTGGTATTTCGTTGCGACTAGTATTCCCAGAAGATGATAATCAAACCAGAAATCCTCTTCTGCCGGAACTACATAACAATTTAGCAGCCTGAATGCTAAATCGTAATCGACTGCCCCAAGAACGAATCGCCAAAAAGTAGCTTCATCCCGGAGTTCTTGGTGCAGGTCTCTACGCATTTGGTGCCACTGCGCCTGATCTGCATCGTGTACGAAATAGGCAATTACCTTAAAACCACAATGTCCATCGGGCACAACATTAACGTGCCCGGTAATGTATTCGAACACGAACTACTTCAGAAATACGGGAAGGTCGTAAGGCCACTCAGAAGCGTGGGGCCTCACAACCCTTCGTCTTCTCTGCCCGCCTGTGGATCGCCGACCAGCGAGTGTAAAGCATATTAAATTCAGTATGTATATATGTATTTAACCATATTAAAAGTAAATACATATATTCGTACCTCGTTGTAGCGCATTCCTTTCGGCGTGCTCGAACCCTGATAGATCTCGTTGGGTTGAATTGTGTCTGGGACGTCTCCTGTGTGACCTACTAACCGGCTCAGCTACATCAACAGTTTTCGGATAAAGCGTCGAATGCACAACACCCATGACCCTGTATATCTCAGCGCTCGGACGCGACATGACATCCATAAACATTTCATGCAGTCGCCCTTCAGGGTTTGCCTCTCCTCATGAGTTTCTGGAATATCAGTATCTCCCAAGTGCAGCGTCTTCCAGAAGGCGTCTACGTCGATAGGATCAATTGGTTGGTACGCGCGCACCAAATGTTGCATCTCACATGCACATGGCAGACCGCAACTTGTTCGGAGTTCGCAACCACAAAGCGCACCGTCGTCCCCGATAAGGCCAACTCTTTTTGTATATTCGTCCTCTACCATTGTAATACCAGCGAACGACATTCTACCGTTCAAACGACTATACAGTAGGTAGTCGCTCTTCCGGTATGTTTTGCTGCGCGAAGCTTCCATTTTAGTCCGAATTTCATCGAGGTGCAACCCTATCATAATATGAATGTCGTGAAAAATACTTGGGAACGCCTTTCTATCCATACCAATAGCCTTCTTCACCTGTGCATGAGCACTCTCAACCCTGAAAGACAATTGACATTAAAATTCTTCATAGAACATAAATCCTTATATAAAACATCGTGTAATTATACAACGTACAAATCATAAATGAAATCAATAGATAACTTACATGTTCGTTGTGCGCCCGCCGTAATGCTTTATACTTTCGTCCAGCAAGACACAAACTTCTCCTTGTGAGGATCCAACCATGTCTTCTTTAAGTAAGGAATAACATTTCTGAATCTGGATTTATTCCCATATTTAGTATCAATATAATCCACAGCTTCCGTGAACTGTTCATATGTCAGGGCTTTCATCACTTGCCCCTAACGATATAGAAAGACATCCGTCGTAGTTTTGTCGTTCCCAGCTGACACTACATGTTTCTTGACATCCATTTCAATGTGTCTCCTACAAAGTAGTTGGGTAGCATGTGGGAAAACTAGTTCTACAGCATTCCTCGAATAAAGTGCTTAATTGCGCCAATCCCCAGTAATAACTCGGAGTAGTCTCATCCCTCAGGAAAATGAACGCGATATGAACATACTGAGCTGTAGGTACATGAGCTACAATTTGCAGCAGAGGCATGTCATACCTGTTTGTCTTATACGTTGTATCCATAAACAAAACGTACGGAAACAGAACAAGTAGACGACGCGCCTTCTTGTGCGCAAAGAAGATGTGGCCCACTGCATTGCTTCCGTCATCGCCTGAGTACGCATAGAAGTATTCGTGATCATGCAGAAGTTTGAAGAAATACTGCATGTTAGCTCCCCTCACATCCCTTTTACTTTTTGTTGATTCATTGTAAACCTGTCTTATGTGGCTAACATTTTCCGGATCAGCTGCGCGCAATTGAGCCAATATATGTTTCGGCCTGATGTTAATACTGGACATTTCTGCAATCTTCTTCTTATCCGCTTCTGTTAAACGTGTCTGCGCTGAATGCCAATTTCTCACTTCTTCTAATTCATGATTGTGCGTACCGTTTCTGACCTCTAACGTCCACTTTCCCCCATCAATTTCTCGTCCCTTCAGGTGAAATGGACAGTTTGTTATCTTGCTGCTTGTATTGCTCCGTCTGCTTCTCCCTTCCGGTATGGGTGCCTTCTCCCTAACTTTTCCTGATCTATTGCACCCAATCTCAACTCTACCTTTTCTTCCTCTTGTTAGGAACAACCCCAACATTTTCGAATAAGAAGTAATTTTTGCCGTCATATTATTTTCAGCTGCTTGTGCTTTAACCCATGCAATCATACCTTCCTTACTGATGAGCTCTTCGGTCGTCTGAAATACTTCGGTGTGGTTAGCATAAATGTCATCACTCTCAACGCGGAAATCCTTTTAACATAAAAAACCTCGTTCAGCATACTTAAATACAAAAATTTCGATTCAGCAAATACATTGCGTAATCATATTATCGGCTAGAGCCAAAGTTCTGACACAATTATGATTAGCATAGGTTGGATGGATGTTGCGACTGTCCCGGGATTTTCTCCAGGGAAAATAGCCGGAAAAACACCCGCCCGCCGAAAATACGGTCGGCTGCCGCACCTGGTGTTTTGGCCGAAAATATCGCCGCCGGCCGGCGATATTTCCAGCCAAAATATCGCCGGTTGGCGGCGATATTTCAGCCGAAAATACCGCCTGCCGGAGGCGGTATTTTTGGCAAAAATATCGCCGTTTGCTGGCGGTATTTTCGCTATAAATACCGCTGCCGCACGGCAGTATTTCCCCGGGAAATACCGCCGTCGTCCGGCGAACGGCGGTATTTTCGCTGGAAATACCGCCGCCGGCCGGCTGTATTCCAGCGATTTCGGACGGGGAGACAGTCTCCCCGTCCGAAATGTTGCAGAACCGGCAAAAAACGTCCGGATAATCGCAGATTCGGGAAAAAAAATCCCCATAATGGTTTTTTTCCCAAAAATTAAAGTCAAGCGGTATATACATAATTTATGCAAACTATTATAAATTAAAAAATTAAATACAGTGTTACTTATAGTGTAATATGGATCGTACTCGGGTATACCGGCCATATTTGAATGAACGTGTCAGTGATGAAATGGAAAACAAGTGTTTCTGCAGTTTAATGTAAATGGAAAACAATTAACTCTGAACGTTTAAAAAATATCCTGAACTTCACACCTTACTTATAGGTGAAAAAATGGAAAAAAAAAATTTTTATTCATAAAGGGTAATTCGGACTTTTTACAGGGAATGTTACTGCGTTTAGTAAAACCGTTACTGTGTTTAATATGCCTAAAAAAAAAACGAATAATTCCAAAAAAAGAAAAAAAATGAAGATTCTAGTTCAACGATGGCTGTAAAATCTTGGGTCGGCACCAGCGAGATCTTCCTTTCAACGACGGCGGCAAGCACCGATTGGAGCTCGAATTTGGTTATGTGGTCTTCCCCATCAGATCTGCAAATCGTAGCTAGTCTTCGTTCGCCGTCATCACCAGCACTGGTTTAGCTGTGAACTTCGTGACTTCTTAGGTCTGTTCTTCGTCTCTGGCAAACCCAGACACAGATCTCTCGAGAGGGAGAGTTGATGGAGGTTGCGGCGAGTGAAGCTGGTCTGCCATAGCCGCCAACAATGGAAAGAGAAAACGAAAAGGAGGCGAAGGAGACGAGAAAGTGAATGAGGCGATGGAGGTAGAGGTGACGAGAGCCGATGAAGCGACGGCGAGAGCTGATGGAGGAAGTGAAGGGAGGAGCGAAATAAAGGTGGAGAGAGAGAGAGAGAGAGAGAGAGAGAGCGTGAGTGGTGCGTAAGAGAGGGGAGGTTTTTAGAGTGAATCAGTTTTTTTAAGTAAAAAAGAAAAATAGTAAAATGACAAACTTACCCCTCTGACCGTTAGTCATAACGATTTCTGTCTACTTTACAACATTTTGAAAAATACAGGGGGTTTTATATAGCTTTTTAAATCATAAAGTAGTCATTCTGTACTTTCGCAAACCACAGAGGGGGGTTTTTGCGTAATTAACCCTATAAAGTATTATATATTTACATATATTTACTCCGGTTTCTAAGGTTGGGAACCACCAGTTTCAGTTCCTCAAGAGTTGGAACCGAAACCGAACAGTGTTCCAATTCCGGTTCTAAAACCGATGGCCTCAGCTCCGATTTTGATTCGGTTCCGGTTATAACTGGAACAGGGCGGTGAAAGCCCATTTATGTTTATAAACGGTTTAAAAGTTAATTCAGACTTTGACTAAAGCTGTAATTGTCTAATTTCAATAATATATATAACTAAATAAAAACATTAAAACTAATAAGATAATATAAAAAATTTAAGGTTGGCCTCAATAGGAACCCTGTGTTGTGTAGGAGAAGAATTTTCGTGAGAAATTAAATTTGAACGAAAAAAATGCTTCTTCTTGTTATCGGGAAAGGACAGAGTGACAGTGAACCTATCTATGACGTCAGACGAAGATGAAAACAGAACACTCCAATCTGTAGGCCTCATCAACAAATACCGCACCCGAAACTTTCATGCAAACTATCAAAACATCTCACTTCACTCACAGTCACACAGTCAGACTCACTGCAAGCTGTAGCGCTCCAACCGTACCTTCATTTTTCCTTTCTGGCCCTGTTCTTTTGCCTAAACTCAGAACTGGGGCAAGGGGGTTTATTGGGTCTCAGCCCTAAAATGAGTCAGAATCTAGTTAAACCCGTGTTCTTTTCTTTAGTTCTCAAACCCAAGTCTCATTCCACGGTTTGAGACCCGTTTTAGTTCCCCCCCCCTTCTTGCCAGATGCGCCATCCCGAAATCCCTTCCTCAGCGTTCCATTTTTTTTTTCCACGGTTTGAGACCCGTTTGAGCCCCAGAAATCCTCAGCGTTCCATTTTTTTTTCCTTCCGCCAAACATTCCCACCCAAGCCGGCCGCTGAACTCCCTCCGTTTTCTCTTCATCAAAAGACCAAAAACCTTTGGAATCAATGACTTATTCTGGAAACTATTTGAGCTGCTTGGTTTTTCCTGTACGAATTTTGGGAAAATGCTATTCTCCACCGAGTCGACCAAATTGACGAGATCGGTGCGGAGCTTCGGGGAAGTGAGGTAAGTTTGCCGACAAGGTTATGGGTCGTTGAAGTTTTGTGGTGTTGCTTTCCTCGAGGATTAGTTCTCCTCCGATTTGGATCCTAGGGATTTCGGAGAAATTGTGCCCTCAACGAAATCGAACAAAAGGACAATGTCTGCACGAAGACCGGAACGTGTTGCCGGAAAAAGAAGAAAGAAAAAAAGCGAACTACATTTGCTGCTGGAAAAAGGAAACTAAAAACTAAGAAAAAAAAAAATTTGTGCTGGGAAGACGATGAACAGTGTCTGACACTGTTCATCGTCTTTTTTACAAATAGGCCCCTGCTATTTTGTGGTTCTTAAATGTCAGCCTCAACTTATTTTTTTTTAAAAATTAAATAAGAAAAATTAAATATTAAACTATGTTAAACTAAAAATATTATGTAAATTTAAATATATCATAAACAATTAGTATTTTAGAAATATTATTATATTGAAAAAAAAAATTTTGGTTGAATATGTAAAAAATGAAAGATTGGGGGTTTATTTACTATAAAAGTAAAATAAAAGTAAAAATTTTAAAAAAAAGTATTGGAAAAAATTTTGGGTTGAGACCCGTATTCTTTAGTTTGGGCTGAGAACTGGGTTACAATCCAGTTACTCAGTTCTCAAAACCCTGTTTCTTAAAAATGGGCTCAGACCCAGGTTGATTGAGAACAGGTCTCAGAACCTGTTCTCAGAATTAGATAAAGAACAGACCAGAGGTTCTGCCGCCCTGTTCCACCGTAAAACCGCCTTCATTTTCACTTTGCAGCTTCCGTTTTTTCATCATTTTCTCTTTTCCTTATGTGAGTTTTTAAGTGTAAAGAAAATCAAGATTTACTTAGAAAATTTTTGACGGGTGATGAATGGTTTTGTAGGAAACAGAATGGGAAAGAGGGAGAGAAGCTGGTCCGACGGCCGAAAGGAGAAGGGCCGACGATGACGTGGAAATTATTTCAGTGGATGATCCAGATTTGGATGATTGGTGTTTCGTCTGTAAGGATTGAGGCGTATTAATTCTGGAACTAGTATGCTTTCTCAAAAGCTCTTGCAGAAAGTTATCGTTGCAGTATCGCAACCCAAGTAGTATTCTTTTTTCTGTTGATGAATCATCTGAAATTATAGTCCTTCTTTAATCAATGCGTAACTTGATTCACTAAATTGGATGACTAATTGGATAAACCTCCTAATTAAACTAGTAATTTTTTTTATAGTGGCCAAATACTTATATAATTTTTTTTTTAAGACTAAAATATATTAACTTACTAAAAATTTATTTTTTTCTTGTGGAGTCAGGCCTATCTTGGTCTCCACAATGTTCTGCCACTGCCTTTAATAGGGACTTCATTTACTGTTAGTTTTCATTGTTTCTCCTTCTTGCTATTGATGTCTTATTCTGTGAGTTTATTGTCTTTTTTTCTTTTTCTGTGATTTTCTTATTTTGATTGAGATTCAGATTCATAAATCAACTTTTTATGATCTCAAGACTTCCTTTTTCTGGGTTGCCTTTGCTTGGGTATAATGGGAAACAAAATTTCCTCATCCTTCAGTAGTCTTCTTGTCGATTTTTGCATAATAATTGTTTTCTCTTTTTGTAGATTTTATCTCTAAACTTTCTTTTTGAGATTTCTGTTATGGAAAAGAAGAATTTTGAGATGATGTTTTGTGGCCATTTGTCCGGCTACAACAGCTCAAAATGTTTAGGTAATACTTTAGGGAGTTTTTTCTATAATTGAAATGTGATTAGTTGTGGGATACATCTGTGTTTTTTGGTCATAAAGGGGCTTCTGTTACGACTTGAAGTGGTTTTTTTTTGTTCCCAAGTTTTTTGCATCTGTTTTTTTTAGTGTTCATTTGTTCAAAGATTACATCTTTAGTCTGTAGCCTTTTTATTTTTTACTACAGTATGGCAATAAGGAGAGCTTGAAAGCTGCAAGATGTTGGAAACTCTTGTGCTTGTTCTGGAACCATAAGTGTTGGTGTTTTCTTTAGGTGTGATTTTAATCATAAAACGTTTGTTCTGTTGTGAAGCCAATTATTTGGGTTGGGACTCAATGGAACAATGACGATACATGCTCAACAATTTTATGTCCTTACAAACTCTGTAATTGCTTCTCTATTTGATTAATTCTGACCTTGAAAGCTATTCAATTGATCTTTTAACCTCGAGATTAATTTATGTTGATGTGTCTTTCAGGGATTTTGAGTGGTATTCACATCCGAGATTATGTTCCATGCCAGTTACCTCCGAGCCTACAGGCCTTGTAACCTTATGCGACTATGGAATTTTTGTTTTGTGTTTTCGTTGATTTGATTCGTCTATACTATTGAAGAATTATTGTTTCTGTAGAAATCTTCCCAACAATAATTTCGATGGGAGGCTTCCTTACTCACTCGCTGGCATTTCTGCTTTTAAACATTTGTGAGTTTCATATGTTTATGATTTTTGTTTCTTGACCATTCTAGACTTTTCTGGGCTGTTTCATGAATTTTTGGTTCTGTTTTTCCTGAGATTAGGAATGTCAGCCAGAATGAACTATCTCCATCTGTTGGAGACATCTTCAACAAGCATTCTAATCTGGGAACCATGTAACGCATATGATTTTACACTCCTTCGTTCTTTAGCTCTTTTCTCCATCTCTTGTTCTCTTTAGGGCTTATGACTATACACCGGAGAACAAAGACTTCTTTTTTAGCTGCATCGTCTAATCTAGCTAGGGCAGCTCAGAAAATTTTAAATGTTTTTAATTTTGCATACCAAGCCATTCAAGTGCTTAAATCTGCAGCCCTGGCTATATTAGATGATGGTATGATTACTACTTGTTAAAACTATGAGCTATTCAGATTTGGTTGCTTTGAAGGCTTATAGCTTTTGAGTTTCTTTTTTCCATTGAAAAATGAAGAAACCTATTGCAAATTGTTTCTTCTTGATATCACATCTGAGAAAGAAGAAATCATGACTTCCTTTTTTTTTACCTTCTCTTTTTGGACATCAGCAGCTATATCCCTTTAATTATTTTAGTTTAAACAGTATAATTGTAGGAAACATCTTTCTGAATATCCTTTGGGGTGTGGGAATAATAGGTGCATTTTTCTCACTTAAAGCTTTTTTTTTATCACTTAAAGCTCTTGTTCAGCTACATTTGAGTGCCAAAGAATAACCTTTTTATTCCTCAATGGTATCATAGATTGACAACTACTTTGTCTTTGTTGTTTTCTCCCTCTCAGGAAAGAAAGAGCACATGTGGCTTGTGCTTTATGTCAAGGACTTCATGCCAAGGGAAAGTTGACATACATTCTTGACAGTGACAAGGTTCGACATGGTCTGAACAGCGATCTTAGTTTTATATTAGAAGATCAAGCTGTGAATTGTATATGCAAAATTTGGCTTCTCATTTCTTAGAAGTTTAATTTCATGTTTTACTTCAACAGTTTTTTTTTTTAATTTTAATATTATGCAGAAGAGGTAGCAAAGCTCTTTGCTGATGCTGTAGTTATGGTGCTTTTCTTGCTTGATATCTCTCTGTAGCAAGTTATTGTACTGGACAAAAAAGACTATGGTTGATTGGACGAAATGTCAAGCTACTTAAGAGTAGCATTTCACTCTTTTTCTTATTCATGTGGTTTTCCTCTTCTCTTCCTGTAGAATATTTTGTTCATCATCGTGAGTTTAGCTATGCTTATTTTTTGTGTTTGTATTTTGAGTTTTGCTTTGGTATAAATATGTTCTCTTATATTTCTTTACTGTCCAAATCTTGTGGTGAAGCACAATAAGGTGGGTTTGAATATTTTGACAATGCTTATTGTTGAATCCCCGATTTGTGCTGAGCTTAGTTGACGTCGTTCCTCCGCATGAGTACCTGCTTTTGGGACTTCGTGATTCCACTCCGAAGCTTAAGTTAGAATAGAATAGTGAAGTATAAATTAAAACTAATATGAGATTCAATACTTTCAAATGGTCTTGGGATCGAGTATTTATAGACCGCGGAGGATAGGAGGTGCCACGTCAACTACTGACGCGACCTTCTTCACGTGACGGGGTCCTTTCTAATCCAGGAATAACCGCCTTCTTGATATTCGTGAAGGACCAATCATGGCGTGACATGCGTTACCCTGTCACTGGCTCCTTGAAAGATAGGGGATTTGTGCTAAAGATCCTATATTCCGCGGCCCATCCTCCTTCCATGAACGTCGGCTTGTGCTGGTTTCGGCCACCTTGGCCTCGACCACTTTCTTATATCCAACACTTACCATTTTCAATCCGTTCACGTCAAAGCCACCAGTCCGCCTCACTGTCTTTGGTCGTTTAGAGGTTAGCTACTTTGTTTTGCTTGATTGGTTCACCACATATTACAAAAAATAGTTACAAAAAATGATAATAATCAATATTAATCCAAATTAATTAAATTTTTTTAAAAAAAAGTAACATTCACGCGCCGTGATGATCCAGATAGTTTAAATAAATGACCAAAAGTGAGATTTTTTCATTTCTTCAACACAAATTGGCGCTCCCCAACCCCTAGTGGAGTTTATATCCAAAATAACTTATCTATTAAAATATTTGCCAAAATAATACAAACTCAAATCACATTTGTTTAATAACATTTGCACTGTCACATACACATGATTATCCCACTTAAATGTTAATTATTCATCATCTCTAAAATTTCGGCCATGCATGTCTTTTTTTAACTTAACTTTCCATATTTTTCTTTCATTTCATTTGTTTCTTTTGACAAATAAATTTCACTTCAAATGAGAATAATTTAATGATTAACGATAATTATTAACAAAGATGTAAAGATGTCAAAATTAATATTTCTAAATTTGAGAAATTGATGAATCGGTTTTTCTCTTTTCAGATTAAAAAAAAAAAAATCCTTCTAGAGTAATATTCAAACAAAGATAATATATATTAATCAATTAGAGATTTATAATATTCACCAATTTTAAAGATGATATTCAAGAATTTTCTTATGTTGAAAAAAAAAAAAAACTTTACTATTGAAGATTTTTGATATGATAGTTCCTCCTACAAATCCACTCTATATTCATTGAAAGTTGGACGAAGAGATTAACCAAAATTAAATTTATTAACTATTATTTCATTTTATCACTAACAAAAGTGGGTAAATTATACATTTACAGTGTAGGTATTTAGTATTTACATATATCAAGTCGCATAGTGTATTAATACAATTATTTGTTTATTAATTTCAAGGCAATTATTTATATTTAGGAGTAGTGCTTAATTTATTTTGGCATAGGAGATATTTTGAAAGATTAATTATAGAAACAAATGAAAATATTTGGAAGGAAGATACATAAAAAAATTGAAAGAAAATCGGTCCTTCAAATTAATATTCACTAAACACCCTATTTATATATCTTAAAACGTTAAAAACCCCTATATTCATCTACACTAAAAGTTACCTATTAACACATGTCTATTATTAAGATTTTTTTACGCGGCAGTCTCCTATCCGACAATTTGATGGATCAACATACACATACTTTTGCCCTTATAATTGATATATATTTTTTCACTAGAAGCAATTTTTTTTTTCTTTTTATATTTTATACAGGAAATAAATCAGAGACTAGGTATTACTTTTCTTTTTACAGGCAATACTCTTTTAAAAATTACGAGATACTTTTTAAACATGTAATACTTCAATGGTTCAATCATTAAAAGCCATACTTTCTTTCCACTATGGGTAACATCCGGTACATCATCAGCTAAATTTAAGGCATGTTCTTCTCTTGTTTTTGAAAATTGCTCTGACAATAGTTTTGAGATAAGTTTGTTTTCAAACCAATTGAAGGAAATAATATTTTCAAAACAGTTTTCAGAATATGTTTTAAAATTTGTTTGGAATATATTTTGTAATATTTTTTTTAGAATGTGTTTTAAAATGTTGTTTGGTAATGTGTATGAGATCATTTTTAAAAATAATTTCTTAAAAAGCATTAGGTTGTAACGACAACCTGCAGCCGCCAGACCATCGCCGGCCAAACAATGTTTTGGGTTTGAGATTTGCATTTCAAACCTCCTAGGAGAACAATGTTAAAACAATTCTCAAAACATTGTAAAAGGACATGCCCTAAATACATCAAAAGACATAAGTGATGAGATATATAAGAGGTTATATGTGATATACTATATTAACGAGAAATTATTGCACGCAACGAATGTATACACATCAGCAGTATGATGTGGTATAACCATCCAATAAAAACATGACACATCACAAAAAATTCCACACATGAAAGCTTATTCATCAAAAAATAAATTAGGAAAAAACTAATTTAGATCCTAAAATTAGCCTTCACTACTACAAAAAGGGCTTTCAATGGCGGTATTTAAGGCCTTTTAACGGCGGTTTTTGGCCTTTTTGAACCGCCATCTATCTGGCAGCCGTAGAAAGTTAGCGGACTTGCTATGGCGGTTCTAAACCGCCGTAGAAAGTGGCAACTTTCTACGGCGATTTAGTTATAAACCGCCGTAGAAAGTAACCGCCACTTTCTACGGTGGTAGGGAAGAACCGCCGTAGAAAGTGGTGACTTTCTACGGCTGTTTAGAAGTAAACCGCAGTAGAAAGTGGTTACTTTCTACGGCGGTTTTCCTTGAACTGCCCTAGAAAGTGACCACTTTCTACGGCGGTTTAGATCTAAACCGCCGTAGAAAGTGGTAAACCGCTGTAGAAAGTGGCCACTTTTCAGACCCAAACCGCGATAGAAAGTGAAAATTAATCTGGTTTAAAGCAAAACCAACAGCTAAAAGTTTAAAATTAATACAAATATCACCAAGATACAAATTGAAATCGCTATTATATTACAGGGGCATAGCCAAAAATATTTGTACAACTATAATATCAACAAGGTTCATTAGTATCCATCAAGTACGGCTAATGCTCCACAATATAACTAGCGCATATTTTTCTCATAGCATCTATATCCACATTGCTTAATGGAGTGCGGTCGAGCTTGAAGTACTGCAACAGAATATAAATTCAAAAGTAATTGAGTAGCAAAATGAAATACAATCAAGTAAGTTATGAGAAATCAAATACCTTTTCGAGTGCCAATGTGTCGGATTTCATTGCGATTTGGTACATGTAGTGCATGACATAGTAGCCACACTCCCAGTTAGACGTTTGCTTTTTACGCTAATGAATATAGTATACAAGTTAGAAGATCATACAATTTTATACAACACATCGTAGAATAAAAAATTCAATAAGAACCAATTTTACCGTAACTACTATCTATTCAGGTTGCATATGCACATTTCTGGGCAATCCTAAGAAAGCTTGATAATTGAACATCACCCTATAAAAATGAAAGCGGAATGAAAATAATTAACAATATATGTATATATGATTGGCATTAGAAATTATATATGCATTCTAACATTAGTTAATATATATAACTCACTCGTCTATAAGTATTACTGCCTCCTCTTTTTGTGGTTTTGTAAAGAATCAAACCAGTACACAACATTTTTAATCGGTCTAATGGCTATAAGCATCCAATGTTCATTGCAAACCAACAATTTAATGACCTCAGAGCTTTAAATCAGTGTTTCTTAAAAATTAGAGAAACGCTTACAGTGTTTACCCCTGAAGATACGGCACCAGATAAATTTCTTTATTCCGATCCTTCAAGTTTCGTGCAATGTAGTGTACCCTATCTTCATATGTGTTTCCTAGTGCCGTGACATGATCAGATGAGAGAAACCCTATCCCCTTCTGGTCATTCCTTTCAACCAAATCATGTAAAGCTCTAGAGAATTTACATTATCATGCATCATTGGTTAGTCTAGGCAAATGGAATGCATATTATGTATAACAATAATATGAAATAGGTTATAAAATTAAGTGGAAACTCACTTGGTGAACAATTGCATCAAACAGTTTGTGACCATGCTTTCTCTTGACAATAATTCACCGACATCCATTTGATCCATCGAAATAGGATGATCCACACCTATGATATCTCTTGTCAAGTTTGTATCTTTCTCTATTCGGAGTTGTAACTCGTGCAGTGGATCAGATGTCGAAGAGGAAGCCATTTCATTTGGAACCGTCGAAGAAGATTTTATATCATCCATAGAATTCAAACGACCTTTTTTCTTTTTTAAACATTTATCCACCTAACAACATTTGAAATAACATTAAATATACAAAACGGTTTCAAATGACGATTCTTTACATCAAAGGTGCAAAACCGTAGTAGAAATTTGGAGAACAAGACTTTCGGCCGTGATATGGAGATACACGTTATTATTTAGGGTTAAATACATCAATACAACGGCGGTTATAATCAAACCGCCGTAGAAAGGGACCTTCTACAAACCGCCGTAGAAAATATGGACTTTCTACGGCGGTTTGATTATAAACCTTTCTATGGTGGTTATAATAAAACCGCCGTAGAAAGTCCCTTTCTACGGCGGTTTATTTTAAAACAGCCGTAAAAAGTCCGTATTTCTTTTATAACGGCGATTTTCTATTTTCCGCCGTTAATCCGCAGCCGTTAAAGCTCTATTTTGTAGTAGTGCTTCCATGTCTATCACACAATTCTCATGTCCCCTACACACACAGATTCATTCAAGTACTTAACCATATTTTTTTATAAAGGTCCAAATAAATCAAAGGTAAAGCTTTGCTAAAAATGAGCATCAGTTTGATGGTTTTGGAAGATAACACCCAATTCTGAATTATGCCAAATCTCCATATCCAAGGTTACATGGATTGTATCCTTGGTTTGATGCAAAGTTCTATTATTTCTGGAGATTTCATAAATCTTTTACTAAAAACTTTAACAAGAGTCACAAGACTATTGTTAGAAGAAATTAAATATTTGAAAGAAAAATGAAGAAGATGACTCCAAGAAAATCTGAGAACTTTTCCCTCTAATCCTTTCACCATACGCAAACTTCAGCAATTAACAAGTTAGGAAGATGATAAGAATTTGGAAAGAGAATTGTTATGCGGTAATTAATGGTTATCATAACCTTACTTTAGGATCTAAATTAGTTTTTTCCTAATTTATTTTTTGATGAACAAGTTTCATTTGTGGAATTTTTGGTGATGTGTCAAGTTTTTATGAGATGGTTGTACCACATCATACTGCTAATGTATATACACCCGTTGCGTGTAATAATTTCTCTACTTTAACAGTTACACCATAAGTGCGATCTATCAACAATTATACGTTAAATATCAGATCATATATCATATACCTCAGATCCTTTTAAGGTTAAAATTGAAAAGCATATATTTAAAATAAAATAAAATAAAAACAACAAGTTCTGGCATCATATGAAATTCGAAATATTTAATTAAAACGAAAATGCGAATAAGAGTGCACATTTCTTTTAAATTTAATTTTGAGCCATTTTCCAAAGGGGCATGATATTTGCAGCGACGGAATCGATATTTGCAGCGACATTTTTGCGTGAAAAGACCGAAATGCCCTTGGGGTAAAAAAAAATTAAAAAAAAATTAAATTTTCCAATGTGCTGGAAAAATTAAAAAAAAAAAAAAAATGGTCGTTGCAAAACCATCGCCGGTCGCCGGCGATGGTTTATCTTTGTATAAAACCATCGCCCGGACAAAACCATCGCCGGCGACCGGCGATGGTCCCCCCCCACCCTTAAAGATGCGATTTTTGATATTTGCAGCGACCACCGGGCGGATCTTCCCTATTCCGGTAAAAAATTTCACAATTTTGACAAAACTACTAATAAATTCGGACATAATACAAGTAAAATAATTAATAAAACTACATAAAAGAAGGAAAAAAAAAAAAAAACCAAAGAAAAAAACCAAGCCGGAGTGTCGCCCTTTTGCAAAAGTGTTGCCGGCGATCGGCGACACTTTGGTTTTTTTTTTTTTCCTTCTTTTATGTAGTTTTATTAATTATTTTACTTGTATTATGTCCGAATTTATTAGTAGTTTTGTCAAAATTGTGTAATTTTTTACCGGAATGGGGAAGATCCGCCCGGTGGTCGCTGCAAATATCAAAAATCTCATCTTTAGGGGGAGGGGGGGACCATCGCCGGTCGCCGGCGATGGTTTTGTAGAAACCATCTCCGGGCGATGGTTTTCTACAAAACCATCGCCGGCGACCGTTTTCTACAAAACCATCGCCGGCGACCGGCGATGGTTGGTTTTACACAAAACCATCGCCGGCGACCGGCGATGGTTTTGCAGCGACAATTTTTTTTTATTTTTTTATTTTTCCATCACATTGGAAAATTTAATTTTTTTAAAATTTTTTTTTACCCCAAGGGCATTTCGGTCTTTTCACGCAAAAATGTCGCTGCAAATATCGATTCCGTCGCTGCAAATATTAATTCCGTTTCCAAATTAACATTAAACAAAAAAAATGTACTACTAATCAGCTACCGTGCTCTTCCCTCCCCAGCCGCCCACAACCCCTTCCTCCCTCTTCGTCTCTCGAAAAATAGGATCGCGATCATAGATTCATAAGCTTTATTATCGATCGATCCCTGGTTACCCACATCAACCACCACAATCCTATCTTCGCCGCCGTCGACGACATCGGACGCAGCCGTGTAAGTTTCTTTGTTGCTGTCCCCACTGACAGTTTTTTCAAAGTTGTTATGTATATGTTCTTTTCAATCGTTCTGAAATTGTAGCTTTTTTTTATCTCGATGGGCGTTGAATCCCTGATCATGATTTTCTTGCTGGTCTAGGATTCCTAGGATAATTCTTAGGGTGATTCAGATAAAGTGGGATTCATGTTACAATTGGTCTATACAGTCCAACCCTCCATCTGTTTGTAGAATTGCTCCAATGACAAACTCTCTGCTTCTTTTCCAATTCCAATCCATGATGACTGATGATGAAGAAAGAACAAGAAACAATAAAGTATTATGATGGGTTGGGTTGAAATTAGCTCTTTTCTATGATCTTTATTGCAATGTACTTTGCAGCAGATTTTAGTATGTGAATAATAGCTAGAAGTATTTTTGTTCTTGAATTTCATTTTTATGTTCCACATTCTTTGTTTAAGTTTGAGTATCTGCATGGTTTTTGGAGGATCCACATTATCTCAGTTATTCCAATTCTTTTTATTTTCAACTTAAATTTCGTTTCTTATTGCGTATGCAACTAATTTTTTGCAGTCCAAGAATTACATTTTGTGGATACTGCATCCCTCATCCTCCTGAAGCACCAGTGAACATAAGAGTCCAGACAACAGGTAGGGGTGCATGGTATTGGCTTTTATTATACTTATAATTATCACTACTTGTTGAATCTGGATGCCGTATCTTAGTCGGATTAATAATTTTTTGACACATACGATATTGCTTTCTGTCATCTGATATTTCAGATAAGCAACTATTTTGTTATCTCAATTTTAAAATTTTTTTTGTGGTTGTAAAGATAAAATGTCTCTCATTTTCCTGTCATAAGAGGACAAAAGTATCTCTACTAGGAAAATCGACAAGCAGTTACATGTAGAAGAAGGCTAAATCCAAGACCAGCTGATAAGATTAAAGCACACAGAGCTCCATTATTGACTTTTGGTTCTCCTTGTCCCTATTTCTTCCATCCAACACTGCACCTAGACTCTCGACATCATGTGTCAGTATTTTAGTGTCCCTTTTCAGTCCTTCCAAACCACCAGGCAACTAGACCTTCAATATCATGCATCAGTTTCTTAGCAATCATACAAAGAGATCAACTGGTGTTGTCTAGGGTTAAACATGAGAGCGAATGGCTGTGATGGACAACGTTTTAATTAAGAAATTGAAGGAGATAACATATGCATTTAGAGGGTTTTCAGTTCAAACGCATGGGTTATTAGAATAAAACCGTAGGATTAATCTAGTATTTTTCACACATAATTATTAACCTTTAATCTTTTTAACAGTTTTGTTGAACTTTTACTTTTTCACCTAATTGTTTAATGCTCTGTTCCTCTCTTCATTTGTTCAAAGGTTCATATATGGATTGACTAAGTTCTTAGTATAGAGGAATATAAAATTAGCTTGGGAAAGAGAATCAATGAGGTTTTATATATTTTTATCATTTTTTTCAGCTCAAAAAGTAGTGAGATTAGATGTATGTGTCTTCTTCTTCAAGATACCAGAATATATGTGGTAGTTAGTATAAGAGAGCTTAGTTATTTACCTTTTTCGGAGCAGAAAATTAATGTCATTCATGTAGAAAATTTTCATTTCAATTTATGAAGGCATTAGAGCTGGAAGGAAGCTAATTGTTGTCTGTGCCATTATATGTGATCACTTGGTTCCCTGAAGACAAAAGTTATCAAAAGAAATTACTCATTAATTAATTTGATGATTAATTTTTTTTTCTTTCAGTTTTGCATGATCGAATAATTTGGGCAATTTTACGCATCAAACCTCTTTTTATTGATAACACGAGGAAAACATTTCTGCAGTTTATTTGGTATTATTCAAAGGGGAACCATCACCATAAGTTTCTTAAGTATTACTGAACTGATTTGTCCTCCCTTTTCTTCACTTTTGTTTCTTCACTTGTGATGGATTACAAGATTGAGAAAGGTTTAAACGCTATGGATACAAAACAACGATAAAATATAGTTTGTCTACTGAAATCTGTCTACTTTAGAAATGTAGTTAAGAAACAATATTTTGAGACTCATTTAGTTTGGTGCTCTAG
The DNA here is from genome assembly GCA_016801395.1 of Leptodermis oblonga. Taxonomy (NCBI): domain Eukaryota; kingdom Viridiplantae; phylum Streptophyta; class Magnoliopsida; order Gentianales; family Rubiaceae; genus Leptodermis; species Leptodermis oblonga. The sequence goes on from CM028757.1 coordinate 7,585,278, forward strand.
CTCTCTTCCTTATGAAAGATGTGTATTCTGGACGTCTGAGATCTTGACCAAAGGTTTTTTCATGTAAATGTCCAGTTCTAGAAAGTATGACAAAATGTGATACTTTGCGTTTCACTATAAGCAATTTTTGTTCTTGAATCGTGGTGATTAATTATATATATGTCCAGTTCTTGAAAAAAGTTGGTGGCCTTTCTTTTGTAGCTTAGTTCTTTTGTAGCTTAGTTTTTGTAAGAGAACTTAAAAGGTTGTGTCAATATTGTATTTTCTGTGTGGTCATGGGCTGTTTTCATATCTTGAAGAAGTGCTATCCTTTAAATATAATGAATCCAATAAACCAATTATAAGAGGGTTGCTGATTTTCTTAAATTCATTTGGTTATCCAATAATAATGATAATAAAAAACTGAAGGGCACAGAACCAAACGTCTGGGGTTGGTTTTCTTCATTTGTGCACCTCTACTTTACATATCTTAAATAAGATGGAAACTGAACATCAAATCTCTGAATCACTGAGTTGCATGTGATGCATCTTACTACTTAGTTACTGACTCATTGCTCATCCAATGGATTTGTTGCTTTAAAAAGCCTATTATAGCAGAAGTAGTGAAGCCCAGGACATTATCCATATGTATTGTGTACTTATACTTTGAATGTTTTCTGTGAAATTTTTGTTACTCACTAGGCGAGGTCCACTGCCTACTCCTTGAGAAATTTTCTTCAAGCTCAACAATCAAAGGCATTACGGCAGTACCACGTTTTTTGGTCTCCCTTCTATACCATCAAACAGAGAGGCGATAGACCTGAATATTCCCTCGTTCAAATGACCATCTAACTCACAAAAACATGAGCAAAACCGACAGCCTTAGTTCTTCCACCACCATGGACAGTGGTGGCTTAGTCATATCCACTACAGATTCAATCCGCACATTCTTAAAGACATCCTCTGCAAATCATAACCTTTCTCCGGAGCTTAGAGACCTTGCGTCCTCCCTTGCCCAACAGCCCTCCGTGTCATACAAATCTCTTAGGTCTATTTGGATCCAATGCGGCGGAAAAAATCAACCTCATCTTCTCAACTTGCTCTCCGGTTCCAATTTCATTCTTAGCAGCCCCAAACCTAGAGAAAAGGTGCAGATTTGATTTTGAAGATTTATCAACTTGTGTTCACTTTTGGCTTTTCGCATTATCTTTCTTGATTAACAATTATTTACCTTTTCTTGGGTGGAAGAGTGAGGAACTCAAAGCGAGGCTGTCAAAATTGGCCGTTGTGGCAGAGAAGAAAGAGTATGCGGAATTAGTGAAGGATATTACGCCCAGGAAGCCTGTAGAGGAGCCTTTTTCTGCTTACAAGGATCAATTGGGGTTTGGTCAGTTGTTTGATTTGTTTCTAATCTTTTTTCCCACTGTGTTTTTATGTGTTCGTAGTTATGATTAATAAAAGTGCACTAATTCTTGAAGCTTGCAAATTAGAATGCATTATTACATTTGTGTCCGTTTTTTGTTGTCGATTTGATGTTCTTGTGTTGATGATGATAATTTGGTTGTATAATTCTGCGATGACAGGTTTATATACTGCAATTTTATGATCAGCCCTGATAAACTACTAAGCTGTTATCATGAAACAGAAGTTAGTTCTATTATTTGGAAAACGTAATTGTGAAAGTATGAATACATTTCTATTATTTTGCAGTGATAATGAAAAACGCTCAGAAGCCCTTGAGAAATGTACATTTCATCAGGGAAATTGTAGTCTGTGTAGGTTCTAAAGTATTATGACTTTGTGTAGTTTAGAGATGTCTACCCTTGTGTGCCACAGGAGAACATCTGACTTTTATTGGATCTTCTGGAGGTATTCTGTTGGTTTCTTGGGTTGTTATGGTTACTTGCATTATATGATTAAGCGGGAACCTAAGCTTTTGAGTAATAATCTTTTGTTCAGCACTTTAGTTTGACCTAATGCTTCAGCTGAATTCTAAAGGTTGGGGAAAGATTAACAAGATTCTGGGAATGCTCAACCCTTGAATAGTTACATTGCACTTATATAATGAAGCATTTGGAGGGATAGAAGATGGTAGCAAACCAAATGGTGAAGTGGGAATTGAGAGTGATGCATCTATTGCAACTATTTTCTGGATACAGCTCTAAACTTAGCAAGAACTTTTTCGTTATGATGGGAGATTAGTGAGAAAGTTTTTCCGGTTGTAGGTTTTTGTTTTCTCCACCAGAAGAGTAGAATGCCTTGGGCCTATCCACTTTTGTAAGAGTTGGTGTATTGTACTCAAGGATATGGAAATTCAATTACCATTATAAACAAATGGAGTGAGGAGACAACTAACAATCTTGTTGAGACACTTATTATTGGAAACTCTTAAGGGATTATTTATGAGTTACAGTTAATATGGGGAGATAAAAAAAATTAAAATGTTAAAATGTTCACTCAGCAACAAAGGATAGTCATTTTTTTACACTCAGAGCCAATTGAATGATTACAGTTACAGTTAATATTATTATTTTGTTGCTTATTCAAAATTTTCTTTTACTTTTGGTCACAGGTTTGCATGTCATTGTTACAATGTTCACTGGCTATTTAGTAGGATACTTTGCATTTAGAGCGCTGTTCAACCGCAACGTTGCAATGGTAACCTCCTAACTACTAGTTGAATGTGTGAAAAAACTATATATTTTTCTCAGGATATTTGTTGTTCTGTTAATGCTCACCCTCTCCCCCCCCCCTGACTAAACTATAATTGATATTTCTTTCTCTATCAGAGTGCTGCCGGAGGCATCCTTGGTTTGGTTGTTGGCATGCTTGTTGAAACACTTCTTTTTATAATTCGGTTCTCCAATAAGGATAGTCAACCTACTTCTTTTGCATCAAATATGAAGAAGGATCAATGAGCTTTACCAAGGAAAAGGTCTGCACAGATGTTTGTTCATTTCTTAATCTTTCTGCTTTTATTAGTGCTGGCATAAAAAGAGGAACTGAGAAATCAATGTGTTTTGCATTTGCATCTATCAGGTGGTTGTGCATATTCTTTGGCGGTTATGTAGCATCTTCTTTGTTTTTGAGGGTTGGAATCTGTGATCCTCAGTTCCTCCGTCTTTTAGTGATTGATTATCATTTAATGATTATCCAGGTAGTTATTAGTTGGATTTGAGTAGAAAGTAATTCCTGTAGTAGCCAGAACTTGTTGATCTATTCCCCCTGCCTCGCCTTCAGCCCTTCCCTTCCTCTCTTCTTTGTTTATGAAAATGGAAGCCGTATACCTGTAATTTTGTTCCATGTAAAACTTCTAATATTCGAAGCATTTTGTCAACCTTCATGAAATCTTTACCAACTTTTCTGTTAGCCACACAATTATCTTTGGTTACGAGAGAAAAAGAAGTGCAATCATCTTAGAATTCAGGTTACAGCCTGAGGCTTTCTGTTCCTGTGTTAATTGTTATGTTATGGGGGAAGCTTCATATCAGCAATGAGATGTTTTCCATGGGGTAGAAGGGCAGTTTTGATCTCGTTTGAGACTCTTGATGGATTTAGGTCTTTATGTTTTCGCGTTACCAATTTTGCCCTTGAGCTTCTAAGTTTGGTACTTTTTGATCATTTCTGCATGGAATGGGTGGTCAAACAAGTAATTGAATTGGGAATAGGTTAAGCATGTAATTTACATGCAAGTAATTTTCTGTTTGACTGCCTATTCCACGTAAAAAAAAAAAAAAAAAAAAAAAGACTAAAAGTGCGACACTTATAAATGTAAGGGACAAAATTGCTATGTGAAAGTCGAAAACAAAAACGACTAAGGCCTGTTCTTTACGTCCAAATGGATTTCAGCCTATTTGTCAGAAATAAGGTTCTGAGTTCTGGTTTCAAACCAGGTCTTAACCTAAGGTAAATAATATGATTTCAATCCAATTTTTTTTTTTCAATACTTTTTTTTAAAATTTTTATTTTTATTAGTAAATATAACCCCCCAATCTTTTATTTTTTACATATTCAACCAAAAATAAAATTTTCAGTATAATAATATTTCTAAAATAACAATTGTTCTTAATGTTAATGATATATTTAAGTTTATATAATATTTTTAGTTTAAGATAGTTTAATATTTAATTTTTCCTATTTAATTTTTTTTAAAAAAATAAGTTGGGGTCGTCATTTAAGAAAAAGAAAATAACATGGGCCTATTTATAAAAAATTTTGATGAACAGTGTCGCGAACTTTCTTTTATTTTTTTTTTCCAGTTTTTTTCCTTTCCTTTTTTTCAATCTGCCGTTACTCACCCCTTTCCCATGAACTTCTCTACGCCGTACTTCACTTCCCCGAATCTATGCACCGAGCTATTCAATTTGTTCGAATCGGTGGAGGCCCAAAATTTTAGCAAAATCCCTAGGAAACTTGAAACAAGAACAAATGGAGAGGGGTTGATGCAGACGAACAACCCTTAAAAAAAAAAAAAGGGAGAGAGTTTAGCGTGTAAGCGAGACCATTCGCCCCATCGTGGTTGGCGAATTTATTGGGCTGGATCGGAGAGCAACCGGGAACTGGCTCCTGCGTGGGTGGGGATTTTTGGGGGATGAAAAAAAGGGGAAGATGAGGAAAGCTCGAAACAGAGGGGTGGGTTTGATTTCGGCAAAGCGAAACATGGGGCTGAGACAAAATTGGATTTTTTTTTGGACTGAGACCCAAAAATACACTAAACCCAGGTATGAGTTTAGTGTAAAGAACAAGCCCTAAAACTACACGTAGTCAAACATATGAGACCAAAATTGTCAATTTTTAAAAAATATTTTTATAGTTTTTAATATTATACTAATTTTTCATCATTGTCAATACACATTTTTTATTTTTTTGATTATATATTTTTATTTTTTTAATACATTTGTTACATTTAAAAATAATTTCTAAAACCTAGTTTTGAAAATCAAAACCTGTCAAAAGAAACAAGTCCTTTGTTTAATATATAACTTTGTACGAGTTTGGTCGTTGTGTGGTATTGGTAAACTTTGAAAAAATTGGGAGTATAGGAACTATTTCAAATCTTGAGGATGTAAATGTAATTTGCCCAAAATAAATTATACTGAGACTCATTTTTTAAATAACAATAACATTTTTTTCCTGAATTTTTTAAAAAGAATAAATTATGTATTAAAATTAAAACTTTAAAAATAAGATAATGAAATCACAATCCGTACAAAAACATTTTTCCAGAAATTAGCTACCCTTGCATTAGAATAAAGGGGACTTATAATTGAAGAAATGCCTTATCTAGTGTCTTTATTGGCTTAGTTACTTTCATGAGGTGGACAAAACTGTAAACCTTTTGAATCTCTTCTTTTGTTGATGTGGTAAAATTTTGATACCTAGTCTGTTTAAATTATGAATACATATTGAACATATAAGTAATTTTCTTATTTTTGCCCCCATAGATAATTGAAGAATGTAGAATAATTAAACTAAGTTTTTTATTAATTTTTATTTCCTATTCAGTTAATAAGAATGTAGGATTCATGAATAGTTTAGCCTATAAATACATACCTTAGGTTGCCATTATAATCACAGAGAAAATTACAAAGAAGAAAAGCCTTCTGACTTTGTTTTGAGGCGTACGAGTTCCGTCTCCCAGTTCCGGGGTTTATTTCGTTTGCTTTAATTTTGTTTTAAAGCTTTGTTCTTGCTTTCTATCCTTTTTGGTTTCCGTGCAATTTGATTTAGGTCCAGAGCAAGTTTATAAATCAATTGAGATTCAATTGATTTCAACTCCTTCGGTTTCAGTGTAATGAATTAATCTTTGATCAAAGTTAATTGATTGATCCGAATTCTTGCTTTGGACTTTCTACTATCGAAGCCGGTTTTTTTCCTGGGGGTTTGTTTTATTTTTGGATCCTACAAAGAAGGAATGGAAAGGAGTCCATCTAATTCAACCAGTGGAGAGGAGGGCGAATTACCTGCTTCACCCGATGATATTAAGAGAGATTATTATAAATATGGCCGGGGAGATAGGGAAAAGGGGAATCAGTATGATAGTGATGAGGATGTAACCCGAAGGAGGGAGGGTGATGGCAGAAGTCATAGAAGTCATAGAAGTCAGAACAAGGACAATGACGTGGCAGATGATCGTGACGAGAAAAAATCATCTCGGCAGGGAAGGGATGAGAATGGTAGACATACTAATGGAAGGATGACTAGGGAGGATAATGATAGGAAGGGTAGTAGGCATAGGAGTGACCACTATGACATTCTTTTTCATAATAAGAGGGAATTTGAGGAGAAGTATGGAGCTGGGAAAAAGGGGGACGATGGTTATAGAAAAGATAAGAAGAAAGCGAACGAGGATGAAAGGGATGAAGAGAGAGAGAGTAGGAGAGGGAAAGATAATAGTGGAAAAGGGCATAAGGAAGCATCTGATGATAGATATAGGGGAAGGGATAGGGAAGAGGAAAGTGACGGTGGTGATGGAAATTGGAAAGATGAAAAGAAGGCAAATGAGAATGAAAGGTACGATCGGAGAGAGAGTTGGAAGGGGAGAGATGATAGTGAAAATGAGCATAAGAGAAAATCCGATGAGAGGTATAGGGGTAGTAGGGATAGGGAAGCAGGTAGTGATGGTGATAGTAAAGGTAGGAGTAAGGCAAATAAGGATGCAAGGGATGATATAAGCAGCAGTCGGAGAGAACGAAATGAGCACAATGAAGATAAAGGGCGTAGGAGAAAGGAATTTGAGGAAAAGAACGAGGACAGTGATAGCGATAGTGATTGGAAAAATCGGAGGAGGGGGAGGGAAAGGGAAAGGGAAAGGGAAAGGGAAAGGGAAAGGGAAAAGGAAAAGGAAAGAGAGAGGGAAAGAGTCAAGAGACGTGAGGATGAGGCAAAAGATTGGAGGAGGCACAGGTTTGAAGGGGATGAGAAGCATAAGAGAGAGAAGGATAAAAAGAATAGAACTCAAGAGGAGAATAAGAATGTGGAGGACGAAGTTGATAGAGGGAAGGTGAATGTTGAACCTAATGTGTATCAGAAACCTGAGAATTTGGGTAGGAGTGGTGGAGTTTACATTCCTCCATTTAAGTTGGCAAGGATGATGAAGGAGGTAGAGGATAAGAGCAGCTTGGAATACCAAAGAATGACTTGGGATGCTCTGAGGAAGAGCATTAATGGGCTTGTCAACAAAGTTAATGCTATAAATATTAAGAATATTATCCCAGAGCTCTTTGCTGAAAATTTGATCAGGGGGAGAGGTCTATTTTGTCGGTCATGCATGAAATCTCAGATGGCATCTCCTGGTTTTACTGACGTATTTGCTGCTTTAGTTGCTGTTGCAAACACTAAATTTCCTGAAATTGGCGAGCTTTTACTTAAAAGGACTATATTACAGTTCCGAAGAGCTTTTGATCGTAGTTACAAGGTCTGTAGCTCTCTCATTGACTTACATTTTTTTTTTTTTTTTTTGTGGCTTATTTACTTGTTATTGGTTACTTATTAGCTGATGATATATTTTGATAATATAGCCTCAATTGCTGGCTGCCGTGAAGTTTATAGCTCATCTAGTGAACCAGCAGGTGGTTCACGAGCTTATTGCCCTTGAACTGCTGACAGAATGTGGCTCCATTTTACAGGACCTTTGCCCCAGAGGATTACATGGTCAGTAGAAGCTGTTGTGTTGATTCCCTTTGTTGCTACAAATTTCTTAGTGACTTTTTAATTTTATGTTCTTTTTTGAATGTAAGTATCTGCATGTCTGTTTGTGATGCTTATCTCTTTCTGATTTTTGAATTGCGAACAAGTGGTGAAAATGAACCGATCATATCCTTGTACTTCACTATGGAAATTTTTGTTTTGGTTTTTTATGATTGATTTGATACATAAATGGATTATCCGAGTGGTTGGTAGTTTTCCTTTGAATATTGACTGACTAAAATTTGGTACGATATGTATGCGAGAGCTTGGAAATTTTTTGCTTTGCTAGTATCAACATATGATGCATTTTATATGACATTCCCAGACACAATTAATTGTTGGGTTTTAAGTGAAACATCATATTTGTCACTAGTCCCTTTTGGGGAAAAGAAGTCATTGATTCGGTAGTTTTTTGAATTTCAGTAGTCAAAAAGAATAAATTGAAGTAAAACTGTCTCTATTTACAGGTAAACCGATGCATACTGTATAAGTTGACCTTTCCTACTGCATTAAAAGTTATTTTATCTTCATTTAGTTAACCTGAGATTCATATCTTAGTGCCACCATATTCATTGCATCTCACTCAAACCTTTTGGTTATCAACTCCTTTGTGAGAAACGTGTCTTCACTTTTATTTCTGTAACGTTTCATTTTTCTAATAATTTGTTAACCTCTTATACGTCTCAATACTGTTTTTTTAAAACTGCTCTTTGAGGCTGTCAGCCTCATTTTGTGTATGAAACCTATTCTGGCTTCTTAGGATTTGGAAACTCATTGTTTCAGTTTTGCTAGTTGCTGATATAGTGATATGTACTTTCACTTTCATATGTGTTCAAGATTTCTTTCATTGCCATGCATATTGGTTTCTTGTACTGCATTTTCCGTATGAGTGCTGTATCTCTTATTCGTGTTTGAATATGCCGTGGTTAATTAGGTAACTTGGTAAAGTTGGTGAGTTGAGGTCCATGCTAGTATTTGTCAGTTTAAGTTTGTTACTTGATCATAGGTCGCATTTTTATACATCAATGCTTTTCAAAAACTCAAGTTGACAAGTATGATCCAATTCTACACCTGTAATTCTGGGTAAAAGAAATTTCTTTGCCATTAACTTGAGTAATACGATCACCTTTTTGGTCCACGATTATATGAGAGCTCTAGTTGTTGTGTTAAATTTCATGTCAAGGATATTTTACTTGGATCAAGGTATTAAATTTTTAAGTTTAATATCTTATTATTTCTCTTAGTTAAGATGCAACCATCATCTGTTGTACTGTCACTACTTTATTGAATACTTGGTAAGAATTTAAGTAGTTTGCTTGGAGTTAATACAGATGACAGATGATTTATTTTCGGAAGACCCAGTCCATTTCCATTTTCCCAGAGAAATGTACATTCTTGAAGACTGGTTTCTTCAAGATGTGGAGATGTTCATGTTGACATTATTCACTTCAGATTTCCTTGAGTGAATTTTCTGTACCTTTCAAAACTTGAGATAGTTTAATCCCACATCTCTGAATACCATATTTTGAACATTCCTGGAAGTTTAATCCCACATCTCTGAATACCATATTTTGAACATTCTACCAGGATTGGTTCTCTTCAACTATAATATTTGCCGTAAAACCTTTTTTTTGTGACTTGAACGCTGAAAAGAGAAGTAGAACCTGCATTAGCACCCTGTAAATGAAGTAATCCCTCCGTTCCACTTAAATAATCCACTTTGAAAAATGTACAACTTATTATGAGCTATGAGGTACAACACCTTAAGTAAGTAATTTGGGACCATATTTTCCATCTATATCCTTACTTTATAAGTAAGGGTTAGTTGTGAATAACATATTATATTATTGTATCAATAAAGGTTTGTAATGTAAACAAATCCAAAGTGAACTCTTTTAATGGGACAAGATTTTTTTGAAAGTGGACTCTTTTTGAGTGGTATAGAGGGAGTATTAAACTGGATAATGCAAACCTAAAGAATTAGAAGCCTGTGCTGTGTTTCTTGTCATCATAGGATCTGCTTTTATGACATGAAAATGCTTTGGCAAAAGTTATACCATTATATGTTGCTGTATATTGTTTTCAGCACTGTAGAATTAGACTATCTGCTTGAATTGGTCAGACTCATATACTGTATGTACTTATATTCTTAAATAGTTTCATTCAAGTTATTGATATATCTTGGTTCTTTGTTGAAATAGGTATATTTGAACGGTTCCGTGGAATCCTTCACGAAGGAGAAATAGATAAGCGGGTTCAGTTCCTGATCGAAGGCCTCTTTGCTTTGAGGAAATCCAAGTTTCAGGTCCAGTATTCAGAGTTTAAACTTACCATGCTTTTGTATTTAGTGTTCTGTTGCTCGATGTCTTTTTTAGGTAGTGTCAGGCTCAGTAGAGCTAGAATATTAAATAGTCCATGCAATTAATTTTTGCAGGGCTATCCAGCTGTGCGCCCAGAATTAGACCTTGTGGAGCAGGAAGATCAATTAACTCATGAAATTTCCCTTTTAGACGAAATAGATCCTGAGACTGCTTTAGGTAACTGTGTTGTTCATTTAACTCTAATTTTTTCTCTCCAGTTCTGACTTTTGAGGAGGCCTTAATTGTGTGTGTTTGTCATCTATATTCAGATATTTTCAAACCGGATCCCAATTTCTTGGAGAATGAGAAAAAGTATGAAGAACTTAAGGTGTCAATTCTTGGCGAAGAGTCTGACGACGAAGCTGATTCTGATAATGGGGATTCAGATGACGAGGATGAAGAAGAATCTGAAGAAGAGGAAGAACGTATGAAAATACAAGATGAGACAGAGACCAATTTAGTTAACCTTCGGAGAACAATTTATTTGACCATCATGTCTAGTGTTGACTTTGAGGAAGCTGGTCACAAACTGCTAAAAATAAAACTAGAGCCTGGCCAAGAGGTATGTGTTACATTATCTCTTTGCCTACTATTTATTGATGTGTTGCATGCCTTTGTTTTAGAAGCATTGCATAGTATAGTTAGCCTGTCAAGGTGGAATTATATGCACTTTTCTTCTGTCTTCTGATTTAGCTTTTAATGGAGTGCAGATGGAATTGTGCATTATGCTGTTGGAGTGCTGTAGCCAGGAGAGGACCTACCTTCGATACTATGGACTTTTGGCCAACGTTTTTGCATGATCAACAAGGTTCATCAAGTAAACTTTGAAACATGTTTTGTGCAACAGTATTCTATGATCCATCGGCTTGAGACAAATAAACTGCGTAATGTGGCAAAATTTTTTGCTCACTTGCTTGGCACTGATGCTTTACCTTGGCATGTGTTGTCTTATATAAGACTGACTGAAGAGGACACAACATCTTCTTCCCGCATTTTCATTAAGATTCTCTTTCAGGTCTGTGAGCTTTGCCTTCTCTAAGCTTGAATCTTTTACCCTGTTATCATTCTGTGGCTTCTATATCATCAAGTTGTTGATTGTATTATTATTTAGTAATGGGATTTTGTCATATACCTGTATTATAGTAAGTATGGTGGTTGATTTTTCTGATTTCAATCATATGGCTGCTAAGAGATCTGTCTTTGTAGTTGTCTTATCTCTGTTTTTAAGCTTCTAAACTTTCTTCCTTTCTACTGCAGGAATTGTCCGAGCAACTTGGGATCCGTTTGCTGAATGAGCGGCTGAATGACCCCACAATGCAAGAGTCATTTGAGTCCATTTTTCCCAAGGATAATCCAAAGAATACTAGGTTTTCTATCAATTTCTTCACTTCAATAGGTTTAGGTGGAATCACTGAAAATCTTCGGGAATACCTGAAGAACATGCCGCGGCTAATTATGCAACAACAGAAACCTGCCTCAGAATCTGAAGAATCCGGTTCTGATGCTTCAGATTCGTCCGGGTCTGCATCCTCATCAAGCTCAGATGACAGTGAGAGCGAAAGTGATAGTGGAAGAGATGATAAACGAAGGAAACGGAGGAGAAGAACCTGATAGAAACTCATTTAATTAAGGATGTTGGTTGTTTTGCGAATTCTAGGACTTGTGTACATTGTTAGTGAGAATTTTCTGTTAAACATCAAGTGCCAGTGTTTCAGCACCCTTTTTTTTTAATTTTTTTGTTCCTAATCGTCTTTGGAAAATTTTAGAAGTTTATTGTTGCTGACATGCTGTGTTGTGTATATCGGATTATTCCTGTTCTTATGCACGTTGATTTTGTAATTTGTAGCATCAGGTATTGTGTTGGAATTTTTCTTTAGTATGCGTATGTTTAATTTTTTTTTTTTTTAATTTCTAGTTTGTTCGAATCTAGCCTTGATGAGAGAGACTACACCCTCTCTTTCATTCCTTAATTTTATGTACAGACTACACCCTCTCTTTCATTCTTTAATTTTATGTATCACAAAAAATCACAATTTTTAAAATATTTTTCTAAATTTTCTTTCTTTTCTTCACGTTTTAAATAAGAGGCATACTATTTGTAGTAACATTTTTTTTTATGAAAAGTCTATTTTGCCCTTTAGCTAAAAAAAAAAATAGTAATTTAGTTACTGCAAATAGTAATTGTTGAAAATACCACCCACTTTGGACGGTATTTTCACCCAAAATACTGCCGGGGATGGGCGGTATTTTGGGCCAAAATACTGCCGGTGGTATTTTGGGTGAAAATACCACCGGCGCCCCGGTGGTATTTTCTTCTCAAAAATACCGCGAAAGCTGTACTTGGATTAAGTTGTCTTTGATACCACGTTAGAAATGTTAAAATTTGAGAAAAGATGAAAAGAACATGAATAATGTATAGATTATTTTTTTCGTTAAAAAACCAATTTTACGTAAAAAAAAAAGTATAAATTGTTTACTTACCATGTAATATGGATTGTCTTCGTTATTATCGGTCATAATTAGAGTGAAAATGATTTCTTTTATTTTTTTAAAAACCTCAGGGGCAATTCAGACTTTTCAAAAGAAAATGTTACTGCGAATAGTAAAACGATTACTGCGAATAACAATTTCGTTAAATAAAACCTACCCTCACAAAAATGCTACATTTATTAAGTTAAATAGTAAAATCGCCTTAACAATGAATTGAAACACTACATGATGGGGCACGAACCAATCGAAGTCAAAAAAAAAAAAAAAAAAAAAAAAAACTTTCTTATTCAAAAATCAATGGCCACATAAATATAAATATTACTCCTTCCTTCCATTCTATTAAAAAAAAAACCATTTTTAATAAAATACTCGACAACAAACCAACCAAAAGCCTTCATACGACAATAGTGCCTGCCATCTTAAATTTCGTCTCAAGTGCTAGTTTTGTTAACACTCCAGTCCTGAAGGCATGGACAACACTATTTACCTATAGAGCTACCTATTCAATGGTCTGAGCAGTTGCTCCACAACCCATTTACTCCCATGGAAACACAATCAAGCTACGATGACCGGTTAAACAAGCTAGCTAATGAATGAATGCGAACACGAGACATGAATTACACAGTATGGTTCTCGGAGAATATCCTATTGTGCTGGCGCCAGCCGCTTTAACTTTGCTTGTAATACAATGCCAACATCATCAGCTATACTTTTCTTCTTCATGGCAACCTGTAGGTTGTATATGTATTAGCAATGGACAAAAACAAAATAAATGCCTGGAAAGATCAGCTCAGAAAAGTTTGCAACATTGATAGAAAATCTCCCTTTACTATTTTTTGTTATATACTTTTGGACTTTAGGCTCTCAATAATAGGTGAATTACGAACAAAGGATTTTCATTCCTTCCCCATGAGTTGAGATATACCCACAGATCCGGTGTTCATCACAAAAGTCGCTGTGACTGGCACTAAGTTTTGCAATGGCTACTGATACATATAGTATTTGGCATGAAACATGAGAAATTAGGAAGAAAGAATAAATCAACACAATCATTAAGGTTACTACAGATGAAATCTCCCAGGCCTTGGGTCAACTGAAGAATAAAAAAGCAATCAATGATGCCTTCTTATCATTAACAGAAGAAAAGCTATCAAACAACTTCTGCAGTCTCAAACAAGCAGATATCTCCTCATGAAGTTTGCTGAACCACTCTTTCAAGCAAATTGTTCAAGGCATCTTCATACAATTGGTCAATTGTATACCAGTTCAAATGTTAAGCGTGAATGGCAACCAGAGAAGTACGGTGACAATGAGGAGAAACCTTGTATTTTTGGCAGTCAAAGAAATTGATGCATCAATTTTCTTCCATTTGAAATTTTCTGTCAAACAAAGAGACTTATTGTTCTCCTCTTGAGCCAACAAAAGTGTAACGAGTTTGTTTTGTCAAACAAATATGCAATGACTCATAATTCTCCTCTTGAAATTCAAAGCCAAAGTAGGACATGAAAATTTTCACTGACATTGGCAGATGTTGTGGCAAACTTGAGGAATTTCAACTGAGAGTGACAGAGAAGGGATTTCAACAAAGAATGAAAAGGCAAGGATGCAAATAAATTATTGCCTACGATATCACCATTTCAATCAAATCCAACACACTCAATGCAAATCAAGGGAAGGCCAAGAATAATTTTGTAACTGGAATGGAGAGAAATCAATCAGTTTCAAATTGTTAGGAACAGGCTAGCAAAACACCAAGACATATGACAGTTACTACCAGGATAAGAACAACAAACTAGGCCATTCAGTTAACAGTCATCAGAAGGGGTTCGGTACACATACCTCAAGCAGCTGATCATAATTGGACCTTAGCAAGCTAATTTTGCGCTCACAAAAATCTTTTCCTTCCATCATTGTTTCCTATATCATAGAAGTAACTAAATTAGGAACTATAGAGAAGAAATAACTAAAGTAGGACTAGAACTGTCAGTGAAAACAAAAATGTAATCACAAATGATAAGAAATTTTAATCACAATTTTAAAGCATTGAAGAAGAAATGAGAGAAAAGGGAACATACAAAATGGAAGTTAGAAAAGCTCCAGTATCATCCACCTACTATCACCAGTAATCACCACAGGAACAAGTTCCATCTTTGAAACGATGAAATCTGCTGGCATCCCTCAAAATAATTTGGCGATTTGTAACCAAAGCAATCAATTTGATAGCATTGTGACAATCAAAGCAAACCCTATGGTTCTGGACGATATTCAGTTGAGTCGAATCAATTGTATTTATAATACCAAATGAAATAGCCAACTTTTCACTATGATGTGGTCGTAGTTCTTCTTCACGATCATCAACATCGGCAAGCAACGACCTTCCTCCCGGAACATAGCCTTTTTCAGAGATTTCTTGCATCAGTTCTTCTAATTTTTCATAGATCTCCTTCGTTTGGGAATGGGACTTATCTCCTGAGGAGAAAACATATGGCTGCTTTTTTATTTCTATCCAGGTGCATGCAGGCAACATACTCAGACCTTTTCTTCTCAGAGTATGGATGACATCAGCTGCTTCCCGCAACTTTCCTGAAGCATTGTAGATATTAAGAAGAACTACATAATTACTCAGCTTTTCTGGCTCCATACCATAAAGTTTCTCAGCAGCAAATTTTCCAAGTACAAAATTTCTATGGATTCTACAAGCTGTCAGCAAGGCACCCCACATATTCAAGGTTGGCATGAATGGAGCATCTCTTATTAACGTAAAGGCTTCATCCAAACGCCCTTCTTGACCTAGCAACTCAATCATACATGCATAGTGCATTGCTCTAGGCTTCACCTTATAATCCCTAGACATTGATTCAAATAATTGCCATCCACGATCAGATAAGCCAGAGTAGCTACAAGCAGATAAAACCGCAAGAAATGTAACATGGTTAGGCTTATATCCTTCAGAAACCATCTGATCAAATAGATCAACTGCTTTTAATCCTCGCCCATGAATACCGTATCCGCCTATAAGAGCATTCCAACAAATAACATTCTTTCTTGGCATCCTGTCAAAAACATTTTGTGCATCTTCTATTCGTCCCCATTTGCTATAGAAGTCCATAAGTGATGTATTGGCAACAATGTCCAGACAGAAACCATGACGAACCAGCCCTGCATGAGCTTGTTTAGCATGCTCCAGGGAAGCCAACCTTGTACATACTCGTAAAATAATTGAATAGGTAAAATGATCCATCTTTACACCAGAATCTTGCATTTCATAGTACATATTCATGGCTTCCTCACTATAACCATGTAGGGCATATCCAGCAATGATACTATTCCAAGCTACTGTAGTTTTCTTTGGTATGTCATTAAAAACAAACCTAGCATCATCAATGCTACCACATTTGCTATACATGTCAATCAAAGCACAAGAAACATAAATATCATCTTTTACATCAGTCTTCAAAGCCAAAGAATGCAATTGTCTTCCTGGAGAGATCAATTCCACACCAGCAGCTGCTCGAATCATCATTGCAAGCATGCGTGAATCAGGAGAAATAAAATCGTCCCACATCATCAAAAACATCCCAAACGCCCCATGGTAATCCCCAGAATCAATAAGTCCCCCAATTATCATGTTCCATGAAACCACATTTCTTTCAGGCATGTCATCGAATAGCTTCAGTGCATCCATCATCATACCACATTTCACATGCATCAACAGCAACCGATTGCTCAAGTATTGATCTGGTTCAAACCCACAACAGTCCATATAATTCATCACCCTTTTAACACCCTTAGCAGATTTCAAACCAATGCAAGCGCGAACCAAAGCATCATAGGTACTGATACTCACATTACTCTCACCAGATTCACACTCTAAGATCTCAAACAATTCAAGAGCCTCCTGAAACAACCCACGAGAGACCATTTTTTCTATTTTACTACAGATATCAGAGCTGAAATCTACATCTCTCATTAGCATACTGTCTTTCCCCACCACAACCTGCTCATTTTTCAAAGGTTTAGGCAAAGGGGGACTTGGATGTTTAGGCCGTGGTTTCAGACCTTGTTCCATGAAACTACATCTAATCCCCCGCGTGAACCAGCTTCTACAATAAGAATTATTCTGATTTAATAGAAAAAAATTCTCCCTCCCTCTAAAGGAAATCCCGGGTTCTGTAATTTGACAAGAAAATCTACACTCACTATGCACTCGATCCAGTCCAACCCACAAATCCATCTTAATTTATCAAGCTAGAAGAGCAGCACTAAGTCTAAATAGCCAATTCAACTACATAAATTCAACCAGGATGATCAATCCACAGAAGAATTGGAGCCTATTATGCAAGGGTAGTTGGCAGAAAGATATGAAACAAAACGAAAGGAGAACTCACACTTGGCTCATAAATGGAGGTCTTTTCACATTGAGAAGGATGATTCTGAATCAGGGTCGTGGAGAATAGAGTGCAACGACTGAAGATTGAAGAACAAGAAGATGAGTCCTACCAAGTGCGGTCAGTAATGGAAGAGCCCGAGGAGGAGAACAAAGCATAAATGGGGAAGGAAAGGGTGCGTGACACCTGGCAAACAAGAAAGAGTTGAATCCACGTGAGATCACGAGCAGATCAATGTTGTTTGACCCGGCCCGGACGCCGACC
Source organism: Leptodermis oblonga (assembly GCA_016801395.1). Lineage (NCBI taxonomy): Eukaryota > Viridiplantae > Streptophyta > Magnoliopsida > Gentianales > Rubiaceae > Leptodermis > Leptodermis oblonga. The sequence goes on from CM028757.1 coordinate 7,602,448, forward strand.
CGGGTCAACCGGGGGTCAACCCGGATAACATTATTATGACATAATAAATACATTTTAAATAATATATATAGTTTTATAATTCATATATGCTTAAGTTTTTCTATAATTTGAAAAAAATACTATACAAAAACTAATTTTTCTATACATCACAAATAAGATAATTAAAAAACACTAAGATATATGACTAATACAAATGGAAGGAGAACCCAACAATGGCTCTCAAACATAGTCAATCAAAAATTCCAGCCAAAACACCTCTAAAACTCTTCAAAATCTGTTCTTGAAACAAAATCTCCAAAAAATATATGGCTGTTCGTATGATGCATAAAGAGGCTTCTAAAAGGCAGCTGAAGAAATAAAAAACAAGAGTCCGTATGATGCATACCCAATATATGTGAATGCAAAACAGTATAATGGGATCCTAAGGCATAAGCACGCGTTAAACCGGGTTAGAGGCTCAGGTGGAAGGTTCCTCAGCACAAAGAAATCGAACCAGTCTGAGCCAACGCTGTCAAATGGCTCAAACAACTCCTGCAATTGCTCAAAGGTCTCTTCCCCATTTTCCTGTCAATACAAGAACTACATTTGAAAAACCATATACTTTAGCCCCCACCACATCCACAGGTCAATTCACAAGATAAAATTCCACAGGTCATCAGATTCAAAACAGCCCAATTCATACGCCTAACTGGAAATTGACAAAAGAACAAACACCTCAAGATTCAAGAGAACTCTACGGTGGACTAAAGGGTCTTGTTAAAAATCACATCTTTATCATATTCTTCTTTCCAACCATTTGCAAATGGAGAAAAACAACTAGAAAGAAGCTACTGCTACTCCTATCACATTCACTTAAAGCAACATTAAAATGTCTCGGATTCTGCTTCTGTTCGCTCTTCTCATCGAAAGAACTACAACATTCAGGAGCTAGAAGCAGAAAGATCCACCACCAACAGGCCAGATGCAGCAGTTTAGTGTAGCAATCACAGCATAAAAATACAACAAATTCAACAAAATTCTCTGTACCAAAATCCGAAAAATCCCAAATATGGGTTAGGAAAACTGAACTTAATAATACCTCTTGGAGGGAAATCCGCGGCACAGGGACGGTGGACTGACGGGCTGCGCAGCGGGAGTGGGCGGCAGTGGCGCAGCGGGAGTGGGCGGCAGTGGTGCAGCGGGAGTGAACCGAGAGAAAGAGAAGACGAGTTCCTTTTTTCCTTTTTTCAGGTAAGTTCTCACTTCTCACTTCTCAGAATCTCAGGAAAAAAAGAAAATCAAAAAAAAAAAAAAAAAAAGAAGAAAACCCGGGGTCGAGCGGGTCACGACGGGTCCCGGTTCGACCCGGGTTTTGACCGGGCGTGACCGAGTCACGCCATTTCCGGGTCGCCCCTGTTGTTTGGCCCGGCAAGGCCTGCGGGTCGCGGGTCGACCCTCCGGGCCGGGTTGGGCCAAACAACATTGGAGCAGATTATATTCCGCTGACTTTCCCCTTTATTTTCACGTGGGGCCACCTACCCAAAGGTCCTAAAACTCCAAACCAAGCCCCCCGGGCCCATCTGTAAATCTGAAGGAAGGAAGCTCAGGTCATCTAGGCCTAGGGTTGGAAATTTTATGTTGAGTGAGTTTGGAGTCACAAATTCTCGTGTCGATACTCTATAGTTTTAATCTAATTTGTTTAATTATTCGTATTATTCATATCGATATATTTAAATAACGAATTCATAAAAAATTCAATTTTTAATTTGCTTATATTTTGTCAAATTTATAATATATTTTCTTGTTATGTTATAAATTACTTGTGTCTGTGTTCACAAGTGCAGTTTGTTTTCACATCGACATTTTTAACCATAACTAATTTATTTATCGTGTCGGACCTTGTCGTGTTATATATATGAGCTCATAACTATGATCTCGTACGTGTGTATAAAAACTTGTTTTACATGAGATCACCCTCTCTAAAAAGAAATTAAAATAATAAAATGGGGAGGGGATCAGCATGGGTTGATGAGAAAACTGGGGAAGAGGACAAGATAGCGTAAAACAGAATGTGATGTGAGTATGGGGGATGGATCGACAAATTACAAACAAAGAAGAAGATGAACAAAGTGCAACGAACATGGGGCTTTTCTTTTTCGATCCCTACTGTCTTCGAAAGCGATTATTTACCCAAAATTATATACATGTTAAAATAGTAAAAAATGTAACATCATAATAAATAAATGGTTATTTTACAACGAATATAAAGTGTATATATTTATATAGCGTAAAACAGAATGTGATGTGAGTATGGGGGATGGATCGACAAATTACAAACAAAGAAGAAGATGAACAAAGTGCAACGAACATGGGGCTTTTCTTTTTCGATCCCTACTGTCTTCGAAAGCGATTATTTACCCAAAATTATATACATGTTAAAATAGTAAAAAATGTAACATACAACATAATAAATAAATGGTTTTTTACTTTATACGAATTAAAGTGTATTATTTATAAATATATACACTTTATATGTTAAAATAACCATTTATTTATTATGATGTTACATTTTTTACTATTTTAACATGTTATTGCATGTTTTCAACGGTCAACGTCCCAATCAATAATTACAAGTCTTTTTCGCAAAATAAATTTTTTTGAGGAGTTAGTTATGAATCCCAAAATTTCATTCCCAAAAACAGACGTTGAATAATTGTAAATATAATACAATCATATTAGGAAGATTATATAATGTAAAAGAATATATAAAAAAAAACATAATTTGTTAATGGGCGGGGATAAAAGTATTACTTTACTTTAAGTACAACAATATTCGTGGAATAGGCGAAGCTAGGATGGGAGCCCTGAGAGAACGGAACCCCACTGACTTTGCAAAAATTACTTTTGTGTCCCAATAAATCTTTAAAAAAATTCATTTGTGCCCTTATTATTAACTTTTAGAAATGTTGAGTTCCTTTTTCTGAATGCAAGTTTTTATTTAATTAATAAATAGATATAACACACACATATATATATATATCATGTCAATCATTTCAATAAAATTTTTAGATCATTGTTTAGTTAGTTTTAAAATTTTTAATTCTTTCCCACTAATTTATAATCACGTTAACATTAATTTCTTATGTATACCATAGCTTTGTATATGTGTCTTCACTAAAATTTCTTTCTAGTTTCGCTAGTGATTTGTGGTGTTCTATAACATGTATAAATGTACTTAAGAAAAAAGAAAAAGAAAAATGTTATTGTAATTTTATTTTTTTTGTAATTGAGCACTATTTCATTGTCCTACGATCTATTAGACTGAATGCAGGGGATGTGGAAGCCGCTGCAGAGTCCTGTCAGCCTGCGCCCTAAATAAGCAGAACTGATGGAGATAAGAATCAAACTCCAAACCTCTAAATGGTTTTCTATGCATCACAACCGTTGAAGCACTGGAGCGTTTCAATTTATCGTAAATTAAAGCAAGCGTTAGCGGTTTTAGATTTCCTGTGGGACAGTAGTAAGCTCGATTTGTTTTCAGCGGCGCTAGAAGATTCCTGTGGGATTAGTCGTAGTCTTGCCGTTTTGTGTGGGTATTTTAGGAGCAACTCTTTTGACTTTTCCATTTTGTTAAATACTCATTATCTGCATTAGTTCTTTAAAAAGTGTCTTCGTAAATATATATTTTTATTTTTTAAAAAGTATCATATTAATTTATGTGTTCAGTTAGAAGAGTGTAATTTTAAAAACATTATATGTTTTAATAGAAAAGTTTAATTTTAAATTTTTTTACTCTTACTATCCTTACTAATATAATTATGTGTGATCACAATGAATTCACACTTAAAAGTAATGATATAAATGAAATAAATAATGTCAACTTAGCTATTTTTAAGTGTTGTACATGTGTGAAAGTGGAATGTTCTTATGGAACAAAGAGATTACAACTTTCTATACAAACAATATAAAATAAAATAAAAAATAATCTCTATAACAATAAATTAAAAAAGGAATTTTTTTCATTAATCAAATACACAAGTTAATATAATAGTTAACTAAGAGACAAAAATGTACAACATATTAGTGAAGGGTAAAGATGATAATTTTGTAATTTTCTTAATTTGTATGTATTCTTTTTTCTCATATGACAGTTTTAGTAATTTAACAATAGCTATTGTAACTGCTTTAGTAATGACTTTAGTGATACATTAAAAGTCACTATTAAATAACTGAATGATCAATTTCATAACAGGTCGATAATCGATCTTTTCCCTTTTGTATAATACAAGCCTTTAATTTTTAAAAACTTTAAAGCTTTATTTTTTTATTTTTTAGTATTGTTATCATGAATAAATTTGTATAGGAAGTTTTAGTTTTTGATTAATTATTAATATTAGATTTGTCCTAAGAAAAGAGGCGCTTTGGAAATTGACTATCCGGAGATGAAGATGAGATAAGATGTGGGGATTGAATTGAAGATAGATGCTGTCCTTTTTGTTGTCTCTGCAATTATGATAGCCAAACAACAAAACTACTACTCAACTAATACATATATATAATATTATTATGGTAAAGATATATGAGTGATCTTTTTGAAGCTTCTTCAATTGGTTAATTTTGGGTGTTTATCCATTTGCATGATTTTCATGCGTATGATATGTACCAGCACTCCCATTATTATTATTTTTTTAATTTTTTTGGCTTTGTCTCCTGCATATTAAGGAGATAAGATAGAGATTCCCAATCATGAAAAAAATAAGATAAGACACATTTTATCTTTTTTAACACTTTTTACTAGGAAATTTGTGATTATCATTTTCAGACACTAACATTAGATAACATTTTATAAATACTTGGGATACCATCATTGCATACTGCAGCAGGTATGACATTAGAGACGTTTTTACACTATATCAAAGGTAGAGATCAAACACCACTAGTGAAGACTTCCACACTATACCATGTCATCGAGGACATGCATATCACACATCACACATCACCAAATCACTACCAGAGAATATATATACACACACAAAACCTTAATGTTTATGTTGCTCAGATTCAGTATCACTTATGTGGTCAACAAGTTTGCCACTAAAATCAATAATTGTTTGACACATATTTGAGCTATCGAGTTTGTCTTCAAAGTGCGTTTGACGTGCGAGAATGAGATCGGTGGAATGTTTAAACGATATTAGAGAATGAAACACCAAGGTTTGGATAACGTGACTATAAAAATAAACTAATCAATTATGTTATCAAATCTCATCAATAAAGAGAAACAAAACATGATATTCTGCAAAATTACACATGAGAGTTATAATGTGATAATTATAATGTGATAACATTTTCCATCATTTTATGTCAATTGTCAAACAGTCCAAAAAAATTTAGATTTTTCCGTAAGAATGATTATTTTAAACCTAAATATTTGAGACGCCCTTTATTTTCATTTTCTTCTCATTCTCGCGCATTCGTTTCTGTCAATTGTCAAATAGTCCAAAAAGATTAGGGCTCCGTTTGGACAAGTACTTCAAAAATAATTTTAGTGTTTAAGAGTTTAAAAAACTTAAAAATGGTGTTTGGACAAGAAATTGAAAATTATTTTTAAAAAATAATTTTAAGTAAAATGTTTTTAAAGTACACTTTAAACATGTTTTATAAAATATTTGAAAATTTTAAAGTCATTTTAAGTTAAACTCGCTGGTCAGCATGTCCTGTCCCTGATCCGCCCCGGACCCACCCCGACCTCGCCTCGACCCCGGTCTGCCCCAACCTCGGTCCCACACTCTGAGACCTCGGCTCCGTCCCCGACCCGACATAGGCCCCACCCCCCTTCTGACCACAATCTCGGCCTCGCTCCCAACCCCGGCCAGGCAGCCCCGCCCACGTTTCGACCTTGGCCTCACTTCGACCTCACCCCGGCCCCACTCGGACCCCTACCCCTACCCACCCAATAGAAAAAAAAAATAGTTTATATACTATAAACATAATTTTTATATAATTTCTCGCATCAAGTATAATTTAAAAATATTTTTTTTCAAATAGTTGTCCAAACATTTTTTAAACTATTTTTAACTCAAAGAACGTTTTTGTAAAATAATTGTCCAAACACATATTTCATTAAAAAAAACTTCAAAAACATATTTTATAAAATGTTTTTGAAAAACACTTTTATAAAAATATTTTTGAAGTACTTGTCCAAACAGAGCCTAGAATTTTCAGAAAAAAATGATTATTTGAAACTTAAATATTTGAGACGCCCTTTATTTACATTTCTTTCTCATCCTCACGCATCGAATGCAATTTTAAGCACACAAAAATTGATGAGTTAAGTAGTAACAAATGACTGTTCCTTGTTGTATGGTATTGAAGTTAATTTGAAACATTTATTCAATTAATTTTAAAAATATTAAAAATTTTAAAATGCGTAGTAAAATTATATAATATCCCATAAAGTGCGATTTGTGTCTAAATTGTCACTTCTCAAAAATCAATAAAGTAATGAATAATTCATCACATCCTCTTCCATTAAATTCAGTATCCTCATCATATTTTCCAGTTTTCACAGTTGAATCGAATGAACAGATCCTTCACTTACCCTAATTGGAGATCCGTTTCTTGACCCAAACGGGTAATTACAGTGGGTCCCACCAATGGGGTCTGATATCCTCGTGGCGCAGTAAGTAAGCCCTGCACTCACGATTTCCTCGTGACACGTGTACCAACCCTTCTGAGTTCACTCCTCACCTCGCGAGAAATCACACTCCCCCACCGCCGGCCACTCAACCGCCTTTAGCTCCGCCGCGGTTTTTCACTTTAGTATCACGTGCACCGGTACGCGTGTCGTCATCTCGGGCCACAATAAGTCAAATTCGCCACCCAATCCGACGGTCCACGTTTCTCCCTCCCTCCTTATAAATAACAGGGCTCATTAGTCTCTACCTAATGCTTTGTAGCTTTTCTAAGAAATTAGTGAAGTCTTTTTCTCTTCAACCATGAAAGCTGTGATCTTGCGAACTGGCTCCGGTACAATTCCGGTCCGGAACTGGACGGCTTCGAATTCACCGACAATCTCTGTTTCGTTGCCGATTAAAGAGTCCGGCGGCTCTGAGAAGAAAAACGGCTGTTCTTCGTCGAGCATTTCGCTGCACGGGGATGTCGGCCGCCGAGGTATTCGCCGGGTTTCGTCAGAGCCTGAAATATTCCGATCCGGAAACGATGGATCGAAGTCCTTGAAGAAGCTCGGGTCGCGGAATTTTCCTTCGAGAGTGCCGGAGGAGGATGATGCCAGTACTGGATCGTTGACTTTGGCGGAGAATCTTCAGAACCGGAGGGGATTCGTCGGAGATTGGCCGCAGTGCGCGATTCCGGTCGAGGAGCTGGGATTCTCCTGCGGAGGTATCCGTAGGAGCTGGAAATCCGGCGGTGGCAACGGAGACGAGTTCAGCACCGGCGATTTAGCCGATCGGAGAAGAATCGGCGCATATTACAAGGAAATGTTGAAATCAGACCCCAACAATCCTCTGTTTCTCAGAAACTACGGCAAGTATCTGCACGAGGTACGGTAATCACTGAATTAATTCTTAATTTTAATTTTCTGCCCCCAATTTTGCCTTTTAAGTCTGGTAATCTAAAATCAAACTTCGCTTTTTCTGATTTTGCCTGAAGGTGGAGAGAGATATGGTTAGGGCGGAGGAGTATTACGGAAGGGCGATATTGGCAAGTCCAGGAGACGGGGAGGTGCTGTCGTTGTACGGGAATTTGATATGGGAGAATGAAAGAGATGGGCGGAGAGCGAAATCATATTTCGATCAGGCGGTGGAGGCTTCGCCGGACGATTGTAAGGTGTTGGGATCGTATGCGCATTTCATGTGGGAAGCTGCAGATGAGGAAGACGATGAAGAGGATGAACAGAGAGCTGCCCTGTCCTCGCCGGCGGCCATGGTCGAAGCCTTTTAACAACTACATATATATATATATATATATATATATATATATACACAGTAAAAGATATTTGTGAAGAAAAAGAGGTTTTCTTGAGGGAAAATGTTGAAGGGAGAAAAAGAGTTCTGCTTAATTTTGGGTTTTGCGAAGTTTGATCTGATCTAATGGAAAAAATGTAAAAAGTGGTCCACAATCTTTACCCATGTTGCAAATGTAGTCCACAATCTTTAGTAAGTAGCAAATGTAGTCCACAATGTATCCATTTTGTTGCAATTTTAGTCCAAAAACGGAAATTTGACCTTGACTAATGGTCAACGGGTTTGACCGTCAGTCAAACCCGGGTTTGACTATTCTAAAACCATCCCATCCCTTCCTTCCAAAACCATTTCTCTCATCCTCTCATCTTCTTCTTCGTTCTATTCTCTCATCTGGGCCGATATTGAGACCAAAAATTCAGAATTTAACAAGCATCATGTTTTCCAAATTCAATCTAATCAACCAGCATTTCAAAAACTATATAGACATCATCCAAACTTTCAAAGCACTTGAAATGCATTCCAAAAATCAGAAGACAATATGTTAGCAAGTGCCTTCTAACATTAAAAACTAATAATGAACTCCAATCTTAACATGATAAACTTTATTTTCAGCTTCACAAAACTAGGAAAATTAGGGGGCAGCCTTGCTTGAACTTCATTTGCTCTGTCCACGGCAGAACATTCTTGTTTGGGAAAACCCAATGAATGATTAAGTTGATGAGCCCCCTTCTTATAGCTAAAACAAAGGTAGAAGAAAAGAAACATTCTCAGAGAAGGAAAATTTTAGGTTTGTTCTTATTCATGTTACAGGCATTCTAAAATCTAAACTGACCATATACTACGCATCTGGGTGTCATCAATTTCCTCCTGCAAAACAACAGAAACTTCTATTTCTCATTCCATTGAAGATTTTCAAACAATAAAGAACCAACTTTTTTTTACCTTTTGCAAAGCAAAGACCAAAAAACAAGCAAAACAAAAATGGGATATTCTCCAAATGCATGTATAAAGCATAAAGTTCCGTACTTTCTTGATGGGGTTTTGTTGAGAACCCGTTGGCCTCTTCTGAAAGGGTTTCTTCTTGACCTCCAATGGCTTCCTCTGTTTCAACTGCAGAAAAACAAAAAATGAACAAAACAGAGTAATCCTCCGTTTTAGCTCCATCCCCATTGTCAATTTAAACCAAACAGAAAAGAAAGTGTACCTTGGAGCAGGCTCGATATGGAGTCGGCTTAGATTCTTTAGAAGGAGGCAACTGAGATATGGCCATTTTGTGCTTCGATTACAATCTACAGTGGTAATAGAACGAAGAAGAAGATGAGAGAAATAGTTTTGAAAGGAAGGGGTGGGGTGGTTTTAGGATGGTCAAACCGGGTTTGACTGACGGTCAAACCCGTTGACCGTTAGTCAAAGTCAAATTTCCATTTTTGGACTAAAATTGCAACAAAATGGATACATTGTGGACTACATTTGCTACTTACTAAAGATTGTGGACTACATTTGCAACAGGGGTAAAGATTGTGGACCACTTTTACATTTTTTCCCTGATCTAATGTATGCATATGTGATTGATTAACGGCTACTTTTTCTGGGGGTGTGCTTTCCGATTGCGTTTTTGCTTATCATGTCAAAACAACTTGACATTCGCTCATGAGTTTTTGCTATAGCCTATTCTAATGAATCAACAATCATCCATGAAGAAAGGCTTTGAAGATCACCTGCAGCAGTTACGAGAGTTGTGTATATACAAGTTCTTCGTACTAAAAACTGTTCTTCCATATAATTTTTAAAGAATTTTTAAAGTGGCTTAAGCCAACCATCAAAGGGCAATGAATGAAACTTTATAAGCTAAAAGAATGTGTGATTTTTGGGATTTTTAGAGTTCACATCTTCTATCAATTTTGGTTTTTGACATTTTAAGAGTTCACATCTTCTATATAATTTTTCAGTCTTAGACTATTGTTATTAGACTCGATAAAATAAATACGTAATAAAATAAATTTATTTATTATTATTAGACTCTGATTCCACAAAAAAAATTGAAGTGTCCTAAAGTTGATCTTCGATTCTTCTATAATCTTTTTGCCATTATCAATTAACTATAAGGGGGCGCTTGGTTTGAATATGTTAATGGCAATGGATTTGATTGAGGAGTCAATCGGAATGAAATGATACTGAATAATTGTTGTTTGGTTCAAATCATGGAATAGTAATGGGAGTCAATCTAAATTCCAAATTTACCCTCATTAACTTTTTAATGATATAATGCATATTTCTCTAATAATCTTTTTAGTTTTATTTTTTATTTGTCCAATCAATTCATTCCAGTATGTTCTCTTCTGCAAAAACAACAACCCAGCACCCAGCACTTCACCAAAAAGGAGACCCAGCAAAAACAGTAACCCAGCACCCTATCTTCATGACAGCAACCCAGCACTTCATCAAAAAGGAGACCTAGCATTCAAATCGGAGAAATCAGCTCTAAGACCTCAAAATCCCAAAAACAGTTCCATTTCTCCAGATCTGAGAAAGTGACCACTCCAAATCGGAACTCACATCCTCATCCCACAAAAATCGAAAACCTGAGCACGAAGAGGAGTGACAAGAGAGAAGGAGGAGCGAGGGATTTTTTAGTAAGGAAAAATAAAAATTGATTCTGGACTGGTTATTCTACCTTCTGGGTAATAAGAGAAGAGCCATTTGGAGATCTTGGAGAGGGCTTTCTTTTCCTTGGGAATCTTAGGGGAACAATGGAAAAAACGAAAAGAAATTTTAAAAAAAAGATCTATGAGAAAGAGAGGATGAGCGTGAATGATAAGATGGAGAAGACAAAGAATGAAGCAGACCCGTGAAGAAGACCGAGGGGTTGTTTTGTAATGGGTGATATAAATTTGATTCCGAATCATGAATGCAGGGGGTACCCAGGATTGGGTGATTGCCCAAATTTTTGGGAATGATTCCTTATGTTTATTTCCATATCCGTATACCAAACATTAACAATGGGAATGATGCCTTTTCATTCCCATTAACCCCTTTGATAATCCCCAACCAAACGGCCCCTAATATAGTTGTAATCAAAGTATGAATGAATTGATTTTCTTTCTGCTTTCTGGGAGAGTAGATACATATTTATACAGGTTTATATCTCTAAACTAGGAAAGATAATTAATCATGTTAAAATCTAATCCCTATAATCCCTCTTATAATCCTAATTCTGTATTAGGATAGTCAACTGATTTACAGCACTTCTTATGTACATTCTATAACACTCCCCCTCAAGCTGGAGCATAGATATCAATCATGCCTAGCTTGTTACAAATGTAGGTAACCCGAGCTCCATTGAGAGCTTTTGTGAAAATGTCCCCTAACTGTTCCCCAGTCCTCACGTATGCTGTAGCAATAAAGTTTTGCTGGATCTTCTCTCGAATGAAATGACAGTCAATTTCTATGTGCTTAGTTCGTTCATGGAAGACAGGATTAGAGGCAGTATGAATTGCTGCTTGATTGTCGCACCAAAGTTTTGGCAGTCCTGAGGCTTTGAAGCCCAGTTCACCTAGAAGTTGAGAAATCCACATTACTTCTGCTGAAGCATGTGCCATTGCGCGATACTCAGACTCTGCACTTGATCGAGGTACCACATCTTGTTTCTTGCTCTTCCATGAGACTAAATTACCACTAACAAACACACAGTACCCAGTAGTGGATCTTCTTTCAATCTTAGGGCTTGCCCAATCAGCATTTGAGAAACATTCAACATCATTCTGCCCATGATTCTGATATAGAATTCCTCATCCAGGGGTTCCTTTTAGATAACACAAAATCTGTTCCAAAGCTGACCAATGATAAACCGTAGGAGAAGACATGAATTGACTTACAATGCTTACCGAGAAAGCAATGTCAGAACGAGTTACTGTGAGATAATTCAGTTTGCCCACTAATCTTCTATATCTCTCCGGGTCTTCAAAGGCTTCTCTATCCTTAGTAAGTTGATTATTAAGAAGCATAGGAGTACTGCATGGCTTAGCTCCTAGCTTCTCAGTATCTGCCAACAAGTCCAAAATATACTTCCACTGGGATAGAAAGATTCCCTTTTTTGCTCCTTGACACCTGAATTCCCAAAAAATATTTTAGAGGCCCCAAATCTTTAGTATTGAACTGACATTGAAGAAATGATTTTGATGACGAAATCCCCTGCACATCATTTCCAGTGATAACAATGTCATCAACATAGACGACCAGCAAAATGACTCATGAATCAGAGTGCCTATAGAAAATAGTAGGATCACTCTTACTCTTCTGCATCCCAAATTCCTCCACTACATTGCTAAATTTTCCAAACCAAGCACGAGGGCTTTGTTTTAGCCCATACAATGACTTCCGAAGATGACACACCTTCCCACATCCCCCCTGAGCAACAAAACCAGGAGGTTGCTCCATATACACTTATCTACAAGAGCACCATGTAGAAAAGCATTTTTCACATCCAGCTGGTGCAAAGGCCAATTCTTTATGGCAGGCGAACAGAAGTCAATTTGGCTACCGGAGAGAACGTGTCTAGATAATCAATACCATAAGTTTGAGCATAGCCTTTAGCAACGAACCGTGATTTGAGATAAGCTATAGACCCATCAGAGTGAAACTTCACAGAAAACACCTGCTTACACCCTACAGCTTTCTTCCTAAATGGTAGCTCAACCAAGTCCCACGTGCCATTTTCAATTAAGGTATTCATTTCATCAATCATGGCTGCCTGCCACCTAGAGTAGGATAGGGCTTGCTGTACTAACTTGGGTACTTCAACTGAGTCAAGAGAGGCAATAAAGGCACAAGAAGTAGATGATAACTTATTATAGGTAACCAAAGAAGAGATAGGATAGGTACATTAGCATTTACCTTTGCGAAGGGAGATGGGTAGATCAATGCCACTAGGGGGTGGATCCGATGAAGAAGAGGGAGGATCCGATGAAGAAAAAGATACCAATTCTGGACTTGAATCAAGAGGACATGGGCGTCTTGAATAAACCTGAGTGATGGGGAGTCGAGGTGGAGGGAGTCCTTGAACATGCTCTGGACTAGAGATATGATAGATTAACATTTCATCATGTTCCTGTGGAGAGGCTGGTTGTGAAGACTCACTAAAGAAAGGATGCCGTTCATGGAATGTGACATCAGTTGAAACCAAGTATCTGTTTAACAGAGGAGAATAACACCTATACCCTTTTTGTAAAAGAGAGTATCCCAGAAAAACATACCGTAAGGACTTAGGATCCAGTTTTGAAACTTGTGGACGGACATCACGGACAAAACAAGTACACCCAAAGATATGAGGCTCAAGGGGAAAAACTGGCTGGCTGGGAAACAAACTCTGATAGGGTGTCTGATGTCGTAAGACAGTAGAGGGCATTCGATTGATAAAAAAACATGCAGTAGAGACTGCATCAACACAAAAGTGTTTAGGGATATGAGTTTGAAATATGAGAGCTCTAGCTGTCTCTAATAGGTGTGTTTTTTCTTTTAGCAACTCCATTTTGAGATGGAGTATCAACACAAGAGGATTGGTGAAAAATCCCATTTTGGGTCAAATATGTTTGAAAGGGTCCAGAGAAATATTCTTTGGCATTGTCACTGCGCAAGATTTAACCTGAACATTGAACTGTGTTCTAATTTCAGCACAGAAAGATTGAAAATGAGAGAGTACTTCAGCACGGGATTTCATGAAATAAAGCCATGTCATACGGGAAAAATCACCCATAAATGTAACAAATTAAAGTATCGAAAACCATTTGATAAAACTGAACAAGGTCCCCAAACATCAGAATGAACTAGATCAAAACTATGACTAGCCCTTTTATTAATTCTAGGGACAGAGGACAACCTATGATACTTAGCAAATTGACACGACTCACAATCTAAAAATGACATTTGCTGAAACTGTGGGTACAACCTTTTGAGTAAGGGTAGGGATGGGTGATCTAACCGACAGTGAATTTCAAAAGGAGATAGAGTGCTGGCACATGCTATAGGTCTAGGTATTTGGGTCGTGCCCTTTACCAATAATCTGCTTCGTCATAAGATCTTGGAAAAGGCAGTGATCAGAATAAAATGAGACAAAATAATTGAGAGCTCGTATGATTTTGCTAATAGATACAAGATTAAACGCAAATTTAGGTAAACAGAGAACAAATTGCAAGGACAAAGTGGGTGTAACTTTAACTGTGCCAGTGCCGAGAACATTAGAGATCGACCCATTTGCTAAGGTGACTGAAGAGCGATGTTTATGAAGGGTGGAAAGAAGGTTTGGATTACCTGTCCTGTCGTCTAAGGCACCAGAATCAATAACCCACTGCGAAGATGAGAAGAGACATGTCTTATTGTTACCTGACTCAGCAAGGGCAGTGAAAGATTGAGGCCTTTTTGATGCCTCCTGAAACTGGATGAATTTGGCATATTCATCTGCAGATACTACAAGGGTTGGATCATGAGAGGCTTCATTTGTGACCACCATATGGGCTGATTATGATCCAGAACCCTTTTGATTCTGTTTGAGCAGCTTCTGACACGTCCGCTTCTTATGCCCAGGTTCATGGCAATAGTAGCAGACAACTCATGAGTTTTGATTCATGCTTCGAGTAGTACCTCCAGTGCCACTAGTACTGCCCCTGTAAGTACCCTGAGAATGGGATCTTGTTGTTGCCATATTGGTTTGATTGACTAGAGCGCTGGGCTGCTGGATAGACGAGGCATGAGAACTAGGCATGGTGCGTAATACCCTAGTGTAGGTTTCCCTTAGGGTAGCTACGCCAGGATCAGACAAAATCTGTTGTTTAACTCCATCATATTGAGAACTCAGTCTACCCAAAAAGCTCATAATTGCCATATGCTCTTTTTGTTTCTGCTGACCTTGATATCAGCACTAAGCGGTATCAGTGCATGCAAATCCTCATAGATGCGTTTGGAATTCTTGTGGTAGGTAACAATTGATTGATCCTGTTGTTCAGCCGTGTAAAACTCCTTGCAAACATCATAAATTCGGGAGATATTCTCTTTCCCAGAGAACACAAAGGCTAGGTCCTCCATCACATCTTTGACACAGTTACAGTGGGTAATATGACTGGATTGGTCTAGTTCAATTGAGTTCCTAATCTGTATTAGGAGTTGGGTATCAATCCTCATCCATTCAGCATATCCTGGATCCGTCTCAGGAGGAGAACTATCAGTAAGATGCTTCTACTTAGAAATATTCCTTAAGTACAGACGAACCGTTTTATTCCAATAAAAATAATTGAGTTCACTCAGTTTTTCATTAGTAACTTTGGCAACAGAGGACACTAACCCAGTCATCCCTTGTTTTTGTTGAGCCATAATAATTTTTCAGAAATCTGATAATATGAGCCAACCAGCACACACAAAAAGAAAAGAAGAACAAGCCTGCACACTTGGGCAGAGAAACAAAAGGAAAACAGGATTGTACACTTGGGCAGAGGAAAAAAAAAGCAGCACTGCTCACTTGGATAGACACGAAATAGTAAACCCAGAAAATTTCCTAGGCTCTGATACCATGAATGAACTGATTTCCTTTCTGCTTTCTAGAAGAGTAGATACATATTTACACAGGTTTATATATCTAAACTAGGAAAGAGAATTAATCATGCTAAAATCTAATCCCTATAATCCCTCCTATACTCCTATAATCCTAATTCTGTATTATGATAGTCAACTAATTTATAGCACTTCTTATATACATTCTATAACAATAGTTAATTGATAATGGCAAAAAGATTATAGAAGAATCGAAGATCAACTTTAGGACACTTCAATTTTTTATGTGGTATCGAGTCTAATAATAATAAATAAATTTATTTTATTATTCATTTATTTTATCGAGTCTAATAACAATAGAGTAAGACTGGAAAATTAGATAGAAGATGTGAACTCTTAAAATGCCAAAAACCAAAATTGATAGAAGATGTGAACACTAAAAATGCCAAAAATCACCCATTCTTTTAGCATATAAAGTTTCATTCATTGCTCTTTGATGGTTGGTTTAAGCCACGTGAAAAATTCTTAAAAATTTAGATGGAAGAACAGTTTTTAGTACGAAGAACTTACATATACATAACTCTCGTAACTGCTGCAGGTGATCACTCTGATCTGATCTTTCTCAACTATGGAATTAGAAACATGGTACCCTAAAGAACTTATACATAACTCTCTCATACATGGTAATTGAAACAAGTGATCTGGTCTGCTCTTCCTCTACAATGGAATTAGAAATATGATACCTTGTTTAATAAGTGTTGGACCATGCCAGTTATTTTTCTTCTTCTTAAACGGAAAATAATATATTTGCAATTACATGCGTTATAACTATCAACTGCAACAAATAAGAGTACGTGTACATACACACACACGGGATATAAAGAACGCCACGACAAATGCTATCAAAATGCTAGTTTTTAACCTCTCATGAAATTGCTCTATAATAAAGTGTTTGGGACTCTGGCAAAAAGTTACTCATCCATATGGACATTTCATAACTCTTTATAAGCATCAACAGACTCTTACTGGTCTTAGAATTTGCAGGAAAGAGTCTCTCTAGTAAACTATATATTAAGTATTACCATAACGTTAGATTGCTCATCTAAACCATTTCTTGAAGAAATGGCACAATGTGTACAATGCCACTCCAACCTAAAAGATTGTGAGATGTAAAAATATCATATTACATTTAAATTATAGTAACGGAAACAAAAGTTTTATTTCAAACCAAAGAAATCAACACAATCAAACCGGAATGCTTCTTCAATTTCACTCAAACACGGGCGAAAGGCTTTCACAACCTCAAACAATACACAACACAATGACAAAACCGAAAGGATTTACAATGGTAGCAAAAAGCGGAAAGGATTCTCTCTACATCTCTGACCTCACATGAAAATTATACATATTTTATGGGTTTTTGGTATGGAATCTATAATTACTAAAAAACAGTTAGAATTTAATTACCAAATCCTACTAAAACACTACTTTGTAAAAATAATTTGGGAACAACTAAACACATTATTGTTAAATTCGACTACAAATATAATTTTTTAATTAGGTCTGATTTAATTTTTGAATAAAGATGACCGGGTATGGTTTATATAGTCAATCTCACGCCATGAAATAAACTAGTGTTGAGTTTCAACAGGTAACAACTTGTTGCAAGGCTGATATTCTTGTTGAACTTTTTCATATTGATGCCAACAATAAATTATTACAAAAAAAAAAAAGAAAAAAAAATAATACTGATAATAATAAATCATATTCACTTGCTACCTTCTTTGACCCACAAGATTTACCAAAGGGATCGGGCTAATTAGAAGCAAAGAACCTCTTTTTGAGTAACAAAACTTTTGTGGGAAGTTTGCACATGATTAACATGCAGCGCTAACAAACAAATAATTAACATGCACCTTAGGTTTAGTTCGCCATGCTTTGTAATAGTTAGCACTGTTAATATTCCATTTGCATCTTGCATCTTTTGTACCTTGAAGTAAGACTCGTTACATTCCTTGTAACCTTTTATATATTTTAATAAAATGTCACTATGCCCCAATCACTTAATCGGTTTTTTCCAATATATATAACAAATTTTCAGAAGTAAACTTATTAGTAACTTTAAAAACTAACCAAGATCTTATACCCTCACAATAAAAACTAAAACAATGACAGAGAAACTATATACTCTATTTGTTCCATTAGAAGAGTCCAATTTCACAAATGTATATAATAGTTCATAAATATCAAGGTACAACACTTAAAATAGTTAATTTGACATTTTTTTCATTTATATCTTTAATTTTTTATTATATAAGTTAATTATGTGGATCACACAAATTATAATTATATTAGTAAGGGTTTAGTAAAAAAAATTTAAAACTGAACTCTACTATTATTGGAACGATGAATATCCTACACCAACTAAAATATAATTGCATTATGATTACTCCATAATATATAAAATTAGTAACACTGCAGTTGTTGAGATGGATTTGATCAAATATTTGGACATGAACTTGTACGCTTGTGGGTTTTATTTATTTATTTATTTTTATTTTTTTATATTGGGGCCCGGTAAGCTCTATTACAACATTTTCCCCTCTCTGCAAGTAGTTTTGATCTTGCAAGCCTGTTGTGCGATTCTACCGTCACACTATCCTCTCGAACCAACTTGTACGCTTGTTGAGTCATATGAATTCTATCCCAACTCAAATAAGTCTTCGGGTTCAACAATTTTTCAGCGTTCAACAAAAGCGACGGAAACGCATTGTAGTAATGCGTAAACAATCAAAGTTTATGATCCCTGAAGGCGTTTCAGCATTCAAAGTTTTATTTTTCTGTTCAAATTAAAAAATAAAAATAATAATTTTTTATATTTATTATTCAATCCGATCCAGCTCCTCCTCCCTGACGGCGAACCCTAGTTAGATTTAGGAATACTACACATTAATTATTGGGCGAACTCAACGGTAGATATGCGAGACTCAAAATTTCGTGCTTACGAGTATGGAGGTTCGAATCCTCCATCCCATCATGTATAATATTGTGAAAACTGAATATCCACTTCTTCTTTCCCCTCCCTCCCTAATTACTTCTAGCTATTTTAATACAACTAGAATTCTTTCGCCTCAAAATGTAGCTAATATTCGTTATTTGAAGGGTTATTTCGAATCCTTCATTGAAAGGTAAGGGATTAATTATCGAAATAAAAAGTTCAAAACACGATTTACAATCAAGTATCAAGTAAGAGGGATCTCATAGCATTGAACACAGTTTTAGAGAAGGTAATACTGTGGCACATTCTTTGCCTCGACAAGCAAGTTCTCAACGTCAAAATTTTCACTACTTTGGGTCGCAGATTGATGGCCTCCTTCGTGGTTTGTGCACTTGGACAGGCTTTTAGTGCCAAATCTCTGGATATCCAAAATAGCATAGGTTTCCTTTGTACTAATTTGGTAATAAGGCGGTTTAGCATTGCATACTGTATAGTACATTACACTGAGATACGTCCTCCGTAGTACCCAATTCTAAAATTTATTTTAATAAAGGGTCCTCATGTCCCATACAACCACTTAATCGGTTGTTCCCCTGTAAAAACAAAAACGATCTACGATCAAGATAAATTTTGAGTATGGGATAGTTTTTCGTAATTAACTACTTAAATATGAGAAAAAGATTAATGTTCATCCGTGATTAGCCAGCTAGCTAGAATTAATTAATTAATCAATAGTTACATTTTATTTAATGAAACGTTAACTCATGAATCAATTTCGAAACCATGTCATTAGTCATTACAAATGTAGACAAGAGATAGAGAAAGGAATCATTAAATGATGAATGCCATATTGCCATGCTACACATCCAAATTATCCAACTCTTAGTCCATATTTATTTATGGCAACTATTCGCTCTAAATTAAGTGTTATTTTAGCTTAAAAGTTTTGTTTTAAAATAAATTTTATTTTGATATTTCAACAATGAGTACTGATGCATATTATTTCAAAATTATTTTTATTTATTACCTTCATCTTAGTTCTCAATACTTAGAAAGTAAAGATATAACAAATATGGTGTTAAATTATTTATGTTAAAGATAATGTTAGTTGCTCATATTATGTGCAAATTATTGTGCACATAATAGAATATTTATATTATGTTTTACTTTATTACCCTTGAGTGCATAATTAATTATTGCCTTAAGTATTGGCTTAATAGTATTCCTTTTTTCTAGTTATTTCCTTTTTTAATTATGCATGATTGATTCTTAATCATTAATTTATTCTTCATTATTTATTTCCTTTTTGAATTATACATGATTGATATTCATAATTAATCTATTCCTTATTAATTATTTTCATTTTGGATTATGCATTACTTTTTTTGATAATAAATTTCATATTTCATTACTCAAGAGAGAATCGATGATACAACCGGATCTAATAATAATCAGATAAAAATAGTTAAAAATAAACTAAATCAAACCTTTACAGATCTAAACAAGTAGTAATCCATATAGATCTATGTAGTAGAATAAAAAATCGCCATCGCGCTGGACAAATCACGTACCGAAGTATAAATTCGATCTCGAATCTACCACTAATCTTCTGATGAAAGCTCCCAATCGACTGAATCTTCACTTGATAATAATAAAATACCCATTTATTAATATGGGGGAGGAACTCCCATTTATTCGGGGGGATAAGATCTCTCACTATGAGAGAATAGAAAACTCCCATCATGGAAGAAGACAAAAATAAACTAAAAAGAAAATAACACAAAAGAAATCTATTTCCCCCATCTCCCATGGGAGGGAGATGGGGGAAGAAGATTAAAGATGATAGAGGCTAGGGTTTGAGAGGAAGAGAGAGAAGAGAGAGAAGAGAGAGAGAGAGAGGCGTACAAACTTAATTGAAGTCTTTTTTAAGGATACATATAAAATGCTTATTTCTTTATCTTATGCATTACTAATTCTAAATCATTAATTTATTTCTTATATATTTGTTATTTCTTTTATTAATTATGCACAAACTCGCATGAACCAATTAACTAATAGTCTACTAGAATTAACTTATGATCAACATGAATCCTTTGAAAAAATGAGGAAAAATCAGTAGTAAGTGGAGACGCAACGCTCAGTTTTTCCAAACAATTATTTTTCGGCCCCCATAAAATTACCCAAACATAATTTATTCTTGGCTAAGGATAGGAAATTTTGTCACACGTCCCGAGTAAGGAAAAAAAATATTTATAGTTCCTTTTCAGGGAAAATTAGAGTGGAGGACAAACAATATTTAAGAAAAGGGAACCCTTTAAAAAATGAGGATCAATTAGTACTAAGTTGAGGTGCAACGCTCATTTTTGTCAAAAATTAATTTTCCACTCCCATAAAAAGACCGAAACATGAGTTATTTTCGAAGAAGGTAAGGAAATTTTTCACACGTCTCGAGTAATATGAAAAAAATATATTTATAGTTCATTTTTAGGCAATATTAGTGTGGAGAGTAATCAACATTTAATAAAATGGTCGCCTTTAAAAAACCAAGGACCAGTCAATACTAAGTTGAGGCGCAACGATAAATTTTGTCTAGAAATTTATTTTCCCGCTCCTGTAAAGTGACCAAAACAGGAGTTATTTTCGAAGAATATATGGAAATTTTTTCACACGTTTCGAGTAATACGAAAAAATTATTTCTAGTTTATTTTTAGGCAAAATTACTGTAGAGGGCAATCAATATTTAGAAAAAGAGAAGCCTTTGAAAAAATGAGGCCCAAGCAATAGTAAATGTGGGCACAACGAGGACCAATCATTTAAGAAAGGGTTGAAATCAACTTTTAGTACTAATTGGTCCTCTGTTTTGTAAAGGTTGCCCTTTTCTTAATTATTGATTTTCCTCGACACTGATATTGCCTAAAAAGAAACTTAAAATTTTTTTTTCCGACTCGGACGTGTGATCCTAACTTTCTTCGAGAATAACTCATGTATGGGTAAGTTTATGGGGGCCGAAAAATAAATTTTTGGACAAAACTGAGCGTTGCACCTACACTTACTACTGATTGGTCCTCGTTTTTTCTAAGGATGCTCTTTCCCTAAATATTGATTTCCCTCCACACTAATTTTGCCTAAAAATAAACTAGAAATATTTTTTTCTTATTACTCGGAAAGTGTGAAAAATTTCAGCACATATTTCAAAAACAAACTCATGTTTTGGTAATTTGACGGGAGCGGGAAAATAAATTTTTAGAGAAAATTGAATGTTACGCCTCAATTTAGTATTGATTGGTCCTCAGTTTTTTAAAGGCGACCATTTTATTAAATATTGATTGCCTCCACACTAATATTGCCTATAAAGGAACTATAAATATTTTTTTTATTACTCGGGACCTGTGAAAAAATGTCCTTACCTTCTTCGAAAATAACTCATGTTATGCTCATTTTACGGAAGTGGGAAAATAAATTTTTGACAAAATTGAGCGTTGCGCCTCAACTTAGTACTAATCGGTCCTCGTTTTTTAAAGGTTTCCCTTTTCATCAATATTGATTGTCCTCCACTCTAATTTTTCTTGAAAAGGAACTATAAATAATTTTTTATTCTTGGTGACAAAATTTCATAACTTTGTTCAAGAATAACTCATGTTTGAATAACTTTACGAGGGCTGAAAAATAATTTTTAGACAAAATTGAGCGTTACACCTCCACTTTCAAAGGATGCATGTTGATCATAAGTTATTTTAGTAGACTTCATTAGTTAATTGGTTCATGGAGTTTGTGCATAATTAATAAAAGAAATAACAATACACAAGAAATAAATTAATGATTTAGAATTAATAATGCATAATCCAAAAAGAAAATAATTCATAAGGAATAGATTAATTATTAAAATTATCTCAAAGGTAAGGCTCATTACGCCCCCTTTATAACTTTTTTGGCATCTTGCCGCTTAAATACAATAAAGGGTCCCCAAGTCTCCCAGCCACTTAATCTGCTGTTACCAAAAAAAAAAAAAAGATTAATTATTAAAATCAATCATGTATAATTCAAAAAGGAAATAAATAATGAAGAATAAATTAATGATTAATAAGTAATCATGCATAATTCAAAAAGGAAATAACTAGAAAAAGGAAAACTATTAAGCCTATAATTAAGGAAATAATTAATTATGCACTCAAGGGTAATAAAGTAAAACATAATATAAAGATTCTATTATGTGCACAATAGTTTGCACATAATATGTGCAAATAACGGCATCCTTATTTTAAATCTTGTACTTAATCACCTCCCTCATAAATTGTACTCTTATTGTTTGACTAGAAGAGTTTAATTTCACAAATATACAACTTTTTATGAATGTCAATGTATAATACTTTAAATAGCTAATTTGACATCATTTGTTCCATTTACTTTCTTAGTTTTTACTTGGGGGTTAGTTATATACCACACATAATTATATTAGTAAGGGCAAGAAATGTGGAATATTTTTTTTTTTTAAACTCAATTCTTCTATTAGAACTTTTTTTCATTTTTAAACGGACTATTCTAATGGAATTGAAGGAGTATATTTCTCAAACTGTACTCTTTTAGTACAACAGAAGAAGTATTTTCTTAATTAAATGTTTATTTTTACCTTACATTTTCATTGCTAATACTACAATGGTATGTTGGAACCTAGTGTTATTTAATCAAACACACACAATGCTATAGTTATAATTTTATTATTTTTGATGTATATGAAAAATAATAAAAGTAACACTTAATTTTGTACGGAATGAATTATACTGTCTTCGTTCCATTAGAAGAGTTTATTTTATAATATTATTTTTATTATTACAAAGTGACTTTTCTAATCGAATGAAAGAGTACCTTTTACTCTCTTACGGGTGGTGTATTAACAATTTAGGCTTCGTTTGATGAAGCTTATGTCTGAAAAATTATGTCTGAAGTCTGAATCTGAAGTCTGAAATCTGAAATCTGAATTCATGAAATCACTCTGTTTCATAAAATCTAAAATTTAAGATATGAAATTAAGATTGAGGTCTGAATCTGAAGACTGAAGTCTGAAATCTAAAAATTAAAGTGTGAATCTTATTAAGTTATTAAAAATATTAAAATTTATTTTATTTTTAACATTGAATTTACTTATATTGTTAATCAAGTTATAAAATAGATGATAATATATATTTTAATTTTTTTATAGTTATAAAATTAATTTATCTTTATTTTTTTGAATTGCTAAAATTTTAAAAATATTAAAAACATAAAATAAAATAAAATAATGATACAAAAAAATGAGAAAATTGAAAGAGAAAAAACATTTATTAAATTCAGATTCAGTGATAAGTGATTCGTTCATCACTTATTTTTTAGGCCAGAATTATACTTGCTTTTCAGACCTACTTAATTAATTAAGTTATTCGATTTCTTTTTATCAAACGCACTTAATCAGTAAGTACTTAATTCTGGAATCACTTAAGTCATTAAGACTTCTGACTAAGAGTTATCAAACACATTTAATTGAATAATCTCTTAATCATTAATTTTAAGTGTTGATTCATGGTTATCAAACGAAGCCTTAATTTCATACTACATTTATCCAACCAAATTATTCTTATATATAAATTAATTACTCATCCACAGTTTATCTTATTGTTGTATATATATATATATATATATATATATATATATATATATTGGACAAAAAATTAAAACTGTCATTAATGGCGTTGGAAATCGTCCAACAGCGATTGACAGAAGACAATGAAGCAGTCAATACAACTGATTACAATATATTTGATCTGTAAATTAACAGATCTGAACCATAACAGTGCATCTAATTTACTAAAATGTATATCTATACCTAGTAATTATTCTTATATATAAATTAATTACTCATCCACAGTTTATCTTATTGTTGTATATATATATATATATATATATATATATATTGGACAAAAAATTAAAACTGTCATTAATGGAGTTGGAAATCGTCCAACAGCGATTGACAGAAGACAATGAAGCAGTCAATACAACTGATTACAATATATTTGATCTGTAAATTAACAGATCTGAACCACAACAGTGCATCTAATTTACTAAACTGTATATCTATACCTAGTATAGACCTAAACATAGTAGAATTATGTCGCTGAACAAATCTCGTACCGATAGTCATGGATCTTCCACTAATTGTTGATGAAAGCTTCGAGACTGCATCTTAATCTGAGTCTTCATACACCATGGCCATAAATGGAATCACCATAGCTAGAGAGAAAATCACCATAAATGGAGAGCGAAACACTATAGATGGAGAGAGAAACTCCAGAAACAGAGAGAAAAACAACATAAACATGAATAAAATTAAACTAAAACAAACCAAATAAAAGATAGCGAGAACAAAAGTAAAACTTCTTCCCTCATGCTCCAATGAAGGAGGATGAGGGAAGAAGATGATGAAATTTAGGATTTGGAGAGAGATGAGGGAGAGGGGAGGAGGTGGAGAAAATATTTTGGGTGAGAGATATTTCATAACCAATATTATATCGCATATTCTATGTTATGCATGAGATTATTTATATAATTGGACTTTTTAGATAATTAAAAATTTGTAAGGAAAAATTTCGCGACAGATAAAAACTATATATACTTCCTCCCGTCCATGGGAAAAGTTCCGTTTATAGGAGTTCCATGTATGTACAATATTTTACGAGTTTTAAAGCTTGCTACTTAAATATGTAATTAGCTACTTTATTTTTTTGCACAGAGATACATAATTCCATTAGCTTTTCTATTAGGTAAAAGATTTTTAAAAAAAAACTGTACGTAAGGAATTAAATACATTTCCTCTAAAAACAAAGATCTCAAACTAATATATTTACATAAAACTTTAAAATAATTCTAAATTGGTCAAATGTACTTATCGGGGGCCTAAATTTAGTTATCTACAGTCTACTTTTTTACCCTGTCGATATCAACTATCAATACGATTTAAAGCCGCAAAAATTAGGATTTGTACCCTCTTTTGTCTTTTACTCGATTCCGCAAAGATAACCCACAGGGCGGTGATAATCAAACTACCATAATAGGCATTTTTTTTTTCTAGGAAAGAAAAAAAAACAGAAAATATTTAAATATTCCGCACAGTTTGATTTGATGTCATCATCAAATTACAAAAATAGAAGGAATTTCGGCAAACATCCAACAATCCACGAACCAACCATAAGTGGAGGATTTTCAATGAGTCAATGACCAAATTAAAATTGATAGTTAATTGTCAAACACTACCTCAAACTTTTCTTTAATTGCAATTTGTCTCTTCATCTTTTAATTGTTGCAATTAACCCCATAAGTTATTAATTGGTTGAGATGCATTTCATCCGTCCTATATAAAGATTCACGTTTAAAAGAAAACTAAAGTTAGTTCTAATAAAAGAGTCTAGTTTCTAACTGTATGTTTACGTTGCATAACTTTATTAATATAATAATTAATGTATGGTCCACAACTAAACATTATTTAGATAATAAGAATATAAGTAAAAAATATAATGCATAATTACTTATTTTATGCCTTGTACTCTACAAATTTTAATAAGTTATACATTTAAAAAAAAAATCGACTCTTTATGGGACGGTGGAAGTAAATAAATGTTACCTTACTTCATTTTTTAAAATAACAATGCTAATTACGTCTTTCAATGAAGTGTTTTTTAAAATCTAAACCAATATATTTAATAACAACAAAATTAATAGTTTAAGGGCTTAACTGTCCGAATTAAAAATTCCGAGAACAATTTGCAATCTAGACAAAAGTTGAGATACCTTTTCGTAATTAACTATTAAAATAATGAAGAAAACGTTCCTAAGTAATTAGTCAACCAACTAGCTAGAGATTGGATGGCGAACCCAAAAAAAGTCGTTACATTTTGCATGAAATCGTGGTGTGGTTTTTCATTTTTATTTTTTTAATCATCCACTATTACAAGTAGATGTCAATGCAATGTGATGAGTACCGATTTCACCGGCTAAATAGATGGCTGAGGTCTGCGTCTACCCTCGGCACTCAATCAATAAATCTGCAAAATGATGGAGACTAATTCCCCTAAGAGGCTCCAATATTTAAATCACAGTATACGGAAGTAATATGATTAGAATTGCATATTATTGTATACTTGGATACATGAGTATCGTTATATATATATATATATATATATATTGCAGTGTACATTGTTCGGCAAGGTAAGAGAATCTTGTGGATATTCTTCCATTTCTGTTGGTAAGGCAGGGAGCGTCCGAGGAGGACTCTTGTGGTACTTGCCTTGTATATCTCTGATAGCTATGCGGCAGCATGGGTGTGGGTCGATACTCATGCATTCAGAGGTACATAATAATCTTCAACTAAGTATCGGGGTCTAAGTCTTTGATGACGAGCTGGATTGAACCCAAGTATAATGGGTTGGGTCTCGCCCAATCCGTGTTCCATCAGAGTGAGAGGAGAAGAAAGAAGTTTGATTGTCCGTCAACAATATCTGCCTGTGCACAAATATAGCAGAAATTAGCAATGATAAAAATTGAACCTCCTATCATTTTGAGTGGTCTGTCATATGTCACAATTCCTTGGGCACTAACTCGTTCCTATAGTGTCCTATTTTTGAACTAGCTTCGTTTTATTATGCAAAATCGTTGCGTGACATTTCCGAACTAATCGTTTTATTTGATGAAGTGGCTATCAAAATGCAGATAAGAAAACAAAGGAAGGCCAGCGAGAGAGGCAGCATTAAATGATGAATACCTCATTGCTGATAACGCCGCAGCTCCAACTCCAAGTCCCACATTTATTTATGGCAACAAACCATAAGTAAATAAATTGACTTCGAAATTGAAATTTATCTACTCCCTCCGTTTCATAAGAAGAGTTCTTTTTCAATTTTTTTACACTTCTTACCCTTACTAATATAATCACGTGTGGTCCACAACTAGTTCATACTTCAAAAGTAATGATATAAATAGAACAAATTGTATCAAATTAGTTATTTTAAGTATTATACATTGACATACATAATAAGTTATAACTTTGTGAATATATACTTTTTATTGAAACGGATGGGCATATTATAAGCAATATTTGCAACCCTCAACTTCTCAACTGTTTTTGATGTTTTCCACAATATTTGTTCATTCATTCATCCTTTTGTTCTTTCTACACAACATTGTCTGTCTCGGTATTTTCAAATCATACCATCTCATCTCGATTTCTCACGATTTCTCTCCGGGGATATAGATGCACCTTCAAGTTTGTTGTGCCACTGCCACGTCACATAGGAATAAATGTTTGAGGTTTTGAGTTCTCAATCCGTGATGGTTATGGATTATTTTCCTACCATAAATTAATGAATAATAAAATAAAAAGAAAGAAAGAAAAAGAATTTGGGCAAAAGGCAAATGGTTAAACCAATTAATTTTAAGTTATTCACTTTACTGTAAATGAGATTCGGTTGGTAAAAATATTTTTGTCAGCATATTTTCTGTATTAAGGTATATTGGGTTTAACAAATTCATATTTTAAATTTTTAACAGTTGTCAATGTTTTTTTTTTCTTTTCAATGCAATTATGATGAGTGTAATTTTATGTTTTTATCATGTTTAGGGACATTTGGTAATTTTTACAAATTTCAGGAGTGATTAGTGGTTTGAACAAACCTTGAGAGAGATAAGTATAATTTACTCAAACAAGAAAAGGAGTATTGGTAATGACTTAAGATATTAAAAAAAAATGAAAGTAAAGGGGCGAAGCCAAATTCAGATCGTATTTGAATTGTTTCTGACTATATAACCGTAATATTTCATAGATTACCAATGATAACGAGTGGAAAATAAGTTTTTTTTTATTTATAATAAATTTCATATTTCATTAATCAAGAGAGAATCGATGATACAACCGGATTTGATAATAATCAGATAAAAACAGTTTGAAATAAACTAAATCAAATCTATACAGATCTAAACAAGTAGTAATCCGTATAGATATATCTAGTACAACAAAAAATCGCCATCACGCTGGACAAATCACGTACCGATGTATGAATCCGATCTCGAATCTGCCACTAATCTTCTGATGAAAGCCCAATCGACTGAATCTTCACTTGACAATTTATTAATATGGGGAAGAAACTCCTGTTCATTTAGGGAGACAAGATCTCTCACTATGAGAGAATGGAAACTCCCATCATGGAAGAAGACAAAAATAAACTAAAAAGAAAATAACATAAAAGAAATCTATTTCCCTCATCTCCCATGGGAGGGAGATGGGGGAAAAAGATTAAAGAAGATGGAGGTTAGGGTTTGAGAGAAAGAGAGAGAAGAGAGAGAGAGGCGTGAGAGAGGAACACCGGCAACACATTTTGCTTCTTTTTTTATTTTATATATGTGTAATTTAAGTACGAGTGGAAAATAAGTTTAAATAGCCAGATAAAGAGAAAAACTAGTCTTTTACTTTTCTTTTTTTTTTTTCCTTTCCTTTCTTATGTTCATCATGTTAATGTGTAAATCTAATATTTTTGTTAAAATAACTCACATATTGCCTTGAGTTTGGAATCATTTAGAACTATTTTTGAATTTAAGAAATAAAAATATACTTTTTTCAGTTTATTAAGAACGAAAGCGAGACAACTCAAATTAAATGATGAACATAGCTATTTAACCGGTATGATTATAAACAACTAAACAAGGTACCAATAGAGTAAACTCCACATTTGGTCCCTTACATATGGCCCAATAATCTTTTTGGTCCCTTATATTTCAAAATAATTTTTTTGGTCTCTTACTTTTATTTTTTGAACTATTTGGTCCCCTACATTCTAGAACGATCTTTTTGGTCTCTTACATTTATTTCTTGAACTATTTGGTCACTTGACAACGAAAAACGTTAATATCACTCGCACTTTCGCTCACACGACTCCGTTAACGAAGAGTAAACTTGTCTCAACATCACTTTTTCCATACCAATGATTTTTTTTTTTCATTAGATTGATTTTCTTCTTCCGGAGTTGTGTGGGTGGAACTGTGAGTAATATTAACGTTTTCCGCTAGGTTAAACAGCTAATGGACCAAATAGTTCGAAACATAAAAATAAGGGACCAAAAAGATCGTTCTGGAATGTAGGGGACCAAATAGTTCGAGAAATAAAAGTAAGGGACCAAAAAGATCGTTTTAAAATGTAAGGGACCAAAAAAATTATTAGGCCATATGTAAGGGACCAAATATGGAGTTTACTCGTACCAATAATAGAATAAATATTACAATTCCGTTATAAAATCATTCTGTTATTTGATAATAGCATTTGATGCATTACTAAAATCATACTAAGTCATTGCAATGCGTATTATCAAATGGCTGAATGATTTCACAGTAATATATATATATATATATATATATACACTATTTCACAAAATTAGTCTGTTCTCTTAGTCACCATTCTTAAGAAATTTTTTGGTTAAGGAAGAAATTTGTTTTGGAGGAAATTTCTTTTGGAAATTTGTGTAGGAAATAGAAGAAAAAGTGTAATGATTATATTTTTTTTGAATTTATGTGAGTGGAGATTTAGAGGGAATTTTAAAATTTGAATTGTGAATTTAGTAAAAATGATGTTGTTTCTTTGTGTAATATTTTTGAAAAAAAAGTGATACTTTTCCTAAGTACGTGACTAAGAGAACAGAGCTGTTACAATGCCTTTTGATTAATTATTGAAGCTATATCTAAAGTGGTTGCATGAGGTATCATCAACTGGATAAATAATTCGAAACGAAACTATAATCTTTTATATCATAAAGTACATCAATCGTCCTGAATCAGACACAAAATCTCACAAACAAACTCCCAAAATCTCAAGAGAAGAAGAAGAAGAAAAAAGAGAAAGAGAAACTATGGCCTGACAACGGTCTCTCTCCTAACAACGTTATGGTTGTTGAATCATAAATTCATAATAGCCCTTCTACTTCCTTCTTCACTCCCACACATTATATATACGCACACACACATATCCTTCCACCATTATTATCACCACCTCCACCGCCACCTCCCCCTTTAAATCCCCTCCGCCTCCGCTTTCTCAATTCATTTCAACCCCAACTTATGTTAATTATAAACAAAAAATAAACTCCCATTTTTTCTTTTTGAATTCCATCGAGTATGGGTGATCGTGATCATCATCTTCATCAGGGTTTTTCCGGCGACGGATATGAACCGGCGGCGAAGAGTATGAACAAAGGGAAAGAGAGCAAGAAAGCCCGGAAAGTGTCGTTCCTGAAACTGTTCGCGTTCGCCGATGCTTACGACTGTTTTTTGATGTTTGTGGGGTCCATTAGTGCTTGCATACATGGCGCCTCCGTCCCGGTTTTCTTCATCTTCTTCGGGAAGATGATTAATATCATCGGCCTGGCCTATCTTTTTCCGGCTCAAGCTTCTCATAAAGTTGCCAAGGTAAAATTCAATTAATTTCTTCCCGTATAACTTCGGAAAAAACTACAGCCCGTCAAAAAACCAGTCATTGGATTTTTAATGAGTAGGCCAAATTCAACGGCCGAATGGATCCATTGAAAGTTGAAATTCCTTTAAAAAAAAAAAAAAACTTTTGAAATGAAATTGAGATTTATTTGGGATTATGTTTCATAATTTTTGGTTATTTTTCTAATTGTAAAAATTCTGTCAAAATGTTATTAACCATAAATAGAAGGGTGTTTTTTATTATTTATTATTTTTTATTTCATATATACATATATTTTAATTTTCAATTGAGAGACAAATTGTAATTGTGGTTTGAATATGTTTTATTTTTGGTGCAGTATTCCTTGGATTTTGTCTACCTAAGTGTGGTTATACTATTTTCCTCATGGACAGGTACTATTTACTAATTCACTACCAAATTCAATTCAATTTACCTTCTCACACCAAACGGTGAAAAATCATAGTGAATTGCGGGGTATCGTATCCAATAACCATTTCTCGTATGATTATCAGTTACTAAGAGAATTCACTATGATTTTTCACTATACGTCTCGTTATTATTGTTCTCGTTGCAAATTTTGAATGTATTTATTGCTGTAGAGGTGGCTTGTTGGATGCATACCGGAGAAAGGCAAGCGGCGAAAATGAGAATGGCGTATTTGAAGGCTATGCTTAATCAAGACATCAGTCTTTTCGACACCGAAGCTTCCACCGGCGAAGTCATTTCCGCCATTACCAGCGACATTATTGTTGTTCAAGATGCCATTTCTGAGAAGGTAATTTCTTATTTATTTATTTATCAGAATTAATTAATTATACCTACAAAAAAAAAAAATGGAATTAATTCATTTGGCCACAGTTGGCAACTGTTATTTATCTAATTTTAAGTGGCACGAAATTAATGAAAGAAAAAAAAATAAAAAGATGAAAAAAAAATTAAATTGGACTTAATTGCCACCAGCTGGAAAGCTATAAACTGTGACAACATCCAGCAGAATTTGGAGGAGAAAATTTATTGCAGTCGGTTTGGCATTTAAAGTTGTGTAAGCTTTCAAGTTTGATCAGTTTATTTCTCTGCCATTTTGACCCCATTGATTTTTCAATATTATACTATAGCCACCTTTCTTTTCAATAATTATGAATTTTCTAATTATATTCAAATTATGCTATTCTACGTGATACAATTGTGTTTGTAATACCGAATGTTTTTATATATATTTTTTTGGCGAGAATTCGATTCCTATTTTTGTTAAGTCTGTGACTATAAACAAGTTGGCCGTTGTTCAAATAACTAACTCCATTCCCAATTGGTTCTCCTACTAGAGTTGGTAATTTGAACAACTGGCCTTGGACCTCCTTAAATCCTCTTTCTCCTTTATTAATAATATATATTAGGAGTAATTTAATTATTAAATATATGTATTTAATTATCAAACAAAATTTATTCATATATTGGACCTTAAAGCCACTTTCCAACTCCCCCAAATGACGTATGACAATTTCTTTTCTTTTTTTTTTTTTGCATTGTTTTTGATTGTATTGTAATTTTGTTTTTAATTTTTATAGTAAATTTAATGTATTATAATTATTTTTAGTATAACTTTTTAGTGGTTTAATTATATCTTTTCATATTTTCAGTACATTTTTTACTTAAAAAAAATTGTTTCTGAAAACATGTTTTCAAAACTACAAAGAAAAATATGAAAAGAAACAAGGCCGTAATAGTATATTTTTGTCAAGAAAAATGTAAAAGAAAGGAAAAAAAAGGAAAAATTGATGCATTTATCAGGATATGGGCCCGCTTAGAAAGGCTTTATGGGCCCTGGTTCTTAATCTGAACTGAGGTTTTCGTGGTGGGCCCTGGTTTTGCTGAGGTAATTGGGCCCACGGTGGAGGTTCTTGCGTGCGCCATTTGATTGTCTGTCCCTGGTTACAATTTAACAATCTGTTTCAGCT
This sequence comes from Leptodermis oblonga, assembly GCA_016801395.1. NCBI lineage: Eukaryota > Viridiplantae > Streptophyta > Magnoliopsida > Gentianales > Rubiaceae > Leptodermis > Leptodermis oblonga. Next base: position 7,635,400 of record CM028757.1, read on the forward strand.
GGGCCACTGTTGGTTTAAGTACTCTTTAAAGAACCCACATGCTCAGACGGATTTGAAACCACAATGCCCAAACACTTGAGAAAGTATTAAGTGTTGAAGACGTGGTGGTTATTGCTGACGTAATAAAAAATTGTCATACAATAATATTTGGGGTATTGATAACTATTACGTCAAGTTGTTAACAATAACATGACGTTTATTAACTATATACTACCTATGTTTTAATTAGAAGAGTCTACATTAAGAGTTTACTTTCAAATTTTTTACTATTCTTACTTTTACTAATGTAGTAATATAGAATATAAGAATATTAGTGGAATAAGTGGTGCTAAATTAACAATTTTAGGTGTTGTACCTTCAAAACCATAATAAGTTATAAATTTCGAAACTAGATTTTTTTAATGAAATGGAGAGAGTTATATTTTTTCCAAACACACTGGGCTATTTAGCGTCAAAGAGGAATTTATATGGGCTGCATTGCAACACTGGTGCAATTTGTTGACCATTTAAAAATGGAGGAAGATCCTGTGGTCCAAAACTTATTATTATATGATATTATAAAATTTAGTAATTATTTGGTAAGAAAAAACCTTTATAATCCCTGGGAGAAAACTATAACTTTGCTGATTTTTATTTTTTTATTTTTATAATTTAAAACTAGTGATCCTAAAATATTAAAAATAATAATATCAAATAAATTTTTGAATTTTTAATTTGGGGAATATATAATTTCTATTTGATTTGTTGTGTTATTAAAAATATGAAAACTGAAAATTAGACTCCGTTGGAAAGGACTAGAGCACTATCTTCCTTTTTTTCCTAGAAACTCTGTAACGGCTACTTTATGGCGGGAATTTGAATGGAATCAATGGTTGCAGGTGGGAAACTTTATGCATTACATGAGCCGATTCATTGCGGGTTTTGCCATCGGATTCATAAGAGTATGGCAGATCAGTCTTGTGACCCTTTCCATTGTGCCGTTGATAGCTCTTGCCGGCGGCGTCTATGCTTATGTAGCCACCGGTCTGATCGCCAGAGTGCGCAAATCCTACGTGAAAGCCGGAGAAATTGCTGAAGAGGTCATTCTTTTTTCTTCTTGCTATTCTCACTTAATTTACGTTCATGCATCATTTTTTTCATGGGAATGTCACAATGATTTAGATCCCACTTCAGGGGGGATCAAATCAAGAATGCCCTATAACGTTCGACTAAATTCCTGAATGAAAACTGCTAGTTTGCATTTTAAAATACCCTTGAATTGGATATGGGGAGATGATTGATGTGAATTGTTTGACTTTGTTCAGGTGATTGCTAATGTCAGAACGGTACAAGCCTTTGCTGCAGAGGACAGAGCTGTTAAATCATACAAAACTGCACTCTTGGGCACTTATAGCTATGGAAGGAAAGCTGGACTGGCCAAGGGATTGGGATTGGGCACCCTACACTTCGTGCTTTTTCTGTCGTGGTCATTGCTGGTTTGGTTTACTAGCATTGTTGTTCATAAGGGCATTGCTAATGGAGGAGACTCTTTCACCACTATGCTCAATGTGGTTATTGCTGGCCTGTGAGTCTCTATTTTCGCACTAGTACATTTTAAAATCTCATGATTAATCTTGGCAATTTTCATTTTTTTTTTTTGAAAAAGACTATGAACAGACTACTTTTCTGCTTAGTCAATAATATGGAAGGATTAACAGGAGAAGGTTATAAAACTTTTCAGATGACAACTTTCGGATGAAAGGCTGGCATGGTTCATTTTTCTTTTATATTTTGTAATTTCCTGCTCGAAAAGAAATTTGCTTACTTGATACAACTTTTTGTGCAGAAAAGTTGGTCCAGAATGTATCTTTTAAACTATAGTTGAAGAGACAATCACTTGTGATTTTCACGTTCATTTACCAGTAGTCTGGTGTATGATAAATTTTGACTTGAGATTTTTGCATTAGTTTGAAAAAGAGAATCTGCCAACTTGTTCTGTATTCTTTTACCACATAAAGCCATGGCCTTGATACGATAATACTGGAAATAGGAAAAAATGCAGATTATTTTCTTAACTTAGACAGCCCTAAATGAGTTTTTTTGCATTCTCATTCTACTAAAACCGGTGTCATCTAATCTTTGGGTATTTACAGAACAGTTTTCTGCCTATTCAATTTTGCATTTAGCATCACAAGACATGAATTTGCAAATAGTTGTGAGATTTTTTCCTTTTGTTTTATGCTCTTGGATTTTGTCACATAAGCAGCTAATCATTTCTTAGTATTGCAACACAAGACTGCAGAATTATATTGCAATGGTTCAATGCTGTGGAGATTCTTGTGTAGTTGGGTTTGCTCTATTGTCCAGATACTACTAGAAGAATAGTTGCGATAGGTTCATGGTCTGTTATTAACTTGTTTATTTTAGAATATATTCTTCCTGCACTCAAATGTCTATTTACTTTTGTTTCTTAATCAGGTCTCTGGGGCAAGGAGCACCAGATATCACAGCATTTATACGAGCAAAGGCAGCTGCATATCCCATTTTTGAGATGATTGAGAGAAATACTGTTAGCATTAGCAGCTCCAGGACTGGAAAGAAACTGGATAGAGTGGAAGGACACATCAAATTTGAGGATGTGACTTTTAGTTACCCATCTCGTCCTGATGTTACAATTTTTGACAAGGTCTGTCTGGATATTCCTCCTGGAAAGATCGTAGCCCTTGTTGGAGGCAGTGGATCTGGGAAGAGCACAGTTGTATCATTGATTGAACGCTTTTATGATCCCTTATCAGGACAAATACTGTTAGATGGAAATGATATCAAGGATCTTGATCTAAAGTGGCTTAGGCAACAAATTGGGTTGGTAAATCAAGAGCCTGCCCTCTTCGCTACAACAATTAGGGAAAATATTCTCTATGGAAAAAATGATGCCACCCTTGAAGAGATAACACGTGCTGCAAAACTTTCTGAGGCAATGACTTTCATCAATAACCTCCCTGAGAGATTTGAAACTCAGGTATTGCAGTTTAAACTTTTTTAGCTGGCAGAGATGCAAACATAGTTTCAACAAAAGCAAGAATTTTTGCAGACAAGTATTCATTAGTTTCAGAAAATTTAGAATTGCTGGGGACTGTTGAGTATTGACAGCTAGCGAATGTGTTTCGGTTCTGATTTCTTTGATGACTGTCTTGTAGCAAACAACCTGAACTAAACTGAAAAATATGACTGAGGAATTGTTACACACGACACACATTGTTGCTTTTTTTCTGTAGGAGAATATATTTTTCATGACTGCTGGTTGCTTTATATCTCAAAGAAAATGGCATATATAAATAAAGGAAAATTATTCTATGGGATGATTATAACAAAACTTGAAAAGCTCTTAGTATTTGCTTGGGATGGATTCCTTCAAACTAGTTATACTATAATTATTGACAGGTAGGTGAGAGAGGAGTTCAATTATCTGGTGGGCAAAAACAAAGAATCGCCATTTCACGTGCGATAGTAAAGAACCCTTCCATTCTTCTATTGGATGAAGCTACTAGTGCACTTGATGCGGAATCTGAGAAGAGTGTGCAGGACGCTCTTGACCGCGTGATGGTGGGAAGAACAACCGTTATTGTGGCGCATCGCCTTTCTACCGTTAGAAATGCTGATGTCATAGCTGTTGTTCAAAATGGAAAAATAGTAGAAACTGGAAACCATGAAGAGCTAATCTCCAGAGCAAATGGAGCATATGCATCTCTTGTGCAACTTCAGGAAACAGCTTCATTGCATCGCCTTTCTTCACATGGACCACACTTGGGTCGACCTCTCAGGTAACGGAGTTTCATGTGCAACCTTTCTAACTCAGTAGTCAGATATGATCCGTTTCTTTGTTGAGGATGCTCTTACTGTCTTTGCCGACACACCAATTTATAAGCATAAGCATATGACATATATGTTCTTACTCATACTGAGCTCCTAGTGTGGCTGTTTGCATTCCTATTGTGAAAGCGTCCCCACTTATATGTTTGTGCATTTAATCTCTATTCTTGTGCTTTGACAACCGGTATATCTGTTCTCCTTGGGAAAGCCTGCACAAGCACCTACAAGCCTCATTATTCACTCTGCAGAATAATTATATCTCTCGATGTAGGATTGAACATAAAAAAGTCAGTAAACTGCTATCTCGACCTCTGGGACTGAGCTACTACACCATGCAACTTGTTTCATTAAATACAAACTTCATATATTATTCTCGTGGAAAAGTTAAAACTTTTTTGCTGACTTGACTTATAACTGTCTTAATATCCAGATTAGTATATTTTATTTTTGTAGTGCTATTCTTAATAACTTACTCAGGTGGCTGCTGATTGCTGGATAGATCAAATTTGTTACTGATTTGTGTATTAGCCTGAAATCTTAACCATCCTTCTCCTTGGATTTTACAGTGTCAAGTATTCGCGTGAAAGTAGCATTAGGTATTCTCGAGAACTATCTCGTACAACAACAAGAAGTCTTGGTGCAAGTTTTCGTTCTGACAAATCTATGAGCCGCATTGGTGCTGATGGAGCTGATATTGTTGAATCGCATAAAGTTTCTTCAAGAAGACTGTACTCCATGATTAGACCTGATTGGATTTTTGGGGTTTGTGGCACTCTTTGTGCATTTATTTGTGGCGCTCAGATGCCCCTTTTTGCTCTTGGGGTGACTCAGGCTCTTGTATCTTACTACATGGATTGGGACACAACTCGGCATGAAGTCAAGAAGATTGCTTTCCTGTTCTGTGGTGGTGCTTTTGTAACCGTCATTGTTCATGCCATAACACATCTTTGTTTTGGAATTGTGGGGGAGCGTTTGACTCTGCGAGTGCGAGAAAGGATGTTCTCTGGTAAACTTGAAACTTTCTCCCTGTCTATTTTTGATGTAACTATTTCTTTGTTGTGCTGTATTAGGCTTGGATCGTTTCACTTTAATTATAATTCATCTATCAGGTAGAGTAAGTTCATATCCTAGAGTTATTTTTCTAAAAGGACCATTAGACCAAATGATGTCACATGCCTGGAGTAAAAAAAAGGATTCCATGTTTCTGAACTTTTGCATTAATGTTCGTCACACTTTGTTCATGATGGACTCTTTGAAATACTTCGGCACATCCTTCATCTGCAGCTGCAGAAATGATGCCTCAGTAGTTGTCTTGTGTGCATTGATTGAATAAATAATTTCACCTTGTGGATTATCAAACTGAATTTCAGTCGCTATCATTCTGTTATGATTGGCGATTAGAGAGATTGAGTCACTTGTGTTTCGTTGCAGCTATATTGAGGAATGAGATCGGTTGGTTTGATGACATGGACAATACAAGTTCGATGCTTGCTTCCCGCTTAGAAAATGATGCCACTTTGTTGCGAAATGTTGTTGTGGATCGCTCCACTATTCTCTTGCAAAATGTGGGGTTGGCTGTCACTGCATTCATCATTGCCTTCATCTTGAACTGGAGGCTTACACTTGTCGTCATGGCAACATATCCACTGATCGTTAGTGGTCATATCAGCGAGGTTGATATTTCTTCTATGCCTAAATGCTAGTGAAGGAAAAATCTTGTAATATCATTTCATAAAACGTTTTCTCTATTTCAGAAACTCTTCATGAAAGGCTATGGTGGCGACTTGAACAAAGCATACCTCAAAGCCAACATGCTTGCAGGTGAGGCAGTTAGCAACATCCGAACTGTGGCAGCATTCTGCTCTGAGGAGAAGGTACTTGATCTTTATTCTCATGAGCTTCGTGAGCCTGCAAAGCATTCATTTAGGCGTGGCCAGACAGCTGGGATACTCTATGGAATATCTCAGTTTTTCATTTTCTCATGCTACGGCCTTGCATTATGGTATGCTTCTCAATTGATTGCTGAAAGTTTCTCAAAACTTGGTTTCCTAGTATTTTAGTTTACTGAGTTCATGCCTGTGTATCAAATGGTTTGGTTACATCCTTGTGAAGGCCGGTTTGGTTGTCCAAAATGTTGATTTGAATCTTTTACTGGAGCCTTTTTATTTAGTGAGGCAGAAAGCCATATACCTTACGAGGTGTTGAATCAGTAAATAGGATTTGCCTTGTTCTACAACACAGTATTGATTGGTCTTTCACTGTAGGATTACTTGCCAACAGGTCGCTTAGCCTTTGATGTTCCACTGCAGGTATGGTTCCGAACTGATGGGGAAGGGACTCGCAAGCTTTAAATCAGTGATGAAATCATTCATGGTTTTGATTGTTAGTGCCTTGGCCATGGGTGAAATACTTGCCATGGCGCCAGACCTCCTTAAAGGAAACCGAATGGTGGCATCCGTATTTGAAGTGCTAGATCGGAAGACTGAAATCTTAGGTGACGTTGGAGAAGAAGTGTTAAAGGTAGAGGGCATGATTGAGCTGAGGAATGTGGACTTCAGCTACCCTTCAAGGCCAGATGTCCTAATTTTCAAAGACTTCAATCTCAGAGTAACCCCTGGCAGAAGTATGGCTTTAGTAGGGCAGAGTGGTTCTGGTAAAAGCTCTGTGCTATCTCTAATAATGAGATTTTATGATCCAACATCAGGGAAAGTGATGATTGATGGTAAGTATTTGTTATGAAAATTTTCAAATCCCTATCTTTAATTCTCAACTCTTTTTTCGGTCTTATAACAATAATCTTCTGTTCTTGTTTTCTCATCATAGTGCATATTAACTCCAAATGTGCAGGCAAAGATGTCAAGAAACTGAAACTGAAGTCTCTAAGGAAACACATTGGCCTGGTACAGCAAGAGCCAGCTCTATTTGCTACATCCATATACGAAAACATCGTATACGGCAAAGAGGGAGCCTCAGAAAGTGAAGTGATTGAAGCAGCAAAATTTGCAAATGCACACAGTTTTATCAGTGCACTTCCCGAAGGCTACTCAACAAGGGTTGGAGAGAGGGGAGTTCAGCTGTCTGGCGGCCAGAAACAGAGAGTGGCCATCGCCCGAGCTGTTCTCAAGAACCCGGCAATCCTTCTGTTGGACGAAGCCACCAGCGCTCTGGATGTTGAATCCGAGAGGGTGGTGCAAGCAGCCTTAGACAGGTTGATGAAGAACAGGACTACTGTAATGGTGGCGCATCGGCTATCGACGATTAAAAATGCAGACCAAATATCTGTTATACAAGATGGGAAGATAGTAGAACAAGGGACACAATCTTCACTCTTAGAGAATAAAGAGGGAGCATATTATAAATTGATTAACTTACAGCGGCAGCAACAACATTGACAATCTTGATTTAATTACATGGTTTTTGTTTCGATTTTTTATGCCACTTTGGAAAGTTTTTTTATTTTTTTTCCCTTCTTTTTTCCTTCCCATTTCCACCATATAGTGATGGTATTGATGTTGTGTATTCGATTATTTCTGTAGAAATGTAACAACATTCACGTCTGGAAAATGCATTACCTCATATTATATAAGGTTTCTGATTTAATTTCCTTTTTGGGTGGAGTTATTTCAGCTTTGATCAAAGTATATACCCATGTGATCTCATGTTATGCATCTATATTTTTTAAGAGTAATGATACACATCTCCTAAATTTTCTCATAACAAGTGAAGTGTCAGACATTCATTGGAAAATTAAGGGGATTAGTTGAATTGTGTATCATTACTCATTTCTGAAATTGCGCATCATCTTGCTCTTGTTGACATGCATGTTAGTTGACCGTTACAACACCAACTATTTAGGTCGGGCCGACCCTCCCGAGTTGCCTGGTTTGGGGAGAGGTCTTATATAAATCTATCTGAGAAGTTATATAGGATTTAAGCAGGTTTTTTTTTTTTTTCTTATTTATTTATTTATATTTTAAAGAAGTAACATTTAGTTTGGGTATGCTATTAAGGTGAAATTTTGAGAAACTTGTATGGTTTGTATTTCACCTTAAAAAAAATCATTGGATTGACTATGGAGTGAATTAGAGTATCCTTGATGAAGGAAAGTTGAGCCACTATATCTGTACGTGTTTTACTTGCTTTCATTTTTTTACCTTACTCACCTAAACACACGCACTTGCCACAAAACTATTTCTAAGTTATCTTTAAACAACCTAATTCACCCATCCCTTCTTAGGTTGCCTTGTTTCTAAAATCCAATCACCACCAAGTGAGAATATCGAATGTACCATCCTTTTTCTCACGCCTTATCTCATTCAAATAAAAAATTAATTCAATCTTGCTGTTAACCGTATTATCATCCTCGTCATCAGAAAAAGTATCCACAAATAAGGTAGCATCTACACACATTCATCTCTTCATTTTCTCTCATAGTTTATTACGTGACACTATTGGACTATAAGCATTAAACATGACACACAAAACCTTATACACATTTTTTTTCTTTTAATTTAGTAGCATTATCCCATTAACAAAAGTCTCTCATTATTCACATTAACATCCCTCTACTTGAATCTAGGATCTAAAGCAAAGGTGATGAAATGAAAAATGTTCAATTGCCCAATATTAGATCAATAGCTATACTTTTCTTTCATCATGACAGCAATGTCATTGAAACCTTCTTTATCAGTACATTTCATCTTCAAAATAAATCTATTCATGCAAGCAATATGCCATAGGGATCATTCCCAGTACCATTAAACGATCAAGATAATGTAACAACTGTATTATAAAATATTTTCAAGAAAGACAGCAAACTAGAAATAAACATTCATCATTCATTTTCACCCGTAGGCATTTTGGATGGAGTCGGAGAATTCATCACCGGATTCAACTCAATCACATAACTGAATTTTATTGACTTCATTCATTCAAAAGACATTTTTTTTTCCCCAAAATGATAATCGTATTACAAAAGGATTTATTATGAAGCTAGTGTTACATTGTATACCCTATGGGTTTGAACAAAATTTAACCCAATAATGTGTGACATATTTAAAAATTGGCTAGCACTATATAAAAGCATCAATTTTCCTACTATTAGTTAGCATGAGAACTTCATGATATCCACAAAAGCATCCCCATATAGCCTTAAACATACTCGACCAAAAATGTGATAATTCCCCCCCGCAATAAACAGCAGTCCACGCCAGTCACCGTATGACCTTTTTCGGATCTCCCATAAAATTTAAGTTGGCGATGAGAAGACAGTGAACATATTTGCGGTTTTCGTGGGTTTGGAATTCCCCTCGCTTTACTTACCTTTCGAGTAAAAAATTATCCAGATAAATCTCAGAAAGTGAGTAAATTTTGTGGTTCATCAAATTGACTGAAGTTCAGTATGAGGGATGGAGGCAGACAGAGACAAAGAGGCGCTAAATTGGTAACTGGGAAAAGCTCCGTTTTCACCCATAACCTATCGCAAGCTTTCAAACAGACGATAGAGGAGAGTAATTGATTGCTAGATATAAAATTTCAACATGTGTATCTTAGATTTGAACTAAGGAGAGAACTTTGTGTCTGAGAGCTTTCTATTTTTGCTAAGTCAACACATGCTATAAACTAGGGGTGTAAATGAGCCGAGTCGATTGTGAGAAGATCGGTCAAAGCTTGGCTGTAACCGACTCGTTCAATAATTGATCCGAGCTCTAACTCACTTATTACAAGTTCGATGGCTCGTCGAGCCAATTGAACGAGACTATATATATAATTTAATAATATATATATATATATATGTATATATATATTTTTACTTTTTAAGTATAAATTTAAAAAAAGAGCAAATGATAGTTACCCCCTTGTGGTTTGCATTGGGTGACAGTTACCCCCTTCTATTTTTAATATACCACGTTACGAGGTATTGGATTAAAATGTCAATCGGATGGAAATACTTAACACTAACGGTTTTGCTAATTAAGATTATGAAATATCAAATATAACCATTTTTGAAAAAAGGAAAACAAAACCCTTTCAATAATAGTGCACTAAAGGTTCTGTTAATGAACTCAGGCATGAATATTACACTTCTTATTTCCATTCTTGGTTACTATTTTCCTGATTCTCTTTATGTTTTCCATGGATGCTGTAATAGATCAGCATCGCAGTCCTGAAATTTCCTAAATTCTTTTATATAGTGTAACCACAGTCAATCAAATAGCTGCAGCAATGCACAATTCAACGTTAAAATTTTACAAGAACTGATTGTAGCTCAGCTCTAAGATTTTGCATAACAGAACTAAACAACCATCTAAAATGGGGTCTCAAACTCCACAAGAATCACAACACTAGCATAAAGAAAAAGAAAGAACTAGAGTTTTCCAATTTTCTTTCTTCACAGCAGTATCCCTTCATATCACAAAACTCCTAATTAATTTAGGTGAATTCTTTGCAGTATCCAAAAGAGAGAAAACTATGAATATATGTCCCACACAAATGTATCAATCTTAACATACCATTACGGTAATCTAGTCGTGAAGCATATAAATGTTTATTGAAACGGTTTTGTTTTCCTTTTAAAAAAAAGGTTATCTTTGGTATTTCATAAGCTTAATTAACAGAACCGTTAGTGTTAAGTATTTCCATCCGATTGATATTTTAGTCCAATACTGTAGGGAAGTAACTCGGTATTTTAAAAACAGAAGGAGGTAACTGTCACTCAGTGCATATCACAAGGAGGTAACTGTCATTTGCCCTTAAAAAAATTGTTTGAGTTCAAAATTTTACTCTAGTTCAAGCTTGAGCTTTGAGCTCAAGCCTAGTATAAGTTTGTCGAGTCGATCTCGAACCCAAATATATAGGCTCAATCAAGTTCTAGCCAAGCTATTTTTTACGAGTTAAGCTCGAGTTCGACTTGATTCATTTACAACTCTACTTTAAACTTTTGGGATCTAGAAGAGGAAGGCCTCACCTATGTAACAGTCACTTTAATTCCAATGATTTACGTGCTATATTCTTTTAATCCCTCTTTCACAATTAAATTTACTATTTGAGTATAACATCTCATGTGTGATACTTACCATACAAAATAACTCAATTATGGCTATTTAGCATTCCAACCACTACTACAAAACATGCTATTGGAGGTGGGTTTTGTGATGCCCACCTCCAATACAGGAGCTGCCATATTGTTGGGACCCGCCTCCAATAACAATATTGTAGGCGGGTTTTGAAGCACCCGCCTCCAATACGCGGAGTATTGGAGGCGGGTTTCGAAGGACCCGCCTCCAATACTCTTATTGGAGGCAGGTGCCAACAATATCGTGGCGCTTGTATTGGAGGCGAGGGTAGCGCAAAACCCGCCTCCAATAACGTGTTTTGTAGTTGTGAACTAAAGCTTGCATCTCAGTATTGTTAAAGCTAGCATTATCTACAGTAATTTCAATCATATGTGGCGTTACGCACAAATAAATCAAAATTTGAATTAAGTTCAATGTATTAGTAGCAATAGTGAGACAAATAAATGAAAATAATCATCCGAAAACTTGCAACAATACATTTTTCTTTTCCCCTCAAAAGCACGTTACAGCAATAATATCTAGCTACTGGTGGGTGAGAGCATCTCAAATCTAGGTTGTTATTCATAACTATATTGAATGAATCCCTTATTCTTAACAAATATAAAAGCAAATTCATCTTTCAATATCAGACTAGCAAGAGCCTTCCTACGCATATCTTGATCAAAACAAAAAGTAGGTGCCTCACTGCATAGAAGGACTCATTTACATCTTTTGCATTTTCTTTCTATATTATGAATATTATGGGTATGTTTAGGGCATCTTTTAAGGTGAATTTTCAAATAACTAGTAGCATACATTTTATGACATATTAATTACTTTATCACAATATATACAAGAACCTTAACATTATTACACAATCAAGATTTTTTCATATTCACATTCACCTAAACCATTGGAAGCTTGTTATTTTGTGTTTACCCGTCAATTGCGGTGCTTGTGATTTGCTTACAATCAAGGATGTTTAATTCATGATTTCAGGGTTGCAAAACTTTTCCAAGTCCAACTACCATTCCCTTGAACTCTCCCTCACATTTTTGTTTAGTTTATACTCTTATTAATATGGTTATTAATCTACACAAAAAATAAGGGATTAAATGAAAAATGTTAAGAAATGATTCTTCTGAAAGTTTTATATATATAGTTTTAAACTTATAAGAAAAATGTACATCTTGAATACAAAATCTTTTTTGTTGGGACAAAAGAAGTTGCTTCGCGCCATATAAAAAATCCTACTATAATATTATTGAAACAAGACTCAATAAAAGAGATAGGATTATTGGGGAATAATATATAAATATATAATCCCTCCGTTCCATTGGAAGTCTTCTATTTTTAATTTTTTTTCTTATGATTCTAATAGAAGAGTCTTATTTTACTCACTGTTCTAAAAAATTTTGACAAAATTTACATTTTTAAACTGTCCTAAAATAGTGTTAAATTTAGAATATTTTGGGTAGTATGTATATATTTTGATTAGAATATCAATATCTTATATATTCCCTTATAGTTCTAAGAAAAAAAAAAAATACAAACTTACCTATCGTGGTTTGATCCTAGACAACTTATTCCCTCATGGTTTGAAAATGAACAACTTATCCTCCATAATTTGAAAATAGACAACTTACCCGTGATTTTAAAAGTCGTACTTTCCCCTAGTTCTAAATTAGTTAGACAAACTTTTTGTGACCGATAGAGTATATATATTTGAAAATTCATTATAAAAAAAATTGTATATTTTTCATACCATTAAAAAAAATAGAGGGATACATGCTACCCAGATCTTCACCTGCCTTGAATTAAAAAAATAAACATGCATATAAGATGATGATTTTTTCCTGCATTTGGGGATGTCATCACCTATATCAACATGCAAATCTTTAATTTACTTTGTAAGAATTTTGGTTAGAAAATTATTTATGTACATATCTTAGCAACGTAAACTTAACTATATATACATAGATAAATTTTTGTTCTAAATCAAATAATGTAAGTCAATTAATGAGGTAAATGAAAGGCAGTCGCATTCTCTATCTTATTAATGTCAAAGTTTGGACTTAGGATCAAGTTGCATAACGGTATTCCACTTGCAGTAAATAATAGTAAGTTGCTATCTTTCACCTACGTTAATAAATGTCTCTATTCTCAACTGCCATAAATTTGAATGAGTAAGCTTAACGAAATCATTCACCATCATTTGAAATTGACGATTTTTAATCTATAAAAATATGTATATTTTTTATTGCCCATAATCTAATAGTTCCATAGTGTGTTCAGTCCCCGTTGATTCCCAACATGGTGTAACGTGGTGTGCAAGTGCAAATCTCCGATAGTTAATTATATGATGCTCCATGTGAATTATTTATAAGTGCCTCAAAATGAGTGAAAAGTTATAAAAAAGAAAAAATAGAGTATCAATCGAGATTAGACAAAATTCACCACCTATCAAAAAAAAAAAAAAAAAAAAAAAAAAACAGCAACTTTTGAACCATTGTGATGAGAAAAAGTACGAAAATGGAAGGGGCATATATATAACAACCTAATATATATATTTTAATTAGAAACAAAATGGGGTACAAGAATCCAATGACATTTTACAATGAGGGAGTCTCTGTCTGGTTTTTTGACGGCCAGATTTCTGCGTGCCATATATGTGATATTTGATACGTGTGTTCTTTTCATTACATGTGATACTCGTTGTTTTATAATAATCGCAATACATCAGCATCTAAACTCAATGAATCAAGGTTAAATTCAATACTCGATACATCAGCGGTTATAATCTGTCAAAACTCTGCAATATATATGGAATCAAATTAAGAAGAAAAAGATATAGAAAATCTGTGGGAAAAAGAAAATTTTTTTTTTTAAAACTGGTTTTCAAGTATTTTACAGGACTCCCTAGTTAAGATTTCCCTTACAATTACATAATTATGAGGTTTAGGTTACTTATGTAACATTAATTTCTCCCCAAAATGTTATTAATTGTTGATGCTTGGTCAAAAGGATGAACCTGGAGTTGTTTTCAACGTAGGCAAAATACAACGTAAACGCCGATGCGACACCCAAACTAACCTTGACCATTTTGTGAAAGAGATTAATTATAAAGGAGATGATGTAGTAAGGTAAAATGGTAATTTAAAACTTCAGTTTAATTAATTTGATTATAAAGAAATTCTTTCTTATTGCTATTGTCACCTTGCGATACTCCATCCGTACAAATGCAAAAGTCATTAATGCATGTTTTTACTCCCTCCGTTTCATTTAAAAAATTCAGTTTTAAAAAAAAAATTATTAATACTACAGTAACAAATAAAAGAGATCGAAATAGCCACAGACAAACAAAAGTGACTAAAAGTGCCACATGCCTAAACGTAAGGGGCTGAAAATGCCATTTTTCTAAAAAACATACAACTTATTATGGGTTGTGAATATAACACCTAAAATAAGTAATTTAACATCATATTTTAACTTATATCATTACTTTATAAGTAAGGATTAATTGTGAACCAGATATTATTATATTATTAAAGGTATGTAATATAAACAAATTCAAAGTGTACTCTTTCAATGAACTTTTAGGTATCAAAAAATCGCATCTATAAATTCTTTTGTAAATATAGGGTATAAAAAGTGTAATTTTTTAATTTTACAATTCATATCTTAACTCAAAATTTATAAATTTTGTAAAAATACCCTAAGTGACCTGTTCAACCTTCAATTACTGGTAAAGGAGACTAAAACTGCCACAATGACTAACAAAAGGAACCGAAATCGCCACAGACAAACAAAATGGACTAAAACTACCACATGCATAAACGTAAGGGACTAAAAATGCCATTTTTCCTACGTGTTTCAAAAGTGGACTCTTTCAGTGGGACGGAGGGAATATCCCCCCCCCAAATTATGTAAGTATGGTTTCTTATTTTTTATTATTTTTATGTTATATAAACTTTTTATACTCATAGTAAAGAAATTGAGGAAATTTTCTCAATCACTGATGTGAACCAATTAATCAATCGCTTGAAATAAATTTTCTAACTAGACATTGATATAAATAGACCGCCGAGTAGAGATTGTGGAGTGATATCTATGTCACTAACTATGAATTTTTCATGAAATTTTTCCATAGTAACTCTAGTTGAAACTAGGATCGATAGCTTATGCCTCTATGTCAAATTACATTGTAGCCCCATAATCGAAGATAAATATTGCAACTCTTACCAAGTCATAGTCTTGGGGAAATTATAATATTAATAAAAACTAATGTATGTGCATGGTAATTAAGAAAACATGCATGCATGCGATCTTACACCTCAACAGAGTTGAAAACCATAGCAATATTAATCTTATACTAGCTACTAGCTACTAGCTACAATTAATTGATACATTATTAGTAACATCTAATTAATTAATTAACTTTCTCAGTCCCATTAGAAGAATCAATTTTGAAAAATATTCCAATAGAAGAGTCCACTTTTAAATTTTTACTTCTATTACCTTTACTAATATAATTATGCGTGGTCCATAATAAATTCATATTTAATAAGGATATAAAGGGAATAATGTTGTCAAATTAAGTATTTTAAGTGTTGTATCTTGATATTCATAATAAATTATACATTGGTCAAAGTAATTTTTTTTTAATGTAACGGATGAAGTACATTATTATTAGTAACATCTAGTGTTGAAGCTAGCTCATGATTACATATAAAATGGCCAGCAAGATTAACGTATGAACATATATAGAAAATTTGCAATAAAGCAAACTACTGTTTAATTAATTAACCTTTGACTATATGAAGGAATAAAATCTTGCATGCACGGCTTGTAATTAATTTTATTACAAAATTAATTGCGTATATATATACGTACAGTTATTAATGTAAATTAACAAGTTAGTTACGTAGGTAGGTAGATTCACCGGCCATTTCAACCCCCATGAAAGTGAACTTAATTAATTATATTTTTTTGGGGTTTAACTTCCTTTAAAAAAATAATTATAATGATAATAAAATAGTAGTACGTCCAATTAAGCAGTTTGGAAATCTTTTTCTCTACTCGGTTTCAAAGAAAAACCCTTGCTACGTACGGCCGTGCCATTTATTATTGATGAGAAACATTTTTTTTGTGTTCGTTATGAACTTGTACAAAGAGTTTATATACAACTAACATACCAAACTTACGAGACCTAAAATAACCTACGAGGCCCAAAATACACTTAACTATACAATATATCCAACACCACCCCTCAAGTTGGCGCATGCAAATTGTGTATGCCCAACTTGGCTAGCAAAAACTCAAACTGCTGTCGCCCTAACGGTTTGGTAAAGATGTCTGCCAACTGAGAATTCGTGGGAACGTGTAATGTAGCAATGGTCCCCTCCACTATGGCATCCCTCAAGAAGTGACAATCCACTTCAATATGTTTCGACCGTTCATGAAAAATAGAGTTCTGAGCCAAATGCAGTGCTGACTGACTATCGCAAAATACCTGCATTGGCCCCTCCGTGCAAATCCCAAGACTCTGGAGAAGTCCCTTAAGCCACTTCAACTCACAAGTCACTTTCGCCATAGCCCGATATTCTGCCTCTGCAGAGGAAAGTGAAACTGTAGCCTGTTTCTTGGTCTTCCAAGAGACAGGTGAAGCACCAAGAAATATCATCCATCCAGTAACTGATCTCCGTGTTTTGGGGCAAGCAGCCCAATCTGAATCACACCACCCTGTTAGCTTCAGATTACAGTCTCTCTGAAGTAGAACACCCTGTCTCCCAAGGCTGCTGCCTAATGATCCTCCTTTGGTGCCGAAAAACTAAGACAAAATGTGCACGGAAAAACGCAAGGCTGGCCTAGTGAAAGCCAGATAGATAAGCCTACCCACGAGCCATGTTGTTAAGCCCGGACCGGACCGACGGGTTGACCCGGTCCGACCGCGACCCGGCAGCCTGTCCGGTCCTAGCTAATCCCCAAACCCGGAAATGTATAAAACTGGGGTTTGACTGGTCAAACCCGGGTTTACCGTGGACCCAGGTAAACCAATCAACCCCGGTTTATTAATTTTTTTTGAAAAAAAATATTTTAACTTATTTTTTTTTATGGGCTAGGCTTCCAATCAGCCCATTAATTAACCCTATAAGCTATTGATAAACCATGACACTCCTTGTCTATTTATAGGATTAAAATCACATTACTTTTAACTATTCTTCCAATGTGGGACAAAGGTTGTTCATTTTTCTTTTCTTTTCTTTTGTTTTCTTTTTCCCCTTTCTGCAAGCATCAAAGGCATGAGTTTTTTTCCCCTTCCCATAACGTAGCGAATTAGCCGTGGACCCTAAGTCATTGAAAGTTGATGACAAATGTCTCATGCTCAAGTAATTTTTTGCATGAGTTTTTTTAAAAAAAATAATCTTAATTTTTTTTGTAGTTTTTTTTAAGGCAATTTTTTAGTAGTTATTCTCTTTTAAAGTAAAGTTTGTTTAATTTTTTTAAAGTATTAATTTAAAACACTTCCATAATTATTATAATATCAAATTTTATTTTTTAATAAAAATGCAATACTATAATTTTATATTTTAAAAGAAAGCTAATATATTCTTTTTTTAATTTATTTATCAAATTCTTTCTTTAATTTTTATTTTATAGTATCGAATTTTGATGTTTAACTGTAAATTTTGAAAAAAATATATAATTGTTACAAAAAATATATTTTTAAATGTTAAAAATGATAAAATTAAAGTATATTAATTATTAATATATTTATTATGTCATAATGACATCATCCGGGTTGACCCCTGGTTGACCCGGGTCGTGCGACCCTTTGGTCTCGCTGGGTCGGTGTCCGGGCCGGGCCAAACAACATTGCCCACGAGCCGCCGATACTTCTCCCCATCGGCCAGGTCCGGACTCGTCGAAGCTGCAAGTTTCTGATTCTGCTCCATCGGAAACGACACGAGCTTCGCTCCCAGCAGTCTTGTCTCAAATATAATGTCCAGAGTGTATTTTCGCTGACACAAGAAAAATACCCTCTGCACTCCTCGCCACCTCTATGCCCAAAAAATATTTGATCTTCCCCAGATCCTTCGTGTGAAAACAGGCACTCAAATATTTTTTGAACTCTGCAAGTTCCTTGGAATTTTTCCCCGAAATAATCAAATCATCAACATACACCAAAACATTCATCCTAATCCCCTGGTTTGAAAAAGTAAACAGTGAGTAATCCGAGTAAGACTGAACAAACCCATACCTCCGCAATGCTGCTATCAACTTTGCAAACCAACATCTGGGGGCCTACTTCAACCCATACAACGATTTGCGAAGCTTACACACTTGGCCATCTCTCCCTTTGCCGAAACCAGGAAGAACCCGCGTGTACACCTCCTTCATCAGATCTCCATGTAGAAAGGCATTGTGAACCTCCATCTGGTGTAGTTCCCAATCCTTTGTTGCTGCAACTGCTAGAAAAGTTCTGACAGTCACCATCTTCGCCACTGGTGCAAACGTATCAGAGTAATCAATGCCTTCCACTTGGTGATTGCCAAACACAACCAACCGTGCCTTGAGCCTCTCAACCTACCCATCTAAACGATACTTGATCTTATAGATTTACCTACTCCCTAATGCTTTCTTGCCAGCTGGTAATTTCTCCAATGTCCAAGTCCTATTCTTTTCCAGAGCTTGGATTTTAGTCTGCATAGCCTCACGCCAGCCTGCATCTTTCATGGCATTCTTGAAAGACTTAGGCTCAACTCCTGTTGTAACAGCTGCAAGAAAGGTACGATGGTCCACCGAAAAATTACTACTATCCAAATAATTAGACAAATGGTAGAGATTACCATGACCGGAGGAATGCTTGGAACTCGATGAAGTGGGGGGGGGGGGGGGGGGGGGGGGGGAGTGGACTTGAAACCAACAACTGTATTAACCACAAAATCTCGAAGACGAACAGAAGGAACCCGAGTATGCATACCTCTACCCAAACGCACAACCGGATCCCCTTCGCCTTGCACCTCAGCCCTATCCACCACGGACTGCGGCTGCTGGCCGCCCTCTGCAGCGACAGAGGGCTGCGGAACAGCCTCGGGATCTCTCCCTGCCGTCGCTGGACCCGGCACATCTGGTGGCGCCGCGATGGTGCTAGGCGAAGCCGAAGGGGGAGGCACTTCCAGTAGGTCCTCATCTTCCTCAACCTCATCCTGTACAATGTCAACCAAGTCCAATGCAACAATATGTTCCTCAACCAAAGCAGCAGAAGGATGATCGGAGAAAGGAAACATAGATTCAACAAATTTAACATCACGGGAGACAAAATATTCACGGGTTTCCAAATCATACAACTTCCACCCCTTTTTTTCAAACGGATATCCCACAAAGATATACCGACGACTTCTACTAGCAAACTTATCAAATTTGGCTCTCAAGTTATGGTCATAGCACAAAGAACCGAAAACATGTAGCTCAGACAGAAGAGGTTTCACACCAAACAGATATTCATACGGGGGCTTATAATTTAACAATTTCGAGAGAGTCCGATTTATCAGATAGCCAGTAGTTAAAACACATTCACCCCAAAACTGCACAGGAAGATTAGCCTGAAATTTTAAAGCCCGAGCTACATATAATATGTGCCTATGTTTTCTTTCAACTCTACCATTCTGTTGAGGGGTGCCCACACAAGAGGTTTGAAAAATAATACCCCAATCAGCCAAAAAATTCCAAAGACAAAAGAATTCAATCACATTATCACTCCGCACCGTTTTAACTTTAGCATTAAATTGATGTTCTACTAAAGTTAAAAAACGGGTAAACAATTCAAACACCTCAGTTTTATCACGCATCAAGTAAATCCAAACTACTTGAGTAAAATCATCAACTATAGTGATAAAGAAACGAGCATCACACGAAAATAAAGTATGATAGGGACCCCACAAATCACAATGTATCAATTCAAAAGGAAAACATGCTTTATTGTTACTCAATAAAAATAATTCACGACTCTGTTTAGCCTGGCAACACACATCACAGGACTTATTCAAACCATCACTAGAAATAAACTCAAATGGTAGGTTCTTCACGATCTTAGCTGAGGGATACCCCAATCTTTGATCCCAAACAACCGGATCCTGCTGATCAACAACTCAATTTGCCTGAACACCAAAGCCACCCCTGAAGTAGTAGAGTCCCCCCGCCGTTCACCGATTCCAATCAGCATCCTCAAACGTCGGTCCTGAATAACACAGCCAGATTTAACACAGTGTACCACACAGTCAGTATCATCAGCCAGATGCGAAATAGAAATAAGAAATAAGGTTGCACAATAAATGAGGTACATAATAAATATTGTTCAAGGTCAAGTGACTAGACAATCTGACCGTTCCACTTTTCACAGAAACAACTTTACTACCATCAGGAAGTCCAACAGTGCAAGAAGGCATATCATGTAAATTGGACAACAAAGATAAGTTACCCGTGACATGATTTGAAGTACCCGTATCTATAAGCCATAAACTGGATGGAAACTCACCACTCAATCGATCATCGGTGCTCTTATTACCCAAAAGAGAAAGCAGTTGTTGCAATTGCTCAAAACTCACACCCGGAATACCCAAAACAGGCACAGAATCACCACTGCCTACTGCGGCACCTCCACTGGTCACCGGACAGACCACTGCTCGCGCCTCAGCAACGCGAGGTCGCACCGCTGCACCTGCTGCCGGTCCACCTCCTTTCCCACGGCCAGCTCCGCGATCAGGGTTGGCCTTCCAATGGAATTGAGGTCGTTCTTCCCACCATTCTAAATATTCATTCTTCCCAAAGCAGGTAGATTCCTCATGCCCAATCCTACTACAGTAAGTGCAAGTGACATTAGGAAGAAATCTCGATTTATACACAGAAGTACCTTTATGCGGGGCTTTCACAGCAAAAGTTATCACATCCGCTTGGTCAGATTTGACAGAACTGTTCCGGGTCTGCAGTTGCTCCTCTTGATTCATTGCCTTAAACGTCCAATCCAAGGTGGATAGTGGATTTTGCGCCAAAAGTTGAGAACGAAGGCTCCCAAATCGCTCCTGATTGATGCCAAACAAAAAATCATGAAACTTCGCCTCATCATTTTTCTTCTGAAACTCTTAACTCATTCCATAAATACAAGCAGGCACCAGATTATATTTGTTGAGTTCATCCCATACTTTTTCTAATCTCCCAAAGTATGTAGCAACAGACATGGTGGCAGTCTGTTTGCAATTGGCCAGCTCAAATTTCAACTCCTGTTGTCGTTGCCCACTACTAACAGTAAACCGTCTCTGCAATAAATCCCATAACGGTTTCGCCTCTTTGAAATAAGGAATCGTATTCTTCTGCGACTCGTCAATGGTGTTCATGATCCATTGCACGAGTGTAGATTGCACCGCATCCCAATCATTCAGATATATCGGATTCACAGGTTTGCGAATACTACCATCCACAAAATCATACTTTCGCCTTCCTCGCAACGATAAGCACATAGAACGAGCCCATTGTTCGTAATTCGCACCATTAAGTTTTACCGTACTAATCATGTTCCCCGGATTATCATTGGAGCCAAGATAATACGGAGAAGAGGGGTCAATTTGCTATAAATAATCTCTGCATCAGGGTCATCAGTCCCAATCTTCGGGTTCGGGGGGTTCGCCGGAGCCGGTGTCTGCTGGTCGACGCCGGGGGTCGTGGTCTTCTATCTTTCATCAGCCATGGTGAAGGAGATCGAGATCGGAGGGGGGGGGGGGGGGGGCTCGGAAAAAAAAAAAGGTGGAGGCTAGGGTTTTTTATTTTCTGGCTTTGATACCATAATAAGAAATATTTTTCTGTATTCATTATGAACTTGTACAAAGAGTTTATATACAACTAACATACCAAACCTACGAGGCCCAAAATACACTTAACTATACAATATATCCAACAATTATGAAGTGATATATTATTAAATGTTGATATATATATATATATATTTCCAACTATTCTTCGCCCTTGCTTACAGTTGCATTTGAGATCATGGTCTATGCAATAGCCTTTATAATATATAATAAAATTATCTAATAAATGAATGAATAGTTTCATAAGCATATAATTATATATATATATATAATTGATTCAGTGCACTACCACTGAAAACGCTAATGGAAGTGTCCAATTGGAGGCAAGTTCAGTCCAATAGAGGCAGCCGAGAGGGGTTCCCGAACACACTCCTCCAAAGAATGTGATTAATTTCACATATCATAATGGAGGCGGGTTTTTCCTGCACCTGCCTCAAAAAGGGTCCCGTATTGGAGGCGAGACCCGCCTCCAATACGTTACTTCAGAATGGAGGTGGGTTTTTCCGGAATCTGCCTCCAATACTGGTCCTTTTTTGGAGGCGGGTGCCAGAAAAACCCGCATCCATTATGAAGTAACATACTGGAGGCGGGTCTGGCAGGAACCCGCCTCCAATATTGGATCTTTTTGGAGGTGGGTTTCGGCGAGACCCGCCTCCATTTTGAGTTACCGATTTGGTCTAATTTCGATGAATCAAAGTTAATTTCGATTTGGTCCATTCCGCTTTACCGATTTGGTCTAAAAGAGACGAGAGGAGACTTCCAGTAGTGTCAATGCCAAAGACAATATCAAAAAGGCTAGGAGGGGTTGTAGCTAAACACTTATGGAAAAATTAATAAGGGACAGAGAGAAGGGAATCAATAAGAAGATAGTGTCCAACAAGGAAGGCATCACGATATTGAATAGGCGGTTATGGTCTAATTTCAAGTGCTCAATAACACGGGCGCATGTGGACTTTATTTAATATTCGACATGGCCTGTGGTTCCTGACGCTGTGAAGGAATTGCTCTGGGGTGAAATGGAGGTTAGCACAATTTGCATTTTTATTTTTTCTAGTACACCGTATTACAATGAGACTTCTGATCAGTACATTTTGATGTTGCAGGTCACACTCATTTTTAATTCAACTGAGGATGTGAAGAAGAAATTCTTCATTATGGTAGGAAAACCATTAAGGGGTTGCAAGAATAAAATCACATCTTATGTTGATGGGAAGAAAGGAGGTTTG
This sequence comes from Leptodermis oblonga, assembly GCA_016801395.1. Taxonomy (NCBI): domain Eukaryota; kingdom Viridiplantae; phylum Streptophyta; class Magnoliopsida; order Gentianales; family Rubiaceae; genus Leptodermis; species Leptodermis oblonga. The sequence continues at coordinate 7,658,395 of CM028757.1, forward strand.
AACCATTGTGAAAAGCATAAGTTCCTCACCCCCGATGTATGGGAGGATTTCAAACGAGCCCGGACGACACCAGAGATGAAGGTAATAAAATATTGAATCCGTGATTATCTAGACTTGTCATTTGGTACCTTATGGATAATTGTAATTAATGGTATTATAGTTTTATTCAGGCTATTCATTGCCAAAATCGCATGAACACGAAGATGAGGGGGCCGTGTCCTATGCAGAGACAGACGTTCCAATGTATGCACAGAAAAGTGAATCACAAATAGATAAGGCCATTATTCTAGACGGGAAGACCGACGCTGAACTCGTTGAATTACCCCTGCCTTCCCCAATAAAACAGTCAGAACTTTATATTAAGGGTTACACGTTTGTAGATACTTGTTATGCTATCGAAGAGAATAAAAAGATTTGTGAGAACATAGTAAGTGCCAAATGAAATTTTTTTGTATACATGCATGAGAACAATATGTTTCAAATATGGTTGAGGTTGCATATCTGAAGGGATGTTGGTGAGCTAGCTAAGTTTTTAAGTTTATGTGATTAAACATGAAAACACCTGTGCTTACCTGTATATCTTTATCTCACCATAGATCGAATTGCACCGATGAAAAGCAGAAGAAAGTTTTGTTGCAGAGGGAAAGAATGTGGACATACTGGTCATTGCTTCACAAAAAGGGGGGATAAATTTGGACAGTATTGGGCGTGTTCAGGGCTAGCAGGTATCAATACCTCATTTCCACACCAGTCACAGAAACGAGGGAAGTCAAAGTCCCAGGGCCGCAAACGGAGATATGAGGCATCGCCACCAAAGGTACCATTACCCTTTCTTCAAAAGGTACATGAGCATCAGTCGAACCTTGTGACATTAAATTGGGCAAGTCAAAGTAAAGGGTTGATCTAGGAGGGTCGCATTCCTAGGTTGCCTGGCCACCCCCATGATCTGGGATCATACAAGGTGTGTATTAGTAGTATTGAAAATTAACCAATTCAATTACATTACGGTCTAAATTCATTAGTTGTTAGTGATTTGCGCAGGACGAGACAAATGCAAGTTGTTTATATATATTTGCCCTTCGGTGACAGGCTTCATGTCGCAGATGGTGAAATGTCGTTGATTGCAATGCATCATGGTAACCCTATCAAAACAGGGTGTGCCAAGGTGTCCGTTACTAATGTTCGGGTTCCATATGCTCCACTCCCAGTTCCAGACCCTGAGACACACACAGTAGAGGCCTCAGAGGACATTTTATCCAATGACTAAAGAGGTTGATAGTGAGATATATAGATCCGACACTTGAACAAGTATGAGTTTTATTTGCCGTAATTACAAGTGTTGCACTTAACGAATAAAATTATGTTTCATGATTCTGTAGTTCTGATCCCCGTTAGGTCTCAAAGAAGGGGCTCTCACAAAGGGAGAACTAGAGTTTTATGCCTCCTAAAAATAATGTTAGTGGAGGTAACAATACTGCAACAATGGATAGAAACATAGATGACCTCCCAAGTGATAAGGTATTAAAACACTTAATTGCACAGTGAAATAACTACAATGCCCTCAATGATGTATTTATTTTCTGTTTAACCGCAAATTGCCACTATAGCTGGAGCCAGCAAGGTGAGTGTTAGACAGTTTGCGCCAGCGGAAAGTCCTATCAATATCAATAGTAGTTCCAATAATAACGGCCATACTACTGACAAATCATACCACGAGGTACGTATGAGTATGAATCAATGGAATGATTTTTGGGTTGTGTCATGAATAACATGATGTGATTTATTTCCGACAATTTTTACTTTCACAGAATGCTTTTTAGGATGTGTAATTAATAACATGACCTGATTTATATCACAACTCGTCAAAAAGCCAAACCATTTTATGTGATTTGAATGTTAGCAGAGATTTGAAGATATTGTATGACATGATTGTGGACTACGCCCCAGGCAAATATACAATTTCAAAATGCCTGCTGAGCTTGTAGGAGTGGAATGAAATTGTAATATGGACAAGACTGAATTTAATGATTTATGTTCGTACAAGGAACTTGGGTCCAGAATCATGAACTTGTGTATCAAGTAAGTAATTTATGAAGAAATTGCATTCACTATATTACATCATTATATACTTGTGTCCTGGGTGGTTAGGAAGTCATTTGTGAACGCCTCTATACTCATTACAACTCATGATTTGTTATCTTTGGTTGGAAGGGGGATTAAGAAGAGTTTGGTTGGAACTCCCGAAGCAACGAATTTGCATTGTTGTTTCTTCAAGCCAGATAAAGTGAACACTATGTACTATGCAAAGGTGGAGATAACACAATACATATACAATAGAATTTCGAGAAACATAAATGGTGCATTATGCAATATTCAGAGAGGTAAGACGGTCCTCTATATTTTCACTATTTATTGCCTATCATAGTTAAGACGTATAATAACAGATATATTGAATGATTGTAGCCAACATTGGATGTTACTCTGCTTCAGTCCAGGGGATCACGATATATTTGGTTTGATTCTATTCATAGGGGACCATTGCCCACCCAAGGCTCTGATGAACGGGTAATTTACAGACACCATATACTTTTCATAATATAGGTTATCCTGGTTGATTGATTTTTTTTCATTTACGTAGTTATTCATGTTAGGAATTAATGTAGTGTTATATTCTAATGTGCAGGAGTTTGCTCAAATATAATTCATTGCGACCAGACACGACAAAGAAGAAGAAGAGGAACACGTTAAACTGGGTCCATACGAAGGTAATAATGTTATTACAATAGATTAATTAGGAGTGTGGGTATTATGCCATGTACTACATGAGGGAGATTGCTAACCTACAAAGGACAACCCACTTAAAGTTAAAAGAGGTATAATCAATGTGACCGAAATCTTATTTTTATTATCTATGCTACTACTGAGGTGGGCACAATTTATTGTTTACATAGGGGGGGGGGGGGGGGTGACACTAATAATGTGGTAATGTTGGTTATGGTATGTCTTATCAGCGGTTCTCAAGGGTTGTGTCAGTTTTGACGAAGGATGAGCTTAATGGTGTGCGAGAATTTGTAGCCTCCTATGTATTATCTCATGAGCTTCAAAATTTTTTGGACCCAGATAGATTAGAATAATGTTGGTATATCATGAATTTATATTTGTAATTATGACAATTCTTGCCTGAGTTGGTGATATTATTGTTCACGCATGATATGTAATTATAATAGTGGTACCATAATTTAATCTATATATAAGATTGACGTATCCATGATATAGTAGGGAAAACACCTAATAAAATTAGCCGGCTAGAGTAATCGACAAAATGGTGACCATACCTATAAAACTGGGATCAAAGGAGACGATTTAACCGGGACCCACCTCCAAACATACCTCAAAAACCATGTCTTAGGGGGCAATTGCGTACGGTTATTGGAGGCGGGTTAAATGGACACTCGCCTCCAATAACAATTTTCATGGGTCGGCTATTGGAGGCGAGTTCCACGAGCACTCGCCTCGAAATAGAATTTTCGCGCATCAGCTATCGGTGGAACCCGCCTCCAATGAGAATTTTCACTAAAGCCTGAATGGAACACGTCGAACCTACGTCAATGGAGGCGGGTTTGAGCGGGATATTGGAGGCCGATGCTCATCGCACCTGCCTCGAGTAAAACAAATAGAGGCGGGTCCTTACTTTGGAGGCGCCGGCAATGGAGGCGGGTGCCGGGTGGCAAAACCCGCCTTCATTTAGCCTGAAAACCCGCCTCCATTTAACCTTTTTCCAACAGTGGTGGTTGCATTATGGAGGATAGGTTACCCTCTACATGACTTACCATATAGACATTATAACATAGTTTTTCGGAAAAATATGCATTTTTAATCCATATTCTTTACTTAAGTGGTAATTAATGTAGTTCACTTTTTTTTTAAAAAAAAAAACTAGCAAATGTAGTTCAATTTTTTCAAAAACTAGCAAATGTAGTCCACAATCTTTTCATTTTTTTGCAATTGTTTTTTGCAATGTTATACAATTTAACCCACTTTAGAGAAATTATATACAATTCACATAGAGACTTGCACTTTTTTACACACCGCGATATACACCATGTTGGGGACTAGAATTTTTTTTAAACACCACGATATACACCACGTTAGCGACGGATAACCTGAACACCAGGTTGGAGGACAACACGATACACCAAGTCAGGGGTGGGTAAATTGAACACCATATTAGAACTACATTACTAGGGACCTGTACAATAAACATCAACACAACAAGTATTTGGAACCAAGTGTTTATTAGAATAAGAATTTATGTAAAAATTAACAAAGTTTTTCTATTAACAAAATGTTACAGATTAAAAACTAGTCATAACTAATCAATTTCAAAATTATAATTTAAATTTACAACCGGGGAAGTTTTCTATTTATTTATTAATTTGATATGTACGACGAAACTTCAGCATCACATTCCGCGGAAATCATCTATACATAGGCACTGCTCTTTTTTTATTTTTATTTTTGAAATGCGTTGGAATTCGTACAACCACTACACCATATTAGGGACAAGGACTTGAAATACCACGTCAGAGATCATGTCACTAGGGTAGCACATCACACTTTAACACACCACCATGGGAGAGTAGTTTTTAAAATCCTGGCAAGAGTTTGCTTTAAAATTTGCAAATCTTGCCAGATGTGCGATTCAAACTTTTGACATTACGATCTATGCACTAAATATTTTACCACTTGAGTTAGAGAGGGTTCATAAATAGACACTGCTTGAAATGCTTGTATGGATCATCTTCATTGCTTCATATACGAGTAAAACCAAATACGTACAGTTACTGTGTATATACGTACAGCTATTACTGTTTACTGTAACAAGTTACGTACGTAGGTGGATTCACCATTTCAATCCCCATGAAAGTGAACTTAATTAATTTTGTTTTTATGGTGTTTGATTTCCTTTAAGAAAATAATAATAATAATAAATAGTAGTACGTCCAATTAATTAAGCAGTTCGGAAATCTTTTTCTCTACTCGGTTTCAAAGACGCTTTCATACACGTACGCATCCTTTATAACAGAAAATGAAAAAAAAGAGAAAATCTTTGCTACATTTACAGACGAACAAGACGTCGACACTATATATATATATATATATATATATATATATATATATGAGTAACAGGGACGGAACCAAGGGGGTGGGGTGGTACCCTAACCCTCCAACCCCATCTTTCACCGTTATTAGTGGTATATATTTAACTGTCGAAAAAAAGTTATGTATGCATTTAGCTATAAAAGAAAAAATTATTCATATGTTGGACTCTTCCAAGACTTTTTTGGGTTCCTCCCAGATGAATAATATTACATTTTCGTTATAAAATCATTCGAGATAATGATTTGTGCAATGACTTTTGTAACGACATTAATAAATGAAATAATTTTATACCGAAACTGTAGTTTAGGTTATAACCTCTACATAACTTACTATGCATAGTAAGACATAGTTTTTTTTTTATTTATCTAATATTATACCCTTATTAATATAATTATATATGTTTCATGATAAATTAATACTCCATATTAGTATAGTGTAAAGATATTAGTAAAAATATGGTGATAAATTATATATTTTAGTTATCATACTTTAAAACTCAAATTTTTTTTGGTACCATATGAATATGAAATGTGGTTTAAACTATGTTTGAACCATTGGATATTTCACGATCTCACTGGCTATTCCTGAATTCATGCTTGTAAATTTATTTTTTCCCTGAAAAGATGTGAATATTTATTTTAATTTTCATTTAATTTCCTTATATTTATATATTAATATTATACATAATATATCCTTGCATGAAAACTAAAAGCATAATTATAGAAAATAAAATGGAAATACTTAATGGCTCCTAATAAAAAAAAGGTCTAGCTAATTAATCTTAACAATATTGTACAATATATATCATAAATTTTAAGTCACAGGTGTAAAATAAGTTATTTATTTTATTATTTACTTATACTTCTTCAAAATTTATAAATAAATACATAGTAATTTGTTATTTACTAGTCGTAACTAATCATTTTCAAAATTAAAATTTGAATTTAGAACCAGGGAAGTTTTACATTTATTTATTAATTTGTCATGTACAACGAAAATTCAGCATATAGGCACTGCTTTTGAAATGCATATGGATCATCTTAATTCATATACTTGTAAATTCAAAGAAGAGTAAAAATGATTGTGAGGATGAATATAATTGGAACCGAAAAACTAATATGCAATGGTTTCATAGTAAGACCACGCACGTATTATTCATACGTACATATCGAGTTTGGTATGAAAAGTATCACATGTATATTATAAGAGCATGTGTATGGCGTATAGCTTATAGTCTCTAGTAGGGCTGAGCAAACTTAGAACCTGACCCGACCAGACCCGGAACCGACCTGAACCGGGTCTAGACCTGACCGGGTTGGGTCGGGTCAAGTTTTGGCCCGTTTTTTTTTTAACATGGTCATTCCCTTAAAAAAGTACAATTTATTTGCTCAAGATGAGATTCGAACACGCGACCTAAATTTAAACACAAAGTCTTAGGATAAACTGATCAACCATCCCACCTATTTTTGTTCTGTTATATTATCTTATTAGATTTATTATATTATATGTTTATTTATACTACGTATATTATAATAATATATAAACTAATGTTATTTTATATTTTCTATTGTTTTTATTTATTTTTGTTTTTCTCGTCGATTACTATTAAAAATAAAATACGGTAATAAAAAATAATATTGTATAATTTTATTTATTTTAAGATAGGGTCGGACTATAGTTTATTCACAGAACCATTCAATCGCTGAATAATGACTTATGCAATTGTATTATACAATTATATTATACAATTGCATAGGTCATTATTCAGCAACTGAATGGTTCCATAACTGGACTATAGTATTTCCCTTTAAGATAATTTTCAATTGATAAATTCATATTATTTAAATTTGAAACAATATATAAATTCAGTGAATAAAATAATTTTTTATATAAAATTTTTTTTATTAAGATTATGAAATGCATGTGTGATGCAATTTAAATAATAAATATAATTGAAAAAATATTAAATGATTCATAATTTAATTATTTGTATAATATAATAATAATAAGAAGAACACAAAGAGTAGTTGGAGTGGCTAACTAGCTTTTCTTTAAGACTTACTAGTACATGTAGGTCATGGGTTCAAATCTTATCTCATGCAATGACATATATAATTTTACAATTTTTAAGTTGGAAATTGTGGTTATGGTACCATTTCGGGCCAACCCATGACTATGTCCAAAAAAATAAAAACAAGTTGGACCGAGCTTGGAGGGAGAAGCGAATTTGCCCCGCGGGTCCGGAGATTGGCCATGACAAGAAAAAAAAAAAAAGTTGGGACGACCTGGACCTGCGGTCCGAACGGAAACAAGACCCGCGGGTCGGGTTTTGTTTGGTTCGGGTCAGGTATTACCCGCGGGTCGGTAATTTGCCCAGCCCTAGTCTCTAGATGTATTGAATTTATCTGCTGATGTAACGCTTGTTTCTATTAAAAAAAATAAAATAATAATAATCACAAGTGGTGAAGAAAATAGTACTTTCTCCGTTTCACTAGAAGAGACGTCCATTTACATTAACACCATTTGTTCCATTCACACACTTACTTTTTTAGTGCGAGTTAATTGTGAACCACACAATATTTGAGTTTTGAAATTATTTCAGCAATAAATTTAATATATTATAATCAACTTTCATCATTTTCAATATAAATTTTTACTACTCAGCTATACCTTTTTATATTTTCAATACACTTTTTAATATTATAAAACTATTTTTCAAAAATCAAAACTCAAACCTTTAGTAAAGAACAGATATTAGTAGGGTAAGAAGAGTAAAAATTTTAAAAGTAAATTCTTCTATTAAAACAGTAGATATTTTTTATAATGAACTGTTCTATTTGGACCAAGGGAGAATCGACTTAAGGAAAACTAAAAGAGAGTTTTAGTATGTTAAGGTCGACTGCTCTACCCCACAGGTCCATGGCACTATACTTCATTTCAAATACTATTATTCCCTCTATAATTCCCTCTATAATTCACAAAATTATTCAGTCAGTAAATAATGTGACTTGTGCAATGATTTATGCAATTACACTGTTAATATATCACAAGGCATTATTTACTTATTGAATAGTAATTACACTGTTAATATATCACAAGGCATTATTTACTTATTGAATAGTCTCGTAAAAAGACGGTAATATTTCCCTATAAATTTAAGAATACTATTAACAAAAAAAGATCAATGTTTGCATTAATTATTGACTCAAAGTTGATAGATTAAAAAACATAATTAGTTAGTTAAAATTGACAACAACGTCTAGTGAGAATTTAATAGATGTGTAGTTTCGAAAATTACCAACCTAAGATTACGTTTCTGTCGACGTAGAATGTCATCATCGTGCTAGTGGATAATTTAATTTTTATTTAATTATAGTTTCAAATTTTTTAATCTGTGACAAACAAATTTTCTTTGCATATATACTCAGGTAAATTATATTCTTTTCCTCTAATTATTTCTTCTTCTTTTTCTTTTTTTTTAATTTTTTTGTCCTCTAACTCTTCCTCAACTTTTGTTTGTTTTATTTATTTTTATTCTTAAAAATTAAAATAAAATCTGACACTATTAACTTTGTGGCTAGTTTAATTTCTTGTGTTTATACGCGATGAGAGCTTTACGACCAATGTAATTAATATTAAAATAATTTTTTATCTTGACTTCCTTCAAAGTCATCTCTTAATTAATTTCTTTTATTTACTTTTCATCAGCTTAATTAGAATATTATTACTTGCATATATTTTGTTTTACAGAAGAGATACAAGTGATCCATGTCAATCATTACCCCTCAGGTTGATTATGGAAACAGTAACGTAATTAGAGTTAGGATTCTTTTAGGTAATTATGGAATATTTTCTCCGTCTGATAGCTAGGGAAAATTTTGTTTCTGATAATGTTAGTGTATTTACGCAAAAAAGTTACATTTGACACGTCTGATGGTCCACGGTCAATGGCGAATCCAGAAACTACATTTTAAATTTTGGAGGGGGTTCAATATATATAATTTTTTTTTTACAGTTAAATACATTGTTAAAAAAAATTTAACAGATAAATATACACTACTAATAAGAGTGCATGAGAGGGTTGAAGGGGTCTGGGGACCACCCCATCCCCTGGCTCCGCCCCTGTCAATGGTCTGCTTATCGAGTCAATATTATGAAAACATACATATAGACATAGCTTCTGATGTACTATAATCCTTCAATTTTACAATGTAAATCATTTTAGTTTTTCAACTTTGTGTCAAATTGTAGGTCATTCTAGCTATTTTCACTACTGCAAAATAGCTTAAAGGAGGCGGGTCCTTATACCTATAGGAGGTGGGTTTCGCGACCCTGCACCTGCCTCCAATGAGGGCGCTTCCAATAGGAGGAACCGGCACCCGCCTCCAATAGCAGGCTCTTGGAGGCGGGTGTCCTTTGCACCCGGCTTCAATAACCAACAATGAATACACACTTTGGAAGCGGATGTTTCTGGAACCCGCCTCCAATACTCCCCCAGTGGAAAATTTAATTTTCCTTACTTCAATTTATTCCTTTAGTGGGATTCGAACTTGCGCCTACAGAAACACTTGATTCTTGCACACTAAATTTACCATTATGCTACATATACTCATCTATTTAAAGTTAAAATCGAAAGTATATATTTATATATTTTCTTCTAAAACTTGTGGTTTGTATTACCTACTAATTTATCACTTTACTCGAATCTCGACCAATTTTCAAAATTTTTTTTAAACTTTCAACAGTTCAAAACAACAATGAATTTTTGGAACACTATTCGAGGCGGGTGCATCTTTTGGTGTTTTGGACCTACCTCCAATAATATGGCTATTGGAGGCTGTAGCACCCGCCTCCACAACTTTTGGAGGTACAACACCCTCCTCCAATAGACACAAAACACCAAAAGGAGGCGGGTGCAATTTAATCCAGTGGAGAAAACCCGCCTCGAATCCGCTTATTGGAGGCTGGGGCGCCTCCAATGGCCCTTTCTGTAGTAGTATTTTGACATCATTTCTTGATTTTCCCTCATTAGTTTATTTATTATTTATTTATTTTTGTTAAAAGATATATTGATTACCCATATCATTAAGTGCAAAATAAAAAAATCGAGTCAATAATGACTTACAACTATTTATACTTACAATAGTCTACTTTTGGCTGTTTTCAGAGACAATGATAATAAAAAGTCCGTAGTTGATCCTTCTTTTGCGCGGTCAGCATATAGCGTTCTTTTTCATCATCTGAGGCTCATTCATCATCTGTTTCCCATGAACCATACTCAGACTCCCTGTCGTCATCCTGTTGGTCTTCCCTTCAGTCTTTTGGAGAGTGTTGGCATTGACAAAATGGTTGGGATATAGGTTTTAGCCTGCACATGCTCTAGTAACTGAGCATCATAAGGCATTTTGTGTGCAAACATCGAGGTGAAACTCTTTTTCAGTGGTTGAGTTTGGGTAATGGAGCAAACTTTTGGTTAGCTTTCAGAGCATCCCAGAAGACATAAGAATATAATAGCTATTAAAGCATTTTGAAACATTTATTAATATGCATGTAAGAAGTTATAATGATTTACATTGTGAAACATAGGAGTATCACGTATTAAGTTATAATATGATGTATATCACATATTAACACTACTACAAAAAGGGATTTTAATTGCGGCTTTTAAGGGCTTTTAACGGCGGTTATTGGCCTTTTTGAACCGCCATCTATCTGGCAGCCGTTGTAAGTTAGCGGACTTTCTACGGCGGTTCAACCTTGAACCGCCGTAGAAAGTGTCCACTTTCTACTGCGGTTCAACCTTGAACCGCCGTAGAAAGTGTACACTTTTTACACCCGAACCGCATTAAAAGCATTAAAAACCTGCTGCAAAAACCTGGTTTAAAGCAAAACCTGCTGCTAAAACTTGAAATTTAATACAAATATCACCAATATACAAATTGAAATCGCTTTTATAATACAGGGGCATATCCAAAAATATTTGTACAACTCTAATATGAACAAGTTTAATTAGTATCTTTCAACTACGGCTAATGCTCCAAAATATAACTAGCGCATATTTTTCGCACTGCATCTATATTCACATTGCTTAATGGAGTGCGGTCGACCTTGAAGTGCTGCAACAGAGTTTTTGAAATTAAAAAGTAACCGAGTAGCAAAATGAAATACAGTCAATTAAGTAAGTTATGAGAAATATTTACCTTTTCAAGTGCCAATGTGGATGATTTCATTGCTATTTGGTACATGTAGTGCATTACATAGTACCCACACTCCCAATTGCTCGTTTGCTTTTTATGCTAATGAATATTAATATACGAGTTAGAAGATCATACAATTAATTGCATACAACACAACGTTGAGTAAAAAATTTAATATTCATATAACTTCATTCATATTAATCTAATTAATTAAATAACTAGGACAAAGCTAATTTCTACTGGACTCACGAATTGCATGCATAAATCAAATACCTCAATAAATAACATGACTAACTAATAAATTAATTGACTAACTAACACTACTAACTTAGGCTACTAAACTCACGGATTTAATTATAAAACAACTAATTGTATACAATTAATTGTATACAACACAACGTTGAGTAAAAAATGTAATAAGAACCAATTTTACCTTAACTACTATCCACGAAGGTTGCATATGCACATTTCTGGGCAATCCTAAGAAAGCTTGATAGTTAAACATCACCCTATAAAAATGAAAGCGGAACGAAAATAATTAGCAACATATGGATATATATATATATGATTGGCATTAGAAATTATATAGGCATTCTAACAGTTGTTAATATATAGAACTTACTCGTCTATAAGCACCACCGCCTCCTCTTTCTGTGGATTTTGTAAAGAATCAAGCTAGTAGACAACCTTTTCTACTGGTCTAATGGCCATTAGCATCCAATGTTCACTGTAAACGAAAAATTTAATGACGTCAGATCTTAAAATCAGTGTTTCTTAAATATTAGAGAAGCGCTTACAGTGTCACTTACCCCTGAAGATAAGGCACCAGATACAGTTCTTTATTCCGATCCTTCAAGTTTCGCGCAATGTAGGAAACCCTATATTCATAATCATTTCCTATGGGTATCACATGATCAGCCGAGAGGAAACCTATCCCCTTTCTCTTATTCCTTTCAACTAACTCATGTAAAGCTCTAAAGAATTTACAAAAAGGGCTTCATTGGTTAGTCTAGGCACATGGAATGCATACTATATATAACAATAATCAGAAATAGGTTATAAAATTAAGTGGAAACTCACTGGGTGAACAACTGCATCAAACAGTTTGAGACCTGGCTTTCTCTTGTCAATAATTCTACGACATCCTGTCGATCCATCGCAATAGGGTACTCCACACCTATGACTTCTCTTGTCATTTGAAAGAAGAAGCCATTGAAGTCCGAATCTTTCTCCATTCGGAGCTGCAACTCTTGCAATGGATCAGATGTCGATGAGGTTGACATCTCAGTCGGAACCGTCGCCGAAGGAGATTTTATATCATCCATATCATTCATCCGGCCTTTTTTCTTTTGGGCACTTTTGTCCACCTAACATCATTTGAAATAACATTAAATATACAAAACGGTATTAAGTAATTCACAAATAAATGAAAGAATATACCTGTGTTACCGGATCCGGCTGAATAATTTCAATCAACTGTATAGGCCATTCCACGAAAAAGGATCTGGCTATTCCCACAGTTGCAGCCTCTTCCTCAGGAAATGGTAAGAGGGGCAAAGTCATCATAGGAAATTTTAATTGTGACCCTCGCACACCCTTTCCTAACCTCGCGGCCGTGATGCTTTCTTTGCTTATAAATATTTCCCTTGGCCACAAGCTTACGCCGCTTTTGCGTATCCTCAGAGATGAACAGGTGACATTCACACCCGTCCTGAGATAATAGGCAAGCGAATGAACATTAATCAACTATTAAGTCTAACTTAACAAAGCAAATGTAATCATGAAACCAAATTCAAGGGAGATTAATTAGATAAAAACAATCCATTGAATGAAATTATACATTCAAATTTATTAATTAGATAAAAACCAAAATATAAATGTAAAATTTCATTATTGTAAAATAAAAATAAAAGAAAGATGTTTAATATATTAAAAAAATTGATAGTTTTCTTAATTGCAGTATTATATTTTTAAAAGGAAAATATAAACTTCATTTTAAAAAAAAATATAAAGTGTTTGAATACTTGAATACATATGCAAAGAACATCATAAAAAGATTTTAAAAGAAAAATAGAAAAATAAAAGTCTACCCAAGAAGAATATATAGCAGTGATACTCTATAGAAAAATGAAAGACATAAATGTATTTTAAGTACCTTGTATTCGCCTAAAGAACCCCCGTCAGAGGCGGTGATCAGGTCCGTAGGTGAAACATGTAGCATCTCCAAATCAGGCAAACGTGTAGGGATAAGAGGAGAAACAGGGCTCGCAGGGAAAACAGGGTTACCATGAACCTCAAACATCTCTGGGTCCATTCCGGAGGTCTCTGGGTGCACGCTCTGAGCTTTGGCCCTATTGATGACAGTGTCTCTGACTGTATCATAGTCAGTCCCCATCTGACCACAGATAAACCCAACCATCATCTTCAGTTGTGTTTGACATTCATCTAGTTGGGCAGTGGTTTTCTGAAGCTGTCGCTTAGTTACATCTAGTTTATCTTTCAGTGACGGCCTTGTTTTTGGGAAAACCTCTGTGATGCGTGCCCTGGTAGAATGGCCTCGATACCGACCGGGGTGATCGGTTTTTCCCGTTGCAATGACAAGAATGTCATTCCTACCCTCTGCAACTTTCTCCCCTTGTGACTCGCGGGAACATAGATTGTCCTAAACGTTTTGCCAAAAATATGAAATGTAAATAGATCAATTAAATATAGTTTTAAATATATGCTTAGCTTAAAGAACTGAACCATAAGAAAATGTAGAGATGCAAAACTTACAATTTCCATCCCAACACGTCCAGCCTCCGGCGTGAAGTATTCCCTTTTCTTGTTTGTGTGGGCCTGCCTCCATAGTAGATGACGGCCTGGCCCTGAATAAGAATCTTCGCCTTCTTCTTCGGACTGACCGTCCTCTGAAGGCTTCTTCCCGGATGCAATCACCGCCTCGTCATGCAACTGCTTCTTTAGCAGTCGGTAGCCACCGCGAGATAAATTATGGTAGAAAGCATTTAAAGTGGCATTCTTTTGCGCTTTTCCACGAATTGCCTATAGAAAAATATAATGAAAAATTATTATCCATAAACTGAGCAATTAATAAATATCCAAAAAGAAGAAGGAAATCAATTTCAAAAAATATACCTGCCATTCTTCTGTCTCGCGGCTAGCCTTGAACTTAATCCATGTCTCCCTAGGGAGATATTTATATTCCAAGCATGGGTCCTTACCCTTCAAGTCACCATGTACATATCTCCCTAAAAAGGATTTCCAATCTTTCCACCGTTTACCGGCATAAGAAATCCACTTTGTTTCGAGTTCTTCGGTTGACTCAAAAATAAATAATGCCTACAGTGAAATTTAGAAGTAAAAATTTAGGTAAATTTGGGTTCATTTGCTTCCCAAGAAGAAACAAACAATGCATTATAATTAAAGAAAATACACGTATTTCCATCCACACTCTCTTCTTGATCTCCTCGGGAACTTTGGGCCACGATGCATATTCCATTATGTCCACTTTGCTCCGGGCCGTGAATGCCACAAAGGTAATCCACCTTGAACTTTCAATATATTAGTTGCATTCATGACATATAACCAAGGGAGGAACACGCCTTCAACTCAATCACAAAGCATTACCCTCCTTTCCACTAAAGAAGAAACCATACATCGCAAAAGATCAAACATTTAAGGAGAGGTGATATTTCAAACTCTACATTCATGAAAAAAAATCCCCTTCATCAAGGAGAACCCTCACAAAGCATATTTCACACATTTGAAACAAAGATAAGGGAAAGCTAAGAGGAGATAGTGATATTTGCAATACACAATTACCATTATCCAAATTAAACCAAATGAGGGCCAAAAAAGTGGACTTATAAAGGGTACCATTGATAAAGTACTTCACATTTCACAACCAACAACTAATGAGAACAATCATTAATTTCTACTAAAGGAATAAAACCAAAATTTAGTGAGGAAGGTCAAAGCTTCAAGGGTTAGTACTTCACTCCTAAAAAATACTCTTCTTCCCTAAAGGTACTTAGTGCTTGTGCAATAAAAAATGCTTCACATTCATGCAAAGATTTCATTACTTTCAACATATATGGGGCTTTGAAGACATTGAAACAAGGGATCCCTAAAGAAAGAACCCTATGAAGATTAAATTTCACAAAGTGGAATCAACAACAAAGCATTTTCCTCATTATCACTAAAGGAGGAACACTAAATCGACTAAGAACCGAAATCAAACACCAATGTTCTAAAATTAATCAAGCAAAACCGAAATAAACATTTGAGTTTCTCATATTCATACACTAAACCCGAATTTCAAAGGGTACCTAATGGAACATTAATCAAAACCCTAGGTTCTCAACTTATGTAGGACAAAACACTCAATTCAACAACCAAACCAATGCAACAAACAATCAATAAATCCAAAAGCATTCCAATCATTCATCACAAGGATTAAAACCGAAATCAACCATAAATATCAACCCAAAAAACCCTAGTGCAATGGGAAGCATTTACAAAATGTAAGGTCACATTGCAAAAGTTTTAAAATGGAAGCATAGAAGGTGGAACCTTTTGTGTGCTCTCCTACAACCAAGCCCGAACTATAGGAGGGGGGAAATGGAGAAATGCAAGCCGGGAAAGTGAAGCATAGACCAAGGATCGGCTGCGATGGTGCCCTTGCTGCAGCCGACGGTAGCGCGGGAAAGTGGCAGAGCTCGCCGGCGACGGGAGAAGGCGCGAAGAAGCCGAACAGCCGCGGGAGAGAAGGTTCTGGAAACAGGGGAAATGCAGGGGAAAAAAGGGGAGAAGAGGGGAAGAGAATGAGGGAGGAAAGGAAAGTTCAAAAAATTTGAACTTTAATTTTGGACCGGCTCGTTGGTTCAACGGCGGTTCAACCGCGAACCGACGTTGAACCAACTTTCTACTGCGGTTCAACCGCCGTTGAAAGTCCACTTTCAACGGCGGTTCACTCGTGAACCGCAGTGGATTCTTCTTTCAATGGCGGTTCGCGGTTGAACCGCCGTTGAAAGGTCTCCTCATTTTTCTCGGTTTAGCATAGGGGAAAAAATTGGAGCCAATTCCCGCGCGGGCATATTTTAATATTAAATTTTTTTTTTCCATTTTCAAAAAACTAAGCCCACAATTTTGTAAATATAATAATACATACCCAGATTGTGTATATTTATTAATTATGTACACAATCTCGACTTTTATGAACCATTTCATAATTAAATTTCAAATTTTCCATTGAACCATATATTTGCATTTAAATTTCCCGTGCTATTACACAATAATTATAAGTCAAATATAAAAATTAATAAATTTCGTAAATTTACATGTAAGAGACGATAAAGTAATAAGCTTCATTATGTTCCCTAAAATTTTTACTTTTTCGACTTGGGCGAACGGGATAAAATAATCAAATCCACAAATGCATTAGGTATGTATAGTAATATAAAAACTAATATTGGTTAAGTGGCCGAATAAAAAATTAAATACTTATATACTGGATTTCATTACCTTACATCCATATATATATATATATATAAACATCTTCCTATTTTCTTCTTTCCCCCCTTGTACCATTTGCATTTAAATTTCGCGTGCTACTACACGTACAATAATCATAGGTCAAAGATAAAAATTAATAAATTTCGTAAATGTACATGTAAGAGTCGATAAAGTAATAAGCTTCATTATCTTCCCTAAAATTTCTACTTTTTCGACTTGGGCGAACGGGATAAAAAAATCAAATCCACAAATGCATTAGGTACGTATAGTAATATAAAAATTAATTAATATTAGTTAAGTGGCCGAAAAAAAATAAAATAGTTACTGGATTTCATTACCTTACATACATATATATATATATATATAAACATATATATATATATATAAATATCTTCCTCTTTTCTCCTTTCCCCTCTTGCACATCATCCAACTCTCTCCTCTCTGCTCTCGATCTCTTGTAAATTTCCACTACATAAATAAAATGTTTTCATTTGAAGAATTGAAGACAACTTTTATAATTAAGTCTTATATATATATATATATATATATAACGTATTTTGAAAAAAATGGAGGTTTACGTGAAAACTCTGACGGGGAAGACCATCATCCTCGAGGTCGAATCCTGCGACCCAATTGAGAATGTCAAGGCGAAAATCCAGAAAAAGGGTGGCGCTTCACTCTCTATTTCAATCTTAAGCGTCACCACGGTCAATTTATGAAAATTGAGAAAAAAAAACTTAATAGGGAGTAGGGTTTAGGGTTTAGGGAGTAGGGTTTAGGGTTTAGAAAATGATATAAAAATAGAAAATTCATGCGTAGCGCGGGAATTGGCTCCAAAAACTACTTTTCTACTGCGGTTCAACCGAGAACCGCCGTAGAAAATACTTTCTACGGCGGTTCAAACATGAACCGCCGTAGAAAGTTTGCTTTCTACGGTGGTTCAAGGTTGAACCGCCGTAGAAAAATAGTTTTTGGAGCCAATTCCCGCGCTACGCATGAATTTTCTATTTTTATACCAAATTCAAAATACGTTATATATATATATATATAAGAATTAATTATAAAAGTTGTCTTAAAGTTTTCAATTCTTCAAATGAAAACATTTTATTTATGTAGTGGAAATTTACAAGAGATCGAGAGCAGAGAGGAGAGAGTTGGATGATGTGCATCAAGAGGGGAAAGGAGAAAAGAAAAAGATGTTTTTATATATATATATTTATATGTTTATATATGTATATAAGGTAATGAAATCCAGTAACTATTTAATTTTTTTGAGGCCACTTAACAAATATTAATTTTTATATTACTATACGTACCTAATGCATTTGTGGATTTGATTATTTTATCCCGTTCGCCCAAGTCGAAAAAGTAGAAATTTTAGGGAAGATAATGAAGCTTATTACTTCATCGACTCTTACATGTACATTTACGAAATTTATTAATTTTTATCTTTGACCTATAATTATTGTGTAGTAGCACGCGAAATTTAAATGCAAATATATGGTTCAATGGAAAATTTGAAATTTAATTATGACATGGTTCATAAAAGTCGAGATTGTGTACATAATTAATAAATATACAAATCTGGGTATGTATTATTATATTTACAAAATTGTGGGCTTAGTTTTTTGAAAATGGAAAAAAAAAATTTAATATTAAAATATGCCCGCGCGGGAATTGGCTCCAATTTTTTCCTGTATGCTAAACCGAGAAAAACAAGACCATTCAACAGCGGTTCAGCCGCGAACCGCCGTTGAAAGAAGAACCGCCGTTGAAAGTGGACTTTCAACGGCGGTTAACTCGTGAACCGCAGTAGAAAGTTGGTTCAACGGCAGTTCGCGGTTGAACCGCCGTTGAAACAACAAGCCGGTCGAAGTTCAAATCAAATTTGAACTTAGACATTTTCCTTTCATTTTCCCTAAGTCTCTTCCCCTTCTTCTCCCCTTTTTTCCCCTGCTTCTCCCCTGTTTCCCCCTCCCTTCAACCGCGGCTGTTCGGTCCATTCTCCTCCTCTCCCGTCGCCGGCACAACCGATGCACCTTCTAGTTTTTTCAAGTTCATATAAAATATATTTTGAATAATCAATTTGCAAAATAATAAAGCATTATTAATCGATAAACGAATAATTAATTCATTTATCGGTCAATACCCAACCTCGCTAAATGAATTTCTTTTTTCCGAGGCACCGACAAGTAATTTATGAAGAGTTAAATATAAAATCAAAACAAAATGAACTACGTATAGCTTCCCCTGTAAATTTTACCAAAAGTACTACTCCTTGAAGAAAAAAAAAAATAATACATGAAACATTTATTCATAAATGAAAAACAAGGAAATCAATTTGCTGGATAATTTGACAAAGTCTCCCCTATAAATGTAAAATACTCCCTGTCAAGGATATGCACATACTTAAATACTTCACTAAAATTCTAACTATTTCGAATAATACGGAATTCAGTTTCAAATCAATTCAGACAAAATCTCCCCTGCTTGTTTTTGACCAAAACACAAGTGCATCATAACATCAACACAGAAGCTTCACACAATTTCCAACAATAACATATTCATTTATAAACAGTTCTGCATATGAAGTCCCTTGAAATTTTGTTCCTTGATTGCGCGGCTTCATCCGAGTTGTGACCTGTTTCAATCCCACAGTACAAAGGATAAAAATAAATGTTGTTATAAATTTATGTCCACCTCTTTTCATTAAAATCAAAGAAACATATACAAATACACACACACAACATACACACCCACAGAAAAAAAATTAATAAACACAAACAATATACCTGAAAATGATGCTTAACTTATTCTCTTTCTCTTATGGGACACTTGATCCTCGAACCATAATCCTTCGCTGTGGTCATCACGAAGTATGTATTTATCAAGTTCCCTATCTTCCTCATCTGCTCTCGATTCAGGTAACCCACTAGAGAAAGGGCTAGCCTCATAAAGCCCTTCTTCTGTATCAATCCCTTCCACTCCGTGATGTTGTTTACCATGAAGAACAACAGACCAATGTTCGTCGCAAGGATCGGTGATATAAAAAACTTGTTTCGCCTGTGATGCAAGTATAAATGGTTCCCCCTTGAAACCCTCCCGATTAAGGTTCACCAAGGTAAAACCCAATGGATCATCAGTTCGAACCCCACTATTGTTATCGACCCATTTGCAGCGAAATACAGCTACTTTGAAACAAACATAGTCAAGCTCCCAAATATCTTCGATCACCCCGTAATAAGCCATGTTTGCATACAATGGATTTTTATCCTTCCTGCTAAAAACATGTAAAGCCTCTGAGATTAATGTAACACCACTACTTTGTGCCGTACTCTTCTCATCTTGTCTCTTAGTAGCAAATGAATATCCATTTATGTCATAGCATGAAAATGCTCGTACCGCAGGGCTGGGCCTAAACGCCAACCATTTCAATGTCTCCGAAACGTCTTTGCCCAGGACAGCATTACCAAACCAATAGACAAATGTCCGAATATGTTCATTGAGCACACGTTGATCCGTCTAAGCAGGATAAGACGTTCTTATTGAACGGATATGGTCTGTTACATAGGGCGCAACTTCTTCAGAATTGCGCAGAATGTAGAGATGCGCCTTCATCAATTCAACATTAGACGGCAAAAACATTTTTTCTCCCCTTGTGCCCATACCTGTAATCCTCCCATCGTGCCGATTCTTAGATATTCCAATGGATGCGGTCTTGGCCAAGTATTCAGTGCAAAACTCAATTACCTCCTCAGCTATATAACCTTCAACAATACTAGCATCAGGACGACAACGATTCTTAACATACCCCTTAAATACTTTCATATATCGCTCGAATGGGTACATCCATCTCAAATGAACAGGCCCGCAGATTTTGATCTCTCTAACCAAATGAATCACCAAATGCACCATAATATCAAAGAAGGCGGGTGGAAAATACATTTATAATTGACAAAGGACAACAGTTATTTCATCTTGTAACTAATTAAGTCTTTCGCGCGCGATAACCTTGCTACATATAGCATTGAAGAAGAAACAAAGTTTAGTTATACTGGACTTAACATGCTTGGGCAATATTGAGCGAATAGTTACAGGCAACAATTGTTGCATTAAGGCATGTCAATCATGAGACTTCAAACCAACCAGTTTTAAATCTTTCAAGGAAACAAGTCTGCTTACATTTGAAGAATATCCGGATGGAACTTTGATGCTACGCAAACTTGAACACAGTTATTTTTTCTCTTTTCTGGACAAAGTGTGACAGGCAGGGGGTAGATATGTGCGTTGTCCTAGAGCTACCGGTGCTAAATTTGCTCTTATGTTCATATCAACCATATCAAGTCTCGCGTTATAACCATCCTTAGTTTTACCAGGGATGTTCAAGAGCGTACCTAACAGGCTTTCGCAAATATTCTTCTCAATATGCATAACGTCGAGACAATGTCTGACATCCAAGTTCTCCCAGTATGAAAGTTCAAAAAATATGAATTTTTTCTTCCAACAACCTGTATCATTATTGCTGGACTCCGAACGTTTACCAAACTCCACATTAATGTCCGTCACACGAGCTTTCACCTCTGGCCCGCTCAAGGGTTCTGGAGCTTTTCTGAACTCTTGAAATCCATTGAATGCTCTTTTCATACGGCGATACGGATGAGTCTCGGGAAGAAATCTGCGATGCCCAAGGTATACTGTCTTCCTCCCATGTGCAAGCTGACAAAAATCTGTACTCTGCTCACATATTGGACATGCTTTATGCCCTTTAACAGAGTACCCAGACAAGTTTCCATAAGCAGGAAAATCATTAATGGTACAGAACAACATGGCATGTAATGTGAACATTTCTTCATGGTATGCATCAAACACAGGTGCGCCTTCATCCCATAACTTTTTCAAGTCTTCAATAAGAGGAGCAAGATACACATCGATGTCATTTCCTGGTTGCCGTGGGCCTGAAATCATTAGAGACATAAGTATGTACTGGTGCTTCATACACAAGTAAGGCGGCAAATTGTAAATAACCAACATCACCGGCCATGAGCTATGTGTGCTACTCAGACTGCCAAACGGGTTCATTCCATCAGTACACAAACCAAGCCTCAAATTTCTGGCTTCTCCCCCAAAAGAATGATACATTGAATCAATTTTTTTTTACTGATCTGAGTCTGATGTATGCATTATCACCTTGTCATCATCACTGGGAATACACCGATCTGAATGCCATGTCAATAGTTTTGCATCTTTTTCATTAGCGAACAACCGTTTAAATCTCGGTATTATAGGAAGATACCACAGAACCTTAGCCAGCGACCCTTTCTTTTGCGCATCAGAACTGTCTTCAACCTCATCACACAGCTGCTTGTTTTTGTATCGTGGAGTTTTACACTTAGGACAAAGCAATAAATCCTTATACTCATTCTTGTAGAGGACGCAATCATTTGGGCAAGCGTGGATCTTCTTATACTCCATACCCATTGGACACAATATTTTTTTCGCCTCGTAAATTCGATCTGGAAGTTCATTATCTTCTGGGAGCATATCTTTCAATACCCTCAATAAGGCTGTAAAACTAGTATCTGACCACCCATTTGCCGCTTTCAAATTAAACAACTTCAAAACACTAGACAATCGTGTATATTTAGTGCAACCCTTGTATAGAGGCTTCTCATTGTCACCCAAAATGGAAGCAAGAACTTCCGGTTTATCAGCAAAATCCTCGGCCACATCCTCAATCATGGCATCTAATCGATCTCTAGTAATCGCATCATCTCCTTTTGCATGAGATTTTCTTTGCTCAGGTAAACCATCAATACTTTCACCATGCCAAATCCACAGTTTATAAGAAGGATCAAATCCGTGCCGATATAAATGGAATCTTATTGTATCTGAGTTATCAAACCGCGCACCATTTTTACAAGCTTTGCACGGACAATGGACGTACTTTGTATTCTTACAAGCGAATTGAATGAAATTCTCAACTTCTTTCGCATAAGAATCGGAGGTCCGATCATCATACAACAAGATATTTCGATCCATGTGTAACTAACACCTTGAAATAATTGAAAATACCAAATAATAATTCAACAAACAATGTACAATTAAAGTATCAAGTTGCATGCTTGTCTTAGCACATGTCATACTAATGTTACTCATATAATCAAAACTACTATAATACCTCAATGATGAAAAATAATGCATAAACAACACATGCGCAATAGACATAATCAAATGAAGAAGAACCCATAAGTTTTTCATTTATGCATTTCGTCAAACACATGAAATGCATAAAAAAATAATACACACTCTAAGTAGTGCAAATTATATGAACATCCTCCATTAAAAATCAAACACTATAAATCAAATCACATCACCAAGAAACTACATAGTATAACTAAATAGGGTTCCACAATACTAAGGTTCACCATATACATGGAATATATGCAACTTTAATTTTCAGCCCTCTACCATAAATAAAAATAAATTCTATAGGATGACATATATAAAGTACAAGCATAAGCAATTACTGAGAAATTTTAGAAGTTTCTAACCTTAAGGTGGTAAATTTTAGCTCAAAATGACGATTCTTTACATCAAACGTGCAAAACCGTAGTAGAAATTTGGAGAGGAACACTTTCGGGTGCGATATGGAGATACACGTTGTTATTTAGGGTTAAATACGTCAATACAACGGCGGTACAAATTAAACCGCCGTAGAAAGGACCTTCTACAGCGGTTTTAAAATAAACCGCCGTAGAAAGGACCTTCTACAGCGGTTTTAAAATAAACCGCCGTAGAAAGAGACTTTCTACGGCGGTTGGGACAAACCGCCGTAGAAAGGGGGCTTTCTACGGCGGTTGGAAGGCAACCGCCGTAGAAAGTGTGGACTTTCTACACTTTCTACGAAGTGAACTTTCTATGGCTGTTGCCTTCCAACCGCCGTAGAAAGCCCCCTTTCTACGGCGGTTGGTCCCAACCGCCGTAGAAAGTACCTTTCTACGGCAGTTTATTTTAAAACCGCCGTAGATAGTCCCGTTCTACGGCGGTTCATTTTTAGACCGCCGTAGAAAGTCCGTATTTTTTTTATAACTGCGGTTTTCTATTTTCCGCCGTTAATCCGCAGCCGTTAAAGCTCCATTTTGTAGTAGTGTAAGTTTAGCTTATGATGTATCACGATTATTATTTTAGTTGTTGAATTTATTGTGTATTGAGTTTAGCGCCTTTGATGTAACGTGTATTGATGAAAACACGCGTACAATTGAGTCTAGCTACTAAAATATCGTCGTCGGAATATTAGACGGTCTTACACAAGACTTCCCCTTGTTTTAATATTAGAGTTATATTTTTCTACTTTTTTTTCGAAGTATATATTTTTCTACTTAAATTTGACACTTTTACATAAAATCTGGCTTCTACTTAAATTTTACGTTTTCATTGACAATTTTATAATAAATTGAATATATTTTTTAAAATCAAAACTCGAAAAAAAAAAAAAGAAGAAGAAAAAAAAAAACAGATGAGACAAGAACCTGTTTTGACCTTCCCCAAATGTAAAAGTCCATGAACAATAAAATTGAACAATTCAAGGAAGCAGTTAAAGCTTTCCTGTCACGATTAATGAATATGCAAAGAAAACAGGAAGAAAAAAAAAAAAAAAAACAGGTATAAAGATTTTTTGGTCATTTCACAAAACTTTGTAAAATGACAAGTTTGTTTTGAGAAAAATAACTATAAATTGACTAATGCTCAACGATTTATTTTGTTACTTTTGAAATCACGGGATTCATTTTATTGTTTCACGAAATCTATCTCAAGATTTAATTTGTATTTTGCCAAATAAAAGGAAGGTGAACTGCCCCCATTTTGTCAACACTTTTACAATGGATTGGAAGTAAGATTCGAGTCCAACATTAGCTAGTATAAATTACTCCTTCCGTTCAATTAGAAAAGTTTAATGACATAACTATTTATAAATTATAATGTACAATTTCAAAGTAAATTCTTTCAATCAAACGAATGAATTATAATTATTGTGTTATTGTACGTCGAACTTTGATACGTCACACAAACTTTTCTATATAAGTGAACTACTTTTAATGTACCTCTACTTTTCATTTGTGTCTGGTTTGGTACATTTATATTTTTTTAGTAACGAATGTACATAAATTAATTTAAATAGGCCAAAAATGTACTTTTACCGTTATCTTCCATTAGATTTGACGGAATCGGCGTCATGTGCCTCACATGTGACTTTTTTAGGGGTAATTTTGTCCGTTTATGAATAGTAAACGGACAAAATTACCCCTACAAAAAGTCACTTATGCAAGGGAATCATGGGTAGTGCGGCATTCCGTTGTCAGCCAGCCCCTAGAGACTGCTGTTCAAAGTCGAGGAAAAAGCCCTTTTGGTTGTTAGACAAGCAAAATAAGGGACTTTCTTATGACTTTGCAAGTAAACTTAGAGGGAGATGTTTTGAAGCTAAAGCTGCATCTGCAGAATCTTTAAGTTGTGAAGAATTTGTGCCAAAACCCAATGATTGTTGTAACCAAGTCTGAGGATGAAACAGGGGCCACCCCCGGTTTTACGATTAGGGCTTCCAAAAACCTCATAATTCCATCAAGATCAAGATCAAATCAAACAATGGTGATGTTGGCGACGCTCAATTAATTCGCAAGTTCTTCTTCTTACCTTTTGTTTTCTCTTTTTTCCTTAATTTGTAATCGACCGAGGTAAATTATTAAAAATAGTAAAATCAATAACTAACTGTATAATTGATGATATATCAAATTTTGAATTTCAGTGATGCAGTAGGCGCTGTTAGAATTAAGAACAGTCCTCACTCCAAAGGAAGAACACATTTTTTTTTTTCATAACAATGACCTGAAGTAAGATAATGAAATATTTCATAAGAAAGTATAATAATGAAATAAAGATTTTTATTTTAAAAGGGCAAATAGGTCTTTAGATATGTATTTAATACATTAATATAAGTTTATGCCTTTAAAAGAAATTTTAAAAATTTAACTGTCATTTTTAGAAATTATGAATCTTAGTACACCATTAATAAGAATTTTTCCTATAACATAAGGGCACCTGTTTTTATCAGCTACTTTTATTTTCACCATTATAAGCACGTATCATGGTATTTGCACAATCGATACACTTTTAATGAGACAGAAGATTCGAGTCCCGACTAAACACATTACATTAAAAAAGATGATGGAGATTTGTTGACGACTCGACTGGGATATGGTACTGGTACAAAAACAAAATTAAGGTTAAATTATAAGATCATTTTCGGAGGTTTGACTAACGAAACTGTTAGTGATCGATAATGTTATTAAATGAAGTTCTGTTAGCTCACAGCGTGGAAATTTTACCCTCTCTTTCATTGACCGGTCAAATGATCATATTTAACCCATGCATTTGATAGCTGAAATTTCAACCCAAAATATGATGATATTAACAAAAAATTGTTTTTTGTAGACAATTTCACCTCGTATATTTTCTTGAATCATATCAAACAAAAATTTACAATACTAATTAAACTTAATTTATTATTTTTTTCTAAGGAAATTTTTATTTTTCTTGATTATGCAAAATACATATTGTATTCGATTAATTAACTATATAAATCATGTTTCTCGCTCATATTAAGTTTGAAGTTTAGGTTAAAAGTTGATAAACCGAATTAATACTTTCTTTTATGTCAGGGATCAAAGTGAAATAGTGGATAAAAGTGAAGGACTTTTTGCATAATTTGGCATATATATATATATATATGTATATATCCCCAAATGATTAACTGACAACTAATTTTCTATACCCTCTCTATTTATTAAAAACAGTCCATTTTTTAAAATATATATTACTTTTTATATGTTTAAAGGTATTTTATCTAAAATAAATAAATTTTCTTAAATTTACACCTTTACTTTTTTTATAGTCAAATTCATATTTCATTATTCAAGAAAAACTAGACAATACAACCGCAAAGAATTTGATATGAATAGTCCGAGATTGCAAGTAAGCCATACCCGCCGAAATAGCCACCAACATTCCCAATGTTTCGATGGGGAAATCTAAAAACATTGAGAAGCACCTCTCTAATCGGTTGGTGGATAAAAAATTGTCATTGAAATAGACAAATTACCTATTGAAACATGAACTCTCCCTATTCCATTAGAATGATACAGTTTGTTGTACTTAAACCCTTCTTCTAATGAAACGAAAGGAGTATATAATATCATATTTTTGTCACTATTATCAAGTGAGAGCTTCCAAATAACTGTAATTTCAAATTAAAATAACAAAATTTTTATTTACTTACGTGTAGAAAAGACTCTTACTCTTTGGACAAACTCTTATTATGAAGGGAATGAAAAACTCACATAGAAAAAGTTGAAAAAACAAAGTTATAAAAAGTGAATAAAAAACTATATATTTTTCCCACCCTCTCAAAGTGGGAGATGGTAAAGAATATTAATTAGAAAAGATAGAGATAACTTTATAGGTGAGTATTCACTTACATTTTTAAAAGTGATCGAATTAATTGTAAAACATATATTCCCTCTATTCTATTAGTCGAGTCCATTTTAAAAAATATTTTTTGTTCCATTAAAAAAGTTCACTTTCAAATTTTTTTTTTATAATATTTATCATACCCTTGTTAATTTAATCATGTATAGTTCATAATCATGCACAAAAAAAGCCATGCTTTGCAGGGTTGACAACCTACCACAGCCAGGGAAGTTTTTCCCTAATTTATTGGTTGCATCATGCATGTTCAGCATTAAAAAGTTTATTATTATTATTATTGTTGTTATTTTTTAAGTAATATATTTCCATTAAATAACACATATAGATTCTTAATACATCAATATCTTTTAATAGAAATTTAAAATCTAAATTTGTTGCAACTTAAAATGTTTCATAACACAAATATGCACATTGATGACAATTAGCTCGTTGTCTGAAACCCGTGTTAGAAAATCTATAACCCAATTTAGAATAAAGAAAATCAAAGTACCAACATCGAAGACTTCGAATTAGGGCAACTCATGAAGATCATATTATTCGTATTTTCAACCCCTAATATTGCCACACCTCGCAAAATTCATATATGAAATTTTTAGACGAAATACTACAAAAAGTAAATTAATTTTACAAAAAACTACAATTCACATATGTATACATGATCAATCAAAAACAATTAATAAAAAGGTAAACGGAGTGCCACACCCGTCAAAGACCGAAGGGAAGACCAACAAGATGACGACAGGAAGTGTAAATATGGTCCATGAGAAACAGATGATGAAGGAGTTTTGGATGACGAAGAAGAACGATATATGATGACACCCCAAAAGAACGATCCATCACGAACTTATTATAATTATTGTCTCCAGAAACATCCAAACGTAGACTACTCCAAATATAAATAGTTGTAAGCCTAGCTCTTTTTTTTTTTTTTTTTTCTTTCTCTTTTGCGCTTAATAATATGAGTAATCAATCCCCCATTTTAAATTATTAAAAAAAAAGGGTAAAATGTAGTTTTCATGTGGTGTGGATAAAAGTAAGATGGAAACACGGATTCAAATAAGATAATTCAAAACTTCAAGATGATCATGAACAAAAGATAAACCATAAACATTGCACTACTTGTAACATTAAAAATTAGCAATTCTTAATTTCATCATTAATGTTCTTTAATTTTCTGGTTAAAAACCCTTCATTGGCCAAAACCATTCACAGTCAACTCAAAAAACAATAAAAATTATAAAATCATTTCACGGAGAATTTTAACTTATACACAGAGTCAAACTCCCTTCTCCTGAAGTTAGTTGTTGAAGAAGATCAGATTTTTCCCACAAAACTTGATTAATTAATTAATTAATTCTCTAACTAACGAACTAATAATTTATTCGTTGACCTTCTTTTACGTGGGCGGTAGGTAGCAAGTAACAGTCTCCATGCACGTACTATAAATACGAGCCCACGAATTATCATTTCGAATGCGAACAATTACTCATAATTCAATTGAAATTAAATCTTAAAATATAATTTAATTTAATTTCTTTGATTTTGAATGGGTCGGGCTCCATGCTGCGACAAGAACGGGTTGAAGAAAGGGCCGTGGACTCCCGAAGAAGATGAAAAGCTGGTGAATTATGTGAAGAAACATGGGCAGGGAACGTGGAGAACTCTGCCTAAGAAAGCTGGGTTGAGTAGGTGTGGGAAGAGCTGTAGATTGAGGTGGAATAATTATCTCAAGCCTGATATCAAACGGGGATTGATCACGGAGGAAGAAGAAGTTATCATCCTCGAACTCCATTCCATCCTCGGAAACAAGTATGGTAATTATATGTATATGAATAAAGCGATTTTTTATATGATGCATATTATGAACTTTGATAGTGTTTTACTTAATGCAACATTCTTTCTTATTTCGGTTTTTATTGTCGAGAACTTCTGATTTGAGACGTGTGTTACTTATAGGGAGGTCGGTTAAAAATATGCGCGCGTGTGGGCATATATTTTACCTTTTTGTGATAATCAAACAAACGTTAGTTTCATTTCGTTATATTAATGATGCATAGAAAAACTGACGGTTTTGATCTTTTATATTTAGTCATATGTTACTTTTAATTTTTTTTGGTTTCGCGTTAGTAATTTTGTCTTATATGTTTGTGCATTTGATACTTTGGTCATTTTTATTTGGAATAGGCCTGTTTAAGTGCACATGCTCGATTTAATTTCCTATTTGATCGTTTGTTATGGATAAAAAGAATTAAATTAAAAGTGGAAAAAAGAGAAGGGGGTTGTATGTCCCGGTATTCCCATGCCCCCTAAATGTGAAGGAAGATATGGGGACAACTGATCTCCCCCAGGAAAAAAGAATTTTGCTAACTAAAAAAAGACTAAAACCTAAAGTGCCATCTTACCTATGTTGCGTGGCTACTTGTTTGGTCAGCTTTGACCTTTTCTCTAAGAAAAATGATTAACATAATGAAATTTTAAAGGGAATAATATGACAGTTCTTTTAATTCATTACTGATCATGTAATAATAAGATATCGTAAGTGTCAAAACTAGAAATTAATTTATCAGAGACTAATGTATAAACTAAAATAATTTTAGACAATTAAATACATATATTACTATATAGTACATACCTATAATTAAGATGGATTTTCAGGCACACACCAACCCCGCTCCCCTCTAGTTTTGCCCATGAGTACACATGTATTGCGTTTTTTAACGCATGTGTAGTCACTTTACAATTTTACTCTCACGATCATTACTCCTTTAATTAACCGCTACAATAATTAAAAAAATTGTTTACCTTTGGTTCCATCATTCAAATTAAATATGCTATGCTATGTATAGGTGGTCAAAAATAGCAGCACATCTCCCGGGTAGGACTGATAACGAGATCAAGAACCACTGGAACACCAAGATGAGGCGAAAGCTCCTCAAAGTCGGGATCGACCCGCAAACTCACAAACCCGTTGTGCCGGACGTCAACCAAATCCTCCATTATTCCCAGCTCATGGCGGCGCTGAACCCCGCCGGCAGCCTCATGAACATTTGGACCAATATTCTTCTGTCACAGGTCGACCCGACCCAACTAGTTAAATTGCAACTATTGCAGAAGTTGGTTAAGACAATTCCAGGACCAAATAATAATAATAATAATAATAATAACAATGTCGTCCCCTCTTCTGAATCTGGGTCGGCCCAACTAGGCATCGCAGATTTCTTCCTGGCGCTCCTGAAATCTTCTGACAACAACTCTGGAGCTACATCGAATGTTAACGAACAAACTTGCGTCGCTCCTCCGATACCAAATGTTAGTGTCAATAGTTTGGGCAGCACTTCAAGCAGCTCCGGCCGGACGGAGAATTCCATCGCTACGTTGATTACCGACGACCAAATAGCGACGCCTAAAAGTACTAGCTCGATCAATGGCGACCAAACGAATAACATTATTCCAAGTGATGGTCAAGTTCCATTGAGTGCTACTACTACTACTTCATCGGTTGCCTTTGATATATTTCAGAATTGGGAAGAACTTCTGGAAAATGAAGCATTCTGGAAAGATTTTACGGAATAATTTAATAAATATTACCTCATCGATCGATCTTTCCCCTTGTCGATCACTTGGATTTGTTCTGTACTTTGATCCAAGAAATAAATTAGTTTAAAATAGTTTAATTTTGCTTGCTTGTGCGATAATAAAGAGTTTTATGTCTATATATCTGTAAATTAATTGTAAATGGCACCATTAATGGCCATTTAATTCTGTTAATTTGTTCTCTCATTTTGAGTTGTATATAAAGAGTTGTAGATTTGTAAAGAGTTCTAGATTTTTAAAAAATGAATTTTGTTGTTGTTGTTATTGAGATAAATGGATTTTTAAATTTTGGAAAATTTAACAAAAGAAATGAACGACATTTTTCCTCTTTTGCCTCTTAAATCGACATTTTTCCTTTTACTTTTGATGATGTCAGTAGTATTTTTTAAGGGCAATTACAATATAATATTATTTTTATATATAAAAAAAAATTGAGCAAAAGTGTCAATTTTTGTAAAATAGTAACAATTCAAAAGACAAAAAATGTAATTTAAAAACACATGGGGAAAAAGTCAAACAATCCGATGAACACAAGCAAAAGGACTTTAGCCTTTTAAAATTTTCAAAATTTATTTTATACTTTTTGAAACTTTAGAGTTCGTCCTATAGTTTCATAAAATCTTAGGGAGAAATTTGTAAGTTATCCTTACATACATCCTATATAT
Organism: Leptodermis oblonga; assembly: GCA_016801395.1. Classification (NCBI taxonomy): domain Eukaryota; kingdom Viridiplantae; phylum Streptophyta; class Magnoliopsida; order Gentianales; family Rubiaceae; genus Leptodermis; species Leptodermis oblonga. The sequence continues at coordinate 7,690,067 of CM028757.1, forward strand.
ATAAAGCGTGAATGGTGTGGACGAAATTAACCTTTTCGATCGTCCCACAGGAACAGTATTCTTGTTTCTGCCAAGTGTGTGTTTTAGGGGGGGCAAAGGTGTCAACAGAATATTTTTTTATAGGATAAAATTGTCATTTCAAACTAACAATCCACTTGCCCAATATAAATTTTATCCCCACGTAACCAATATAAATGTTATCCCCACGTAAATTCTAAATAATCTTTATGAGAAAAAGTCATGTACTAGCTTTAATAATTATTAATAATTTTACAATACTAGTATTACTTAAGCCGACCGACCCTTCTAAAGTAGAAACTGACAATACGCGCAACCTTTGTAACTGACATTATGTTGATTAGTTAGTTTCTTGATACATGCATGCACTCGTTGAATATTATAGCAAGAATTAATTTGGAACAAAACGACGAGAAATTTTATGACAAAAAAAATTTATACTTGACGTTTTTTACAGTTTAGTGACACGTATATTAAGTTAAGCATTTTATATATTGTATTTGGAAAATAGGTTGTTTTCAGTTTATGCTCTAGTATATACTATAACGAATTTAACTTATGATGTATTCAGGATCGGACCTGGGCACGTGCGAGGTGCGCACGTGCTGAGGCCCCCAATTTTATAGAGCCCCAATTTTTTTAAAATTGATATTTTATTTTTAAGAAATAATATTTAAAATTGATACTTTTAAAGAGACAATAATTATACTCTTAAAATAAGCACGTAAACATACCGTCTCTTTTAAAAAGTAGCACATATAATATAAAAGTAGTACCTATTTTTCTAAAAATAATACTCCCTCCATCCCATTCAAAGAGTCTACTTTCAATTTTTTTTTGGTTCCCATTTAAAGAGTCAACTTTGAATTTATTTACATTACATACCCTTACTAATATAACAATGTGTGGTTCACAATTAACCCTCCTTCTAAAGTAAGGATATAAGTAGAAAATATAGTGGTAAATTATCACTTATTTTAGGTGTTGTATCTCACAATCCATAATAAGTTGTACACATTTCAAAGTGGACTCTTTGAATGGGACGGAGGGAGTAATAAAAATTTTGATCTGTAAAATAAAAAGTACCGCATTTAAGGATAAGAGTAGTGTTTCTTTAAAAAACACATGTAATATTAAAAGTAGTACCCATTTCTAAAAGAATAATAATAATACTAACAAAATTTACTTCGAGGGTATAAATAGTGCATATAAAGTAAAATGTACCAAATTTAAGGGAGGAGGTAATGCCTCTTTAAAAATGTAATACATGTAATCTAAATAGTAGTGTCTACTACTAAAAAATTATAATAATATTAATAATAAGTTTTGATCTTTAAGGGTATAAGTAGTGTATGTAAGATAAGAAGTAGTACATATTTCCAAAAGAATAATAACGACAACAGTAATAACAATAATAATTTCAATTTGAATGTTATAAGCACTGTTTTTAAAATAAAAAATATGATTTATTTCTAATTAAAAAAATAAAAAGATGAAGTAATGTTGCGCTCGTGTGCACACAATGAGTCTCATGTCAGACAGTCAGACTGTTTGACATGAATGAGTCTTAATCTGATAATTTTATTTTACATTTACGATAATATACAATGTTTAACAAACCGGATCGGACGCTGAACCGGTTGAGCTCAGGGGTCGGGGTTTAACTGGGGTTCAGGGGTCGAACCGGTGACATCATTATGATGTCATAAATATATTTTAAATATTATATATCACATAATTAATATAAAATTAATTTTTATAATATTAAAAAAAATTAAAATGAACAATAATAATATAAATTATATAACGTCTAATTTATCACATGAGCATGCTTAGCTTAATGGCTAACCACTATTCTATAAAAGGCTTTCTTTTTTTGAGGTCACAGGTTCGAATCTTGACTGGGTAGAATTAATTTTTACATTTGTTTCACATTTTTCACATCAAAAAAAAAATCCAAAGAAAAGAAAAAATGAAAAAAAACTGGGTTGGCTAGTTCACCCGGTTATATCTCGGGTTTGGCCCAAAAAACCTGGTTTTTTTCATTTATCATTTTTTAGTACGAACCGGATCGGACACTTAACCCGGTCAAACCGGTTGGTCCGATCCGGTTTGTTAAACAATGATAATATAGAATGTCCCAAATTTGCATTAGTGAGCAGGGTCCTTATTTATGTAGGAACGGCTCTGGATGTATTGATCGGTGTAGTTGATGATATATCGTGATTATGAGTTTAGTTGTTGATTTATTGTATATAATATATGATATATCGCGTATCGGGTTTAGTACCCAAGATAAACTTTAGTATAACATTTGTTGATGTTTCGTGTATCGAATATAACATCTTATATATCATGTGTCTTGTATAACATCTAATATAGAATCTGATGTATAGATTGTAGCTGTTGATAGATTGCGATTGTAAGTTTTGCTGCTGATGTATTGTGTATCGCCTAGAGCATTTGATGTATCGAATATTGAATTTAATCACTAATTATTAATATATTGCACGATTATATTAAAACAACAAGTATCGTTTGTAATGAATAAAACATGCCTATCAAATTTGACAATTTGAAATAGACTCTTTTTATGGAAATTGATAAGGGAATTTGGAAATGCATAAACGAAAAGGGAAGAAAGTAGTACACTTGTCTTTTAGGTAATTAGTTGTGGGGGTAATTAATTTACTCCCTCCATTCTATTAGAAGGGTCCACTTTGAGTACAACTTATTATGAATGTTACGGTACAATACATAAATTAGATAATTTGACACATTTTATTCTATTTATATCCTTACTTCTTAAGTATTGACTAATTGTGGACCACACATGATTATATTAATAAGGGAAAAATGACATTTTTGATACTAAAAGTTTGGGTTGTTTGCAACTGTGGTACTAAAAGTTTACTCAGTTTCAAACTTGCACTTTATGTTTATACTCTGTTACATGTTTAGTACCAATGAATGTTATAGCAGGTTTTATGTAGTCAAACTGAAATCAAAGGTAATTTGGGGGTATTTTACAAATTCTACAATTTTGTAGGGGTTGAAAAGATATTTTTCTAATATTATTTCCAAAACATTTTTGCAGGTTTTTTTTCTCCTTAGTCGACGTACAATTTTTCTTTCGACTGAGGGGAAGGAAAACTGCAAAATTTTTTATAAATTATATTAGAAAATTATATATTCAGCCCCCAAAAAATTGTAGAATTGTAAAATACCCTCAAATTATCGTTGATTTCAGTTTGACTACGTAAAATATGCAACAGCAGGTACTGGTACTAAAAATGCAGCAAAGTATAAACATAAAACACAAGTTTGGAACTGAGTAAACATTTAGTACCAAAGTTGCAAACAGCCCAAACTTTTAGTACTAAAAATGTCATTCTTCCTATTAATAAGGGTAAAAGAAGTCAAAATTTTAAAAATGAACTCTCGTATTAAAATAAAAAGTATTTTTCAAAATAGACCTTTCTTTTCTAACGAGAGAGTATAACATTAAAATAAACAATAGTTTGGTTGGTGAAGCAAATTAGATCATCGTATCTCATAAAACAAGATTTGTATTAGAACATTGTCTACATTAATTCGATCGATCATATTCAAAAGAACCTGTTAGAGACTAGCTACTTAATTCGGAATGAAATAAATTATAGACTCATTACTCTCTTTTTTTTTTCCCCCTTTTTTTAAAAGTTAAACTCAATACTTTAGTATATAAAAGCAGTACACATGTTTTGAAAACGCGCGATATGTGTTGTTTTAATATAAACACGGTACTTCGTAAACTAAACTCAATATTTTAGCTCATAAAAACAATACGCTTATTTTGAAAACATACGATACTTGTTTTAACATGTTCTATTAATTGGATATATTCTAACTTACAAAATTTTCTAATAGACCATTAATATTTTTTTAGAAAATGAAAAGTGCGCTTAATGTCATAAGAATAATTAAATAAAGTAATTTTTTCTCCTATTTTACCCCTGCATCCCCAAGGTTCGAACCCATTATCTCAGTGTTACAAGGTTCCCCCAACACTCGGAACACTCAAAACTTATTTGAGAAAAATAATAATAATAATAATAATAATAATAGAACGTAGGGAATACATGTAGCAGTAGCACTCCTTCCATTCATATATAGAAAAGTCATGTTTCAAAAATTTACAACTTTTTATGGATTTTAAGCCATAACACATAAAATAAGTAATTTAATACCATTTTCTTTTATTTATTTTCTTATTTGTCTAGAAATTAATTAATTCAATTAAATACCACACATAATTATATTAGTATCTCAAATGTAATGACATTAATATAAAATAGAAATATTTTATTCAAACAAAAATAAATAAATAAAAATAACACTATTTTAATATAACAAAGAAATTACTAATGTTTTAATTTGCACGCTAGTGTTACCCGGCGAGAAACATCATAAAGGACCATGACATGTTTCATGACGTATTTTAATTTGGACAAGAATAAACAAGAGAAGAGAATAATTAATCAATTAATTAGAAGCATGCAGCCTATAATTAACAAAATGATAATTATTGGGTTAATTATTAAGAACTCCTTGTGATTCTAAAAATATACTAACAACGCTCTAAAATCAGAAAATTACAAACTATCCTTATGGTTTTAAAAAATTATTAAGAACCCCTTATGCCTTCAAATTTTCTAGGAACTCCATGCACTTTTGTAAAATTACCAAAAACCTTCTTACACTTCTAAAAGCGTGCATATGGGGGTTCTAAATAGTTTTCTAGGCTCTGTGTGTGTGTGTGTGTGTTTTTTTTAATAGTAATTTTTAAAATTTAAAATATTACGGTTACGTTAAAACAACAACTATCGTATATTTTCAAAACAAGCGTGCCGATTGGTGTTGAAATATTCAATTTACCCAAAAGTATAGTGTGATATTAAAGCAACATTTATAATATGTATTTTTAAAATATGTTACCATTTTTAGGATTAATTTGAAGCAATAAGTTTAACCTCTGAGTATCTCGTATGTTAAAACAAGTATCGTGTGTTTTCAAAATAAGCGTATTGTTTTTATGAGCTAAAATATTGAGTTTAGTTTACGAAGTACCGTGTTTATATTAAAACAACACATATCGGGCGTTTTCAAAACATGTGTACTGCTTTTATATACTAAAGTATTGAGTTTAACTTTTAAACTGTCACGTTTATGTTACAACAAGAAGTCCCGAAAGTATGCGTATCACATTTAATTGTTGAAATTTCATGATTATGTTAAAATTACAACAAGTAGTTTGAAAGGTATATATATAATTTGATACCAAAATAAACCAGGATAATTAAAACAAAAAATAATAATGAGGTAATATAAACATTTATTGAGTGGAAATACCTTGGATTATATGAGTAAAACTGATGGTGATACAAAACGGAGTTAGGAGTAATGGGAAAGAACAAGATGAGATACAAGAGGAGTATGACATCTGATAATACTAATGATTTTAGTTTTTTCAAATATTCTGTTTTTCCTTCACTTTCCTCTATTTTTTATATAACATCAAATAAAAAATTTTTATCATTGGTTTTATTCATAGAAGTAGATGACATCATATTAATCGTTTTTTTCTTACATTCACAAAAATCCAATTGTTCTTTTTCTGAAAACGATGAGTCAGAAAAGATATTAATATCTTCATTATCAGAACTTTCAATTAATAAAGACATTAATTTATTTTTTAATTCTTTTTCATCTGAGAAAAGTGAATTAATTTTCTTTTCTGTTTTACAATTAGGACTTATATGACCTATCTTACCACATTTAAAACATTTTAAATTCTTTTTATTATTTGAAAATTCCTTCTTTGCTTTTGAATAAAATTGATCTTTTCCTCCGAAATCATTTTTGTATTTTCTATATTTTCTTGATTTTTTATCTTTATATCTATACTTTCTTAATTTTTTATATTCTGAAGAAGGAGCTTTAATACCTGAGATGCCAAATGCTTGACAGAAAGAACCCATCTCCTTGCGCTCCAATCCATACTTTGTTTGTATCTCGAGGTCTTAACGGAGGAGTAAACCTTCTTTTTTAATAACAGCACCAAAAGTTAAAGTAGTGAAATCAATTTGCTCTGTTCCATTTCCTTTTGAAGATTAGACATTATTCTTGCTGAAAATAAATTAGGTAATCCCGTTAAAAATTTTTCTTTCCAAAATGAAGCATTACAATCTGGACGTCTTAATACCTGAGTTAAAAACATATCTTTATACCATTTAAAATTGGTTAAAGTTGGACATCGTAAATTAGTAAGGAATACTTTTGAACTAATTAACTCTTCTTTTGGATTTCAATAAAATGCATAGAGATAACATAAATCAAATACTCACTACCATCTGAAACATTAGTTATGTCCCCATTTTCATTTATTTGTTCATTATTGTGTTGAACAATTGCTAATTTATCATTTAATTCAAGACTATTATCCCACCAACCTTTAAGTTGTCCTGTAAAACCAGAAATTAGACAATAAGCTATATGAGTTTCAACAACATGAGTTTTAGCTTTATAAGCCATTCTAGCCATTCCCATTTTCTGTAAAGTATTTAAAATTTCATATTCAGATTTTGAATCAATATTCCATTCATAAATTGACTTATCATCATAATTTTTTGAAGTAAATTGAGAGCGTTCTTCATATTGTATATCTGGTGGAGTAGGACGACACTACACCAAAATTGCTTAGGGGAGGCGGGTCCTAAGGGCATTAGGAGGCGGGTGCACGCTGTGTGCACCCCGCCTCCAGTGCGGGCGCCTCCAAAAGGAGGGCCCGCACCCGCCTCCCCTGTGAGGGGTCATTGGAGGATGCACCCGCCTCCAATAACCCTTCCAATAAATTGTTATTGGAGGCGGGTGTCCGTTACACCCGCCTCCAATATTTTCCTAATAAAAAATTTAATTTTCCATTCTTTAATTTATGGTTTCGGTAGGAATCGAACTTGCACCGGCAGACTCACTTGACTCTTGTACATTAAATTTACCACTAGGCTACATATATTCATGTATATGAAGTTAAAATCGATAATATATATTTATATATTTTCTTCTAAAACTTGTGGTTTTTATTACCTAAAAATTTGTCTCCTTTTTTCAAAATTATTTTCAACTCTCAAAATTATCCTAATAAATTATTTTCAAATTTATTTTCAACTTTCAACAGTCCAAAACAAAGAGAATTTTTGAAATAATATTTGATTAAAATTTGGAAAAATGCACCCACCTCCAATAAACACGATATTGGAGGCGGGTGCAAAGCATTTTCTCGCCTCAAAAGAGATTTGGAGGCGGGTGGATGTTGCACCCGCCTCCAAATCTCTTTGGACATGCACCTGCCTCCAAAGGCTTTTCCGGCCCCTTTGGAGGCGGGTGTTTGTACATCCGCCTCCAAAGGGGCGCCTCCTTTGATCGTTTCTGTACTAGTACGAGGATAATAATTCCTAGTAGGAGCAGATTGCCAAGATCTAGAAAGGTTTTGTTTTTTTCTTTGGTGATGAATCTTATTGAATTCTAAAGAAGGAGTTTCTTTATCAAACTGTTGTTCTATCAACTGTATTTTATCTTTCACGACAGAAGGAGAATCAGAACTAGAACTAGAATAACTAGAAATATCTTCCTGAGAATTTATTTGGGATGTACTTGGATCTAAAGGAGACTTCTTAGGGACTAGAGAAAGGGTTTTCTCGATTTCTCGAGATAAAGAAGAAACTTGAAAAAATGGTTTTGCAGTTTCATTTGGAAAATTTTCATTTTTCTTTATTGAATCAACTTTAGTGGTTATTAAATCTACTTGTTGAGCTATTGTATGTAAAATTTGATTTGAGTAATTACTTTGTTGAAAAATCTTTTTATATCTTCAGAATTAACTAGTTTTACTGAATCTTTTCCCTTTTTAAAAGGAGAAGCAACAACATCACCATTAGGAGTTGAAATTTGAAAACTTTGAAGTGGTGGATGAACAGAAGTAATCGTTTGTCCATTTACTAAATTCCATTTTTTATATAAATTTGTTTGAACATTAATAGTTGGAATTTCCTTAAACTTCTTTATATTCATTTTTTGTAAAAAGTAATCTAACCATTTATATATATAAGTAATTTGAAAGGAGTATATATATATATATATATATATATATATATATATCAAATTTAGCTGTTGAATTATGCTTTTGACAATATTTTGTCCAAGAAATTCCATGAATCAAACTTTTGACATTAGTTTGCGACCAACTCGCCTACATGAGGATGTCTCAACAAATTAATGTCTCATTCAAAAATTACCAAATTAACTGTATTTGCAAAATCTCCACAAACAATAAAGAATTTTTTTTTTTTTTTTGGTTTAGTAATCAACTATTAATTACCAGTAGATGACATAGAATTTGGGAGGGAAAATAAAGATATTTGAGCAGCCGGTTGTTAGATTGTGTGTAACTATGACGAACTTTTGAAATACCTATTATGTTTTACAATCGTTTAAGGGTTAACTCGAGAGATGAGACCACAATAAAAAAAATTCTTCGAAAGACTTTAATATATATATATATATATATAAATATATATTGAGGGGTTGAATATCTATGTCTGCGACCAGAGTTTCAAACTCTTATGTCACCAAAAACCAACCAAAAGGCAGGTTCTTTGTATCTTGTCAATTGATGATCCTCATAAATCACCTAATTTTGATCAAATACTCTTATTTTAAGACAAGGAGCACCTGGAGATTTTGGACTCATTAGCATAATTTACTCGTGATTTATTTGCTGTTGAATTCCACAAATGAAATTAGTTGACCCCAATTGTTCTTAAAAGCAATAAGATCTCCAAAGGAACAAATGGGACGTTTTATTTTATTTGTTTAACAAAGAAAGCCCTGGAACAACGTCCAACGACGATTGAATTAATATAAATTTGGTTTCAGAGAGTTGTTTCGAGTTCGTTAAGGATATATATTATGCACCCTTCTAAAGTCATTTTCTTAAAAAACATTTTCTTTGAATAACCACTACTTGTTAAAAAAAAAAATTTATACGCTTACTAATAATGTAGTTAGAGGTGATTTGCAAGATATAACCTACAGCCGAGTAAAGATATAAGTAAAAAAAAATTAAGATAAATTATTTATGTTAGAGTCAATTACATTTACCTCACTCGAGATTTCTCGAGATTTAGCAAACTGAATAATTTTTCCAAACCAATGTGAATAAACGTTATGTCAATACAAACCTAAGGGAAAGGGGTAATTTTTCAAACATTGAGGGATAATGATAATTTCACAAATTCTCGAGCAAGTAAATCCTTTATTGTAAGTGTTGCACTTTACTATGCGTAAAAGGTTGTAAACTTTTGAAGGAGTATATACGTATAGGATGCTGATGCCACAATGGGAGAAATTACAGAGAAGTTGGAATTCAAAAATGGCGATGGATTCTTCAAGGAAAAGTAAAAATTCTTCCACCTCCACGCAAAGGAAATTCAAATTTGATGATATCAGGCAATGGGGAAATTATAGTCAACTTCTTCATTCCATATCTCACAGTAGTAGTTGAAAATCCTCTGACGCAAAAGTAGTACATTTGGAGGTTGTACCTAACTGCATGTGTATATATATATATAAACCAGTTCATGAGGAAACACAATTCAGAAAACCATTACAAAAAACCAGTAATCTCCTGAACTTAATTTGCAGCTTCAATATGGGAAGGTCTCCTTGCTCTGATGTCAATAATGGCTTGAAGAAGGGACCGTGGACGCCCGAAGAGGACCAAAAACTAGGCATGTTTATACACAGTTATGGCCATGGAACCTGGAGGACTCTGCCTAAGAGAGCTGGCCTCAATAGATGTGGGAAGAGCTGCAGATTGAGATGGAATAACTACCTCAAACCCGACATCAAGCGAGGGATGTTTTCCGATGAGGAAGAGCGCATCATTGTCCAACTCCATTCGGTCCTTGGCAATAGGTGAGTGGAGATTACATTGTTGGTACAGAGTAGCCGCTATTATCTTAGCCATAATGTGTAATGACTGTCTTTGCATTGCAGGTGGTCGAAAATAGCATCGCAACTTCCGGGTAGGACTGATAATGAAATAAAGAATCACTGGAACACTAAGCTGAAGAAGAAGCTTCTCAAGATAGGGATTGATCCAGAAACTCACAAACCAGTAGTGCCGGATGTCAACCAATTACTCCTCCAGTATTCTCAGTTGGTATCGGCTCTGAAACCCACAGGCGGTCTCATGAATACTTGGACGAACGCTCTGTTGTCTCATCTAGATACAACTCACCTTCAACTAGCAAAATTGCAGCTACTGCAAAATTTACTCAACACGGTAAATTCTGCAAGTCCAGGACCACTCATCCCATCAGCTATGTTGCTTAATGGAGCAGGCTCAGATTTGTTACTGCCATCGTTGAGATCTAGTCTAGCACCTGATTCAGTAACATCGTCCCCTCAGAATGATAGCATGAACTATTTTGGCAGTATGAACGGTTATTTAATGCAGGAAGGGAATCCTCAGAATGATAGCATGAGCTATTTTGGCAGTATGAACGGTTATCAAAATGAGGATTCCCTTCCTGCATTATGCGAAGTGACGACTACACCTGAAACATCGATGAATAAAGAACAAGTTAATCCATCTCCAGCTCAATTGATAGATACATTTGAGAACTTGAAAGAACTTGTCGACCAAGAAGATTTCTGGAAGGAGATTCTTGCATAACTATTATTGAAGATAAAAGAAGACTGCAACTCTATCCAAATGTGCAGAATAACCTATTCCTTTCGCGATTCCCGTACTTGTGTTACACTGTCCATGTGGCAAACAAATTCGTTTGTTAAATTTCATTAGTCCTTTTTTGTTTCATGATTCATGTATTTGTTTCAATTTCTTTATTTGTTAATTTAATTTCGAAAATTCTTGTTCTTCTTTTCTACTTTTGCAGAGAATAAAGTATGTACATGAGTATACTTTTCATCAAATGCTACTAGGGATCTCGGTCAAAGTTTGGCTCGGCTCGTTTAATAATTAAGCTGAGCTCGAGCCCAATTATAACTGGCTCGAGGGCTCGTCGAGCCTATCGAGCCCGGCTTTAGATATAATTTTATAATATTTTTAAAAATATTTTTATATTTTTTTAGCATAAATTTAAAAAATTAATACGAGCTCGAGTTAGAGCTCTAGCTCGGGCCTATTATAATTTGGGCAAGCTGAGCTAGAGCCCAAATATTTAGTCTCGATTGAGCTCGAGCTTGACTGATTTTTATCAATCTCAGCTCGATTAGAGCCCAGATCGAGCTCAGTTCGGCTCGTTTAACGCCCTAAATGCTACCATACATAATGACAAGAACCCAAGACAACAAATACTACAGAGACATTCAAAGAGGCACCATTTATGATGTATCAGCATTGAAACACACGAAATCATGACTTAAATTACCAGCTCCGTATTCGTGGCTTTGACACGTGAAAATCTTTTGTTTTTGGAATGTACATGATGTTTCGAATCAAACAAGTAATTGTAGAAAGCATGGCTCTGTGATTCAATTAGACTACAGCCGCGTTCTTTCTTCACGCCACTGTGATCCATCAACGTCCTCACCTTTTCAGCGCCATCCCACTCGCCTTTTAAAGCATATATGTTTGAGAGTAGAACGTAGTCACCGCTCTCATCATGTTTCAATTTGAGGAGAGCTTCGTTTGCTTGCTTCCCCAACTCAACATTACCATGAATTTTACAAGCACCTAGCAGAGTTCTCCAAATAATACCATTTGGTTCCATCTCCATGGTGTCTATGAAGTTGAAAGCCTCCTGCAACAGGCCAGCACGCCCGAGCATATCCACCATACAGCCTAAATGCCTTATGTTTGGGGAAATTCCATACTCATTTTTCATCATACTGAAGTAACTGCGCCCTGCATCAACTTTTCCAGCATGACTACAAGCTACTAACACGCCAGTAAATGTAATCTCATTTGGTTTAAACTTTGATCTTCTCATTTCTTCGAAAAGATTAATGCATTCCTCTGGATCGCCATGGAAAGCTAATCCAGCAAGGACAGAATTCCAGGATGTCACATCTTTCTCTTTCATTCCTCGGAAAACTTGAAACGCCTTTGCGATGCTTCCACATTTGGCATACATATCCATAAGTGCATTCCCAAGCACAATGCTCAACTCTTCCTGACCCGCCATCTCTGAAATCGAGCAATGCAGCTTCTCTCCAACATCCAAAGCTCCCAAATCAGCACAAGCAGATAGAAGGCTTAACATAGTAACCTCATCCGGGTAATAACCCGAAGCTCTCATCTCCTCGTGCATCTCGAACGCCCTTTGGTACTCACCACAAAGAACACATCCAGAAATCATTGTATTCCAAGTAACAACATCCCTCTTTGGCATCACATTGAACAACTCGGCCGCCTTCCCCATCTCTCTCTGTTTCACGTACCCAGTGATCATAACATTCCAAGAAACCAAATCTTTCGTCGGCATCTCATCGAAATGCCTCCTCGCCAAAACCAATTCTCCTCTTTTAGCATATCCAGCAGTCATGGCAGACCAAGCAACGACATCCCTCTTCGCGGTGTCATCGAAAAGTGCACTAGCGATCCTCATATCACCACAATTCGCATGAAAGTAAATGAGGGTATTCGTCGTAAACTTATTCCATTCAAACCCATGTTTCACAATCTTCCCATGAACAGCATTACCAGTTTTCACCCAGAAAAGCCTAGTACAAGCTTTCAGCACAAAGGGGAAAGTGTAACCATCCGGCTTCACGCAATGTCTTTCCATCTGGGCATACAAAGGGAGAGTAAATGAGGGCTTATAGCTCTGAGCTGAGCCCCGGAGCATGGTGTTCCACATAAAGAGGTCTGGATGGGGAATTTCAGCAAACAATTTGTGGGCATAATGAATAGCCGACGGGATTGCAACCGCAGAAGCATAGATAAGTTCTCTGAGAGAATGCTGATTGGAGTTGAAGCCATTGATGATCATCGAGGCGTGGATTTGCTTCAGGGTTCGGAGGTTGGTGCAATTTCGCCATAGATTCGAGCCTTGGTGGCGGCGGGCGGTTTTGTTTGTAGTGGTTTTTCTGATCATCGAAAATGAATACTGTACCATATTTCTCAAAAATTATAAAGTTTAGAGGTATAAAGCTAATTACTTTTTGCTCCTTATATTTTGGGAATAGTTTTATTTTTGACATCCTAATTTCTAAATTATATTTTGTTTTCTCTTATATTCCATCGGTCTTACTCAAATAATCAATTTTGTGTTACTAATAACAGTAATACAAAATGAACACTTTGAATAGGATGAAAAAAAATACTATTTATGTTCATCACAAAATGACACTTTTGCCTTTAGAAAGAAAGGTTGATATATTTGCACATTCAAATCCAACTTTTATAAATAAAAAAAAAAAGAAAGGTTGATTTAAGCAACAGTAAGGATAACATTATAATTTTAAAATGAACAGTATCAATGCAATATGGGTAAAATATGTATTTTAAAAATTAGAGAACAAAATAAAAATACCTTCAATATAGAGGGGCAAAAAGTAATTAAGCCAAAATATACCATGTTCCACAATGTACCCGGTTTAACCAAATCTTATTTTTAAGTTACACCGAACTGATCATATTAAAAGGTTTTCGCGGCGTGTCAGGTCTAGTTGGGTACAACACTGCACAATTATGACTATATGGTTCCTTTTGTAATTTTTAAACCACATATGATTTGTTTTGTAATTTTTATACTTTACGTGTTTCGTTTTGTAATATGAACAATTGATGAAAGTATTTTGTAATTTTTAAAAATGCAAGATTAATTTTGTATTATACCCAAAATTCAGGAAGGGAAATATAATTTAAAACAGTAGGAATAATTTCGTAATTACCCCCAAAATTTAAAGAGATGATGTAGTTCGCCTTTTTTTTTTTTCATTTCTTTATTGAATAAACTCCTGGAGGAGAAGTTTTCTGTGTTCGAGAGTATCAAATCACGGTTCCAACTTCAATTTTATATTTTATAATCAATATGTATCATTTTCAATAAACAATAATGTGTTGGACTCGTGTAGTGTCAGATGTTGCCAACTTATTTCAAACACATCCTAATATGTGTCTTTATATATCTATGAATTTAGAAATTAAGAAATTTAGAAATTCTGCAACCCATAAACCGATCGATGTTGAAAATTTTCATTTTTCGTAAATTTTAATTATTATTATTATTTTTCGAAATCAACGACAGAATCAGAAAGTACTAGAAGCTTAGCTGCTCAAAGTGGCATGCAATTATTGTTATTATTCCTTGATTTCCACTCTTGGTTGTCAAAACCAACCCGAAATTTACATAATTTTTCATTAAAATTAATTTATAATTCTTTCATGTTCCCCCGGCAAACTCCAGCTCTATATGGTCTATTTTTTTTTACTGGCCCTTTCTTTTTTCCCAATAAAAGAAATAGAAAATAAAAAACCAAAAGCCCATTCTTATGTTAATATTAGGAGTGGCAAAAAAACTCATTAACCCAAAAATCGCCCAAACCTATTGGGTTTTAACCCAATAAAACTCACCAAAAAAAATAATGGGTTGGGTGGACTTGGGCTAAATATGTAATGGGCGGGTTTAAGGTACCCCATTGGATACCCTAAAACCTGCCTATCATGGGTACCAAAAATACCTATCCAAAACTACCCTTAAAAGTATAAACAAAAATCCAACAACTCACCTATTTTAGTGAGCCCATTTTATTTTTTTCTTCAAACTTATTTTTTCTTTTTCTTTATTTTTCGTGTCCTACAATTACTTTGCGTTTTTCTCATTTATTCTTTTATAATATTTTTAAATTGTCCACTTATAAATACTAATTCAAAATTCGTTCGGGTTCCAAGTCCAGTTCAGGCTCAGGTTTCGGGATGGGTTTGGGTTCAGGCCGGTTCAGTTCGGGCCCATGGTTTTGGTCCAATTCTGGGCCAGTTTCCTACCGGGCCCAGTTTTGGGGCCAATTCGGGCCCAAGGTTTAGGCCCAATTCGGGCAAGTTTTTAGCCGGGTCCAGTTTTGGGCCTCGGGTCGGGGTCGGGGCATGCACGGGTTTTTATAAATATAAAAAAATTAAAAATTGTGTTTGGACAAAAAAAAATTACATACGATTAAATATAAAAGTATACAATTACAATATATAATATTTCAAATTTTAGAATAGATTCAAAAAATTAAAATCCGCTTAAAAAGAAAAAGGAATTAAAATGAAATTAAAAAAATTTATTAATAAACCATTAAATAAGCCTTACATTTTTGTATAATGGGTATTATGAGTACCGGGTACCCATCGCTACCCATTACCCATTTGAACTAAGACCATTAATTGAATGGGTAATGGGTACCCATTACCCATTAACTTAATACACATTTAATACCAGCCCAATACCGCCCCAACCCGCCCGTTTGACACCCTTAGTTAATATACTTCCTCTAATTCATTAGAATAGTCCACTTTATAATTCTATTTTTAGTAATAAAAATGGACTCTTCTAATGGAACAGAGGGAGTACAAATTTGGATGCAATAGTACATATAACGGGCCTAAATTTTCGCTCCCATGGGAATGTTGCATATTTGTGGGATAAATGCAATTTTTTTTAGAGCGTGATGAATATAGGAATTCCAAAAATAAAGATAAATTTTATTTCATATTTTACAATTGGCTTATTGCATTATTTGTAAGAATGCATTGGATATATATATATAATAATAATTTTCTGTAGAATTAATTTGGGTAACTTAAACAAATTAATTTGGGATCAAAAATGTTAAAATGTGAAAGAAAATAGACCAAAAGTGAGAGTTTGCATAGGAGAGTGACCAAAAGTGTAACGAGGATAAAGAGGAGGGATCAAAAGTGTGATTTTCTCTTTTAATAAACCGGTAAGTAATTAAGTCCCCACAAAACGGAAAAAAAAAAAAAAAAAAAAAAAACCACACACGCACACACACATTTTTAGAGTAGAAATTTATATGGAAAAGTGCGGACGTTTTCTTGGAGAGAATTTGACAATTTTTCGCTTAGTGCGTGTCATGCTTGCGCATGAGCCATGCTAATCTTCTCGAATCTTCTATGTGCGTGTGAATGGCTTGAAATTAGTGTACATATTTCATCATCTAAAACCTTTTTCTACAACGTATAACCTTTGCCGTGAGTGTTTCTTTGAAGGATCCCAAAAGGGGAATAATCTTAAATTCTCTATACCAACAAGGCAATAGGGAACAAATTAAGGTTCAAAGTTTCAAAAGAGCAGTTGCATATATACGATCGATCTTCATAAAGAAGACAGGAAATTTCTCATGAAGGGTGACGAATAATATTGTTGCATAAACAAACGGAGACAAAGAATTCGATCCAAATCTTGAATTACGAATGTTTTAGAATAGTGCAAAGTCAAAAGAAATCCTGTTTCAATAAAAATTATTAAGAAAAATCAGTCAACTCAACGACTAAGGAAACAGTGTCAATACAAGTGATCATTATAATAAATAATTCATTAGATTTAGAGGGTATGAAATTACGACATACGTGAGAAGTGATATATGATATATCAGAGATTAAACGTGATATGCATATTTTAATATACTTTTGGAATTAAATTCAATACTTGTTTTATTTAAAAAAAGAAAAAAAAGAAAGTATCACATGTTTCTGAAAAAATAAAAAATTGTGCGTGTGGTTAAAACTTGTGTCGGACGGTATAGTACGACCCGTATGACGCAAGTTTTTGCTTTACTATATTACGTTATAAGTTAACGTACATAAAATTTGTATATATATATTTAAATCCAATAAAATTACAGAATTACTTTTGCCATATATCAAAACAATTAAAAAAAGAAAATGAAAGAGAGCTTTAGACTCCAAATTTCCTCATTATTTTGGGATGATAATTAAAGACGCATGTCATACTTTGACACTTATTTTGACAAAACCACACATGGATAAGAGGGCTAAAAAGGCCGATAAACTTACCTTTGATACGATCATAATATTTTAACATATAGCATGCAAGTTCATACATACAATGACTTCTATTTTTATAAGGAAAATCGCATTTTTGGTCATTTTTGTTTGGGCCTATTGCATTTTTTGTCTCTTATGTTTCCTTGTTGCAAAAATAGTCTCTTACGCTTATATGTTGTTGTAGTTTAGGTTCATTTGACATGTATGACAAGTTTTAAACAGTCAAATGGGAGGCCAACGATTTTTATAGGTTTCTTGAAATGAAAAAAAAAAGTTGGGGCTTTAAATTCTCGTGATTTAATTTTATATTCTTCAATGGCACTTGCAATATTTTTTTCACATACCAAACAACATATCAGTTGGCTCGTTCTCAGCAGTTTCGGTTTGTCTTTGCAATTTATCTAAATGGGTAAAAAGTATTACACGGGCCAATGAAGAATATAGAAATCATGGAAAAATCCTAACTATTTTTTTCATTTAAAAGAACCAAAGAAATCGTTGACATCTAGTTTGGCGTTGGCCATAACAAGTTACATGAACCAAAACTGCAATAACATGCAAACGTAATAGATTATTTTTGCAGCAATAAAACGCAACGTACCAAAAGTGCAATAGGTTCAAACAGAAGGGACCGAAATTGCAATTTTTCCTTTTTTTATAATATCCCTCTGTTCTTTCTTGACGAGCTCTGAGTTAATCTTCTCCCAGGGTAGTTACAAGTTCACTTTGCCGTGCAAACAATTCCAATTCAAGCAAATGTTCCTATTCCGTAAACATTATTTGTTCTTTGATTATTTTGCCCACCTTAGTCAACCTGGGGAAAAGTTTTTCACCTCATCCTCATCCTCATCTATCTATATTCTACCCCCAAAGATCTTTAATGATCTCCTTTTGATTCCTAACAATGACGAGTGATTTCATAGCCTTTGTAGACATTGTTCCAATTTTACTGGATATTCCCGGAAGGACGACACGATTTCATTATAATATTAATTGCACAAAGAACACGAATCGATCTATACCTAAACTTTAAGATAGATAACCGAACATTTAAAGGTTGAGGGTTTAATTTCTCTATCCTTACTAATATTTATTTATTTATTTTAAAGCGTAGACAGATATAACCCCTCAGCTAGGCAAACCATTAAAGGGAATTGTTATTTGCAGTGACAATTTTACTATTTGCAGTAATATTTTCTTGTGAAAAATCTATAATGTCCCTTAGATTTTTAAAAAAAATAAAAGAAATCCTTTTCACTTTATTTATGGCCGATAATCACGAGGACAATCCATATTACACAATAAGTAAATAATCTATACATTTTTTGTACGTAAAATTGGTTTTTTTAACCAAAAAAAAAAAAAAACAATCTATACATTTTTCATGTTCTTTTCTTCTCTTTTGAAATTCTAATATTTCTAACGTGGTATTAAAGGCAACTTAATCCAATCACAGCTTTCGCGAATCCAACTTAAAAATGTTCTTGCACATAGGGGGCGAGACTCCGAGAGTTTCTTCCAAAATACCGCCAAAGTGGGCGGTGTTTTGAATCAAAGTACTGCCTACCACCCAAAGTGGGCGGTAGTTTGACCCCAAAATACATCCAACTTTGGGCGGTATTTTGGCAATGTTCCTGTAAATAGGGGGCGGAATTTTGGAATATATTTTTGTCAATGACGAGATTTCTGGCAAAATGTTTTCTATTTTTTGGATTTTTTTTGGCATAATCTCGGGCCAGACATGGTTTTTTTCTGTTAACAAACAAACTTTACATAAAAAAATGTATAGATTGTTTACTTACCGTGTAATATGGAAAATATAAAAAGGAGTTTTTTTTTTAAGCTAAAGGGCAAAATAGACTTTTTACAAGAAAATATTACTGCAAATAATAAAATTGTCACTGCAAATAGTATGTCCCTTTCTCTTATACCCTTTTGAATCATGTTAATTGCCTCGTAAAACCATAAAACTCCCCTATATGTGACCTTCAAAGTCTGTTTTTATAGTTTTTATGCTCTACATAATTCGTTTTGCGATTTTTATGCCCCACCCAACCTTCACTTTCTATAACAATTCAGGAAGGAGTGTAAATGTAAAATTGCTAAACAATATAATTAGTTTCGTAATTATACCCAAACTTTAGGAGAATAATATAATTTGTCCAAAATTTTACCATGTTAAAATGTACGTAGAAACTCATTCATCTGCATTGTAGGTTAAAAAAAAAAAAAACTTGCACTTCCATTGAATAATGAATGCGCTTTCATCAGTACGTAGCTTGCAAAATCAATTTAGCTTTTCGCACATGAGTACTAGATTTCTGAAGTAAAATATCAAAGTCTTTGATTCAAAGATATTACTTCTTTGTTCCAATAGAAAAGTCTATTTTGTGATACTATTTATCGTATTATAAAGTTAACATACTCTTTCAACATATCGGAGAGAGTATATCAAAGTGTTATATGTTCAAATTCACAACATATTCAAAACATGACTTTCCCAACGGAACATATGAAGTATAACTTCACAATATGATAATACATAAAGAAAGTAAAGATCATTTGTGGGTTTTCCATCCCGTCCTTCTAAAGGAAAAAAGAAAGAAAGAAATTAAAAGGGTTGTTGAAATAAAAATAAAAAGTTTAGAGGTTAAAACTTAATTAGTTTTTGCCCCTGATATTTTGGGAGCGGTTTTATTTTTGACTTCCTAATTTCTAAATTATATTTTTTTTGTCTCTTATATTATTTCTGTTCATTACAAAATGTGGTTGAACTGTTGCTATCCTTAACAAATGATAGTAAAATACTGAATACTTGCAACACAACTTTAAAATAGTATAATAATAAGTAAGGTTGATCCACAAAAAATAGAGTGAATAAAATTCCTTTTGAACCTACAAACTTCAGTTTGTTGGTTAGAAACCATCTTTGTGAGTTGAAGAACTCAAATGGTCACTTTTAACAAAACTACTTCAACAAAGATATAGAACAAAACAAGAGATTTAATTAATCAATATTAAACCTCTAGCAACATTTAAATCCACAATAATCGCATGTAATATCAATCATGAGCGCAATAACTTAATTAGCATGACATCAACTAGTTATAGATTGTTGAGATCCGCTATAGATACAACCCAGTTCTCGCTTATTTATTTGACAATTAGCAAGATCCGCTACAAACTCATTTATTCTCTAATTAGTACATAACTAGATCGAGATCTGCTACAGACACTTAATTAAATGTACCAAAAGCATCAATGAATTAGGAAAACCCGATTTTAGTATTTCTTAGTCAGATCCACAGCTAAGAAATACTAACCATGTACCTCCACTATCATGACAGTAACTTTATCACTAATTAACCTGATCCATTAGATATTATCTTAAATAATGAAGTTTAATTGGTTTTATCCATATCTAAGCCCAATAGGGTTTCTCTAGTTTTATTATAAATAGACGTTATTTGTAATAGACTAGATGAAGAGTAGAGCAGAGAGCAATAGACAGATCTCATTCTAGACAAAGAGGGTGCGAGGAAGAACTGTAGAGGGAAAGGGTAGACTAGAATTGAGGGCAAAGATGCTAACTCTTCTATTCTGTAAATTATCTGTTTGTTTGGAATAGTGTCTATTCCCGTGGATTAAACCACGTTAAATTGTTGTGTTTTCTTTTCTGTTTTCAATTCCACTGCATTATTCTTGTTGGAATATCTCTTCTAACAAGTGGTTTAAAGATCCTGAGAGATGTTTTTCCTAACATGTATTATATATTTATGAAATTTAGAAAATTCTGCTACTCCATAAACCGAAGATTTCTTTTTTCGTAATTTTTAAAAATTGAAATCAACGACAGAACCAGAAAGTACCAGAAGCTTAGTTGCTCAAAATGGCATGCAATTATTGTTAGTTATAATAATTATTAATTTATTATATATGTTCCTTGTATTCCACTCTTGGTTGTCAAAACCAACCCGAAATTTACAATATTAATTCATTAAACTACTCGTATCCGTATGACTTGGAAGCTCAAATTTATTTATAATTCTTTCATGTGTCGATTGAAAAACTCCAGCTCTACATGGTTATTTTTTAAAATTTTTTGAGAATAGCCTATTAAGTGACCGGCGGAAATAGTTTCTTTTTAATGTAGCAAAAAAATTACATCAATAAAGGAACATAATGAGTCTTACTTTCCAAAAAACCGATCTAGTCCCCCCTCCTCCTCCTCCCCACCCCACCCCACCCCACCCCCCATTTTGTGTAAGAGGCACAGTCCCCAAAACTCGCTGGGTGCATCCCGAAGTGCATAAACTGCTCCCTGTTGGTGTGTGCTTGCCTGCTTGGCTAGCCAATTCGCTGGAGCGTTCCCTTCCGGCCTGTAAAAGTGCGGGAACTCAAACTGCCGCTCCTCTGCCATCTGAACTATCTGCTGCCTCTACATGGTCTTTTTTTTTTTTTTTTTTTTTTTTTTGCCCTATAAAAAAAAATAAAAAATCAAAAGCCCTTTCTTTATCTTGATATACAAATTTGGATGTAACAGTACAATTTTTTTTAAATCTATCACATGTATTGGATCCAACAGTTAAAAATTGAAAATTAACTGGAGTTTATTATGAACACAAAAAGGATACCTTGCAATTAAGGAAAAAAGAACACATTTTTCCTTTTTAAGGAAAAAAACAAGCGCTCAAAAACATAAGAATCATTTATCTACAACATGAACAGGGTAAACTAGACAGGCGCCATATAATTATAGTTCAAGCGATGACACGAGTAAAATGTCATAATTTAGGGTTTAAGTACTATTACTATCAATATTTGTGCACTTAGAAGTAAAATTTGTCATGGTTTTGGAGGTCAGTCTCCAAAGTGGTGCGAATAGTATTATCAAGATTTGTCAATCTTAAAGTAAATTATTGGTTATATTACTTGGGTGGTCCCTTAAATTAGTTAGTTGTATTTCTTTGGTTCCTTAAGTTGAAATTATTTCATTTTGGTCCATTATGTTGACGGATTAGATTTAAATGGTCCCTAAAATCATTTTGTGAGAGATACACTATGTTTATAAGGACAAAATTGGAATTTTTTTACTGCCTATCAGGTCCCTGATCAAACTAATTCCTCAAGACAAAAAGAATTTACTTAATGTATATAGGTGGTTAATCATCGTCGACATCAGGGATCTCAATATCCCTACCTCGTCACATCTTCGACTGAAACAGGGTTAGCAACGATGACGTTCTAAGCGGTTCTAAAACCCTGATTGCCTTTCTTTGACCGTTTGATTCGGCCAAGTGTTGATGAAACTTTAAATTTTGTGTTCTTCGATTAGGTGGTTTATGGGTTTTTACATTTTACTATAACTTTTTTTTTAAGTTTTGTTTTTCAGTCAAAGTTGACGGTAAAATTTTTTTTTTCAATTTTGACATTGAAAAAGTAGTGTATCTCTCAAAAACTCATATGAAATGGCTTTGGAGACATTGAAAACCAATCTGTCAACTTAATTGACCAAAATGAAATAGTTTCATAATAACATACTAAAAAGATAAACCTAACTAACTTAAGAGACCAAACAAAGTGATAAAATCTAAATTATTGTCTAGCCTTTACTCGTAGACATTCTTTAATGAACATAATGTAAAAAAGAAAAAGAAAAGAAAAAACTAGACAATTAATTTGAAAAATTAAAGTTACGAAACTTTTGTGTAATTTGCCTTTATTATCTTGTGAGGCACTAGGGTTATCATTGTATTTTATTATTATTATTATTATTATTATTATTTAACTTTAATTTTAATAAACGGGTACAAAAAAATACACACACATCTTGAGAGTAGATTTTTATGGAAAAGTTCTGACATTTTCTTGGAGAATTTGCGTGTGAATGGCTTGGAATTAGTCTCACATATTTCATCATCCAAAACCTTTCTCTACAACGTAACATTTCCAATGTTTCTTTCTTTGAAGGATCCCAAAAGGAGGGAATAACCTTAAATTCTTAATACCAACAAGGCAATAGGGAACAAATTAAGGTTCCAACTTTCAAAAGAGCAGTTGGTAATAATTATAACTGCATTCGACCTTCGTAATTAATTAAAGAAGAAGAGGAAATTTATGATGAAGGTGACGAAAATTATTGTTGCATGATTAAACAAACGGAGACAAAGAATTGGATCAAATCTAAGGAAATTAATTGTTTAAAATTAATGCAGCAGCCTAATGACTTTATTAGATTAGTGCAAGTCAGAAGAAACATTGTTTTTAATAATTATATATTACTATTAAGAAAAATCAGTCAATTCAACAACAAATAATTTACAAGAGGGTATGAAATTAGTAGTTATAACTATATACTTGATGGGAAATTCCTGGCCGACGGGAGACTCCACCCCAACCTAAGCGTGCAACACTTTTTATTACAAGCGATAATTTTTAAAATAAATATATTTCAATCCTTATAATCGATATTTTTAAAATAAATATATTTCAATCCTTATAATCGATATTTGTGTTTCTCACTATAAGCAATATTCTTTTTGGAAAAACGTGCAATACGTCAACAACTAAACTCAACAATCAAGGGTTATAAGTGATACGCGATCAGAGGCTATACACGACATTTTTTTCTATTTTTTTTTCTTTTCCAAAACAGGTAATACATTAATAGCTAACCTCAATATATAAGAGATTATAAGTGATGCACAATACATAGTAGGTTATATATAATACATCAGAGGCTATATGTTATACTTTAAAAAAATAAAAATAAAGACTGTACATCAGCACTTAAGAACAATACATCATATGCTATACTTGACACGATACATCAGAAGTTATGCGCAATACTTCAAAAATAAACACAACTAGTACTTTTGAAACTAAATTCAATACTTGCATCTTGAAAAAAAAGGTATCACATGTTCTTGAAAAAATAAAAAATACATAAAAGATTCGTGTGATGGACTAGGTCTTTCTGTTGCGTCGGTGGATCTTACTGTTTGAGGCAATTTTTTGAGATACTTTATTATGTTATTAATTGAATAATCGCATATGCAATGAGTTATTTAGTTGCATATATTTATAATACATTCCAGACCATTATCAGTGGAAGAATAGTTTTGCGAAGGGACGGTAGGATTCCTTAAAAGTGGTAACATTGAAATCCAATGAAATTACAGAATGACTATTGTTATTTATCAATTAAAACAAATACTGTTGATAATTAAAAAGAATAAAAAAGAAAAGAAATCAAATCTTTGACTCCAAAATTTCCTCATTTTGTTGGGATAATTAAGGAGAGATGCATGCCATACTTTGACATCATGTGTTGAGAAAGTCATAAATGGATAAGAGTGGTAAAAAAGCAAGATAAATTAACCACCATTTGATAGAATCATAATATTTTCACCTATATCAATTAGTCATATTGGCGTAGTGGTCAAAAATTATTGAGCGAGAGATTTAAATTAGTTATGTATTTGTTTTGTGTCATCAGCAGCCACGAAGAGGATCTAAGTCCTCCCCGAATTTCTTTTAACACCAATACTAAAAAAAAATTTAGGGTTTGAAGAAGTATTCAGACCCCTCTAAACCCTCCAACTTCGCCCCCGAGTCATAGTATGCAAGTTCATAATGTATACAATGACTTCTATTTTTATAAAATTCCCATGTTCTTTCTTGTCGGGGTCTGAATTAATCTACTCTCAGGGTAGTTACAAGTTCATTTGACGTGTAAACAATCCCAATTCAACCAAAAATTCCTGTTCCTAAATCATTTCTTCTTTGATTATTTTCCCCACCTTGGTCAACCTTGGGTAAAAGTTTTTTCACCTCACTCGATCCTCTTCCATAATAGACTGCCACAAATTAAGGAACGAATCAATACCCAAAAGATACGTTATGGCATGGATCACTCAAAAGTCGAGTATAATTTATATATTTACTATTTTATTTTATCGTGTCAAAATTGCTAAGGTTTTAAGGTGAACGTTCAATTTCGCTTTCTCTTCTAGCCAAATTCTCCATTGGGGTGTAATAGATTCGGAACAGAGGCAAAACCAAGGTTCACACCACCCCGACCAAACCCCTCTTCCATCTTTATTAATAGTGCATGTTAGGGTTGATTTAGTTATTTATTATATGTATTTAGTGGTCAACAAAAAAAATTTAAAAATTCATACATTAATTCCATAAAACTTTTTCTTTTTCTTTTTTTTTTTCTGATTTCGCCTCTGATTTGGGCCCGTTACATAAGAGTGCAGAAGTTAATTTGTACTTGTTTTTCTACCTAAAAGTTGTGAATTTTACCATGTTGAAATGTAGTAACTCATTCATGTGTTGTAGATTAAAATTAATAATAATAAATTGTTTCATCGAGTACGTAGATTGCAAAATAAAGTTAGCTTTTCTCCCCTACAAGTACTAGATTTCGGAAGTAAAATTGCAAAGATACTACATTTTTTTCACAAAAGAAGTTATATTTTTGAAAATTAAAATTTATTGTGGGTAATAAGGCGTAATATATATTAGGAATAAGTAATTTGACACAATATTTTGCTACTTATAACCTTACTTTTTAAAATATTGATTAATTGTGAATTACACATATATGCATAATATATATATATATATATGACTCTTTTATTAGGACAAAAAAGAAGTTCTAAAAAAAAAACTCTTTTAGTGGCACGAAACTCATTTCATCTGATAGATTAGTCTTGTTTTGAAAATGTACAATTTTTAATGTATTTAAACATACATCACCTTAAATAGCTAATTTATTACTATTTGTTCTAGTCATGTCCTTATTTTTTAAGTGTGACAGTTAATTGTGAAGGACCATATATAATTATATTCTTCTACGTCACCATTTAAAATAAGTAATTTATAGCACAATATTTTTTATTTATATCCTTACTTTCTAGTGGGATAAATTTTTTTCTTTACCATATTTCCTTTTCATTAATAAAAATATATTACGAAAACAAATTCAAACTAAACTCTTTTTGGGTGCGTTTGGCGCACGAGAAAGGGGATGGGGGGAATGAATATCTGATTGCTAAAATTAAGATGCATATGCTTGGTACGTATAGGAATGTGATAATTTCAACTGTTATATTCTCTAAAAGGAATTTTAAGATTCCTTTAAAGAGAAATTCATCGATTCCCGGATATAAGATGTCCCACATTCCCATTCTCTTTCCCGTGCGCCAAGCGCACCCTTAGTGGGATAGTTTTTTTTTTTTTTTTTTTTGACATTATAAACACTTTATATGAGATTAAAGAAGTATCAAGGATAATTCTACTATCGAGACAAAATATTTTTTAGAAACAAGAGTCTTTAGTTAAGACAGAGACAATATGTATTGTTTCAACCACCCATTATAAATATATTTAAAGTAGTCAGTAAAATTTGGAGAGATAAATATGTGTCGAATTTTAATTTGGTGGCTTTGGCCTTTGGTCGTAAATGTAGAATAATTAAACTAAGTTTTCTATTAATTTATATTTCCTATTCGGTTAATGTTTTCTATTCGTTTGTTTCCTGTTTGGTTTCGTATTTGTTATAGAAAACATAATTGTTTTAGGAAATAGTTGCAATCTGAATCAGTGTAGGATTCAGGGATAGTTTAGCCTATAAATACATGCATTGGATTTCCATTGTAATCATAGAGAAAAATACAAAGATTAAAGAAAGCCTTGTGGCTGATGTTTGTTGGCGTTTACGGTTGATCGCAACCCAGTTTATTTTGCATCGGTTTATTGCTCTGCATAAGCTTTATTATTTAAGCTTTGTTTTCGTTTCCGTGAAGTTTGGTTATAGTGAAATCAATTTCAAATTGTGCAAGTTTGATTTTCGTTGCTGATGCATAGATCAATTAAAATTCAATTGATTTGGTCTTTGACTTCCTCGATCGACGTGCTGTTTCTTCCTTGATTTTGGGTTTGTTTTTATTTGGGTCCTGTAAATATCGTACGTCAGATCTGAAACCTTGCTCTGTCGAATATCTTTTCATGTGTTTCAATTAATTAATCAATTTTTCAACGTTAATTAATCTTTAATTAACTAGGTCTTAGTTAAATCTTACGTTAAAAACTTGCAAATGTAGCAAACAGAGGTCAGCAAAGCAAGGAAACAAGACAATTTGCTCAACAATACAAATTGACTAACACGGTTGAATGACGTCGTTTTGTTAATACATCGTCTTTTAAAGTTGGATGATGTCTCTTGCTAAGGAACACAAGCAACCTATCTTAGCTAGCTATGTCAATCTTTAGAAACATCGAAACAAAGATTATCAATCTTAATTGTGTATCATTTAAGTAGTCTTTAATTTAATTTAGATTGTTATCTAGCTTTGATTCGTTAACTTGAAATTTTTTAATTTTTGTCGCTCAATGTCGATACGTAATGGTCTTAAATTTAAATTTGACAAAATTTAAGCTATTTACGACTAGGAGGTGGATTGTTTTTAAGTTAATTAAAGGGCAAATAAAGTGATTCAACATTTTTTTTCCCATTTAATGTACCTATATACTAACTACTAATGTATGTAAATCTCACGTGTTTGTCAAAAATAGTTAAAATGTTGATGAATTTTGGGTATAGGAGCATTTCGAAACTATTTTTGAGGTCCATGGTTAAAAAACTTCTTTTTTTTCCAAATTGAGAGACAAAATAATTTTTAAAAAAAAGAAAAAAAAAAGAAAAAGCAAACGATGTTAAAAGATCAATAGAGTGATTTAACTAATACTAAATACAGTTAAAGCTTATATATTGTATCTGATCAGTATTTCTGATCAATGGTTTACGGTTTTAATCGACTCCACAGCCTGTATGGCATTAATCCTGATTTTGTTTTTGTTGTTTTATTTTCAACATTGCGTTTTAGACTTATTTTACTATTCTATTCGTCCTAATAGGAAATAAAAAATATTCTAAAATGTATTTTTTTTTTCCAGCCCATTCCATATAAAGAATTGTGTTTTTAAAAGGTACACATTTTTGTAGGTGATAAGGTATAATATTTAAAATTAGTAATTTGACACCGTTTTTATCACTTTTACCTTACTTTTTAAATATGAGATAATTGTGTATCACACTTAGGCTTCGTTTGATAATCACGATTCAGCACTTAAAATGAATGATTAAAAACTTATTCGCATTAAGTGTGTTTGATAACTGTTAGTAATAAGTCTTAATGAATTAAGTGATTCTGAAGTTAAGTGCTTAATTGATTAAGTGCGTTTGATAACGAAAGCTCGCGTAACTTAATTAAATAAGTGGATCTGAAAAACAAGTATAATTCCGGCCTAACAAATAAGTGATGAACGAATCACTTATGACTGAATCTGAATCGGAAAAAAATATTTTTTTTCTCTTTAAATTTTCTCCTTTTTTGTATCATTATTTCTTTTTTTAATACTTTTTAAATTTGATCAATTCAAAAAAAATCAAAATAAATTAATTTTATAACTATAAAAAATTAAAAAATAAATTATCATCTATTTTTATAACTTTATTAAAAAGTATAAATTTAATGTTAAAAATAAAATAAATTTTTTTTTAATAATTTAATAAGATTCAGACTTCAGTTTTCAAATTTCAGACTTCAGTCCTAATTTCATATCTTAAATTAAAGATTTTATCAAACAGAGTCATCTAATGAATTCAGATTTCAATTTCAAACTTAAGTTTTCAGACATAAGTTTCAAAAGATAATAATTTCGTTGGTTCTCAAACTTAACCTCCTATTACACTTTCATCCCCAAACTTGAAATTGTTTCTCTTCAACCCCCAAGCTGGCTTTCCATCTCCATACGTAGTTCATTGCTCAAATTTCAACCAAAACCAATCCAACGTCAAAAAATTTGGGATTTTTAGTTTGTCAATTTTTTTCTTGGAACTCTGTCTCCACTTTCATTATTCTATAAGATTTCAATATTTTGTGAGTTGTGTTCATCATGTGTCTATCGTTGTTGGGTTGTTTTTTGTCAAATTTGGGCGATGGACATGGAGATGAAAATTTTAAGTTTGGGACTAAAGAGAAATAGTTTCAAGTTTAGGGACGAAAGAGTGGCATGATCAGGCCAAGTTTGGGGATTGAAAAGAAACAATTTTAAGTTTGAGGATGAAAGTGTACATGAGTTTAAATTTGAGGACCAACAGAGTTATTATCTTCTTTTTCAATGATATTTTTATTTTTAAATGTAACTTAATTTAATACACATAAAATCATAAAACTTATTTGTTAAGTCGAGGAGAGTATTTAATTTCCCAATTTTATATTTTTAATATTGCTTTAACATTTACAAATGACAAAAACTTGTATCAGACGCGTCTGATAACGCATATTGAATTTAGCATATAAAATATCATAGTTATGTTATGAAAATATGCGTATCTAGTGTAGCCTATAATGTATCTTGTATTAAATTTATGTTTTAGTATATCGAGTTTAGCTATTAATGTATTGTAGTTATGAGTTTAGCCTTTAATATATCACATTTAGCCTCAATATATATTGCAGTTATATATGTTAAAATAAAAATATTAAAAAATATTACGTTTATCAAATTTAACCTCTAGTGTTTATCACATTTCAGAGAGGGTAAAACGGTTTGACAGAAAATTTCATCTTTAAAATTTTGGTTTTCAAAACACGTTTCTAAAACGAAATATTACAATAGAATCTAAATACAGTTGAAATTTTTGGAACTTTTTATTTTCTTAAAAAAATAATTTATGTACATTGGCTCTACCTCTACCTGATTTACACACCACCCCTTTCCTGGATGAAAAAGTGCGGGCCGGGAGATTCGACTACCATTGCGCTCTACCATTAAAGTGTGAGTCGTCACGGGCCGCACCGTGAAACCGATTCACGTTGCGACTACTCCTTTTATAATGTTTATTGGTTACGAGAATATTACGAATTTTATTATTATTTTTAGCTTTCATACTAATGCAAAGAAAACTAGAAAAAACATAAACTCGTAAATATTACAAGTGATATTGTTCATGAGTATGATACTCGTGAAAAGTTCCAAAGATAGTGATCACGAGTATCAATAATGCTTTTGCATAGTATCACTTTTAAGTTATACGAGTAATAAATAAATAAATAAAATCTTTCAAGAGCAGCACTTTTCGTGAAAAAAGAAAAATAAAAAATTAATAAAATTGAAAGAGTAAAGTAACATGCTACTCTTAAAAATAGTTGTGATACTCAAAGAGTGTGAATACCCTCGAACAACAACGAGAGTATCAATACGATTAAATTAAAAATAAATAAATAAAGCTATTGTTGGACGCGTGCGTCCAAACCTTCTCAAAATTTCTATCACATGCAAAAATTGATTTTTTTGGTGAGTTTTGCATTAAAGTATCGGAATTGTTATTTGCAGTAACCATTTTACTATTTACAGTAACATTTTCATATGAAAAGTCTATTTTACCATTTAGTTAAAAAAAAAAAATACCGCACAACATTTGATTTTATAGTTACGAGTACGATCCATATTACACGGTATGTAAATAACCTACACATTTTTTCGGATAAACGTGATTTTTTGGCCTATGAACGGGATTCTGAGAAAAATCCCTTCCAGGTGAGGTTTTGCGAAAATACTGCCCACTGTGGGAGGTATTTCAAAAATACATCCTACAGTGGGCTGTATTTTCTGAAATACCGTCCTCAAAGGGCGATATTTTGCCAATGTTCCTGTAAATAGTGTGAGATTTTATGGGAAATTTTTTTTTTTAATACTTAAGGGCAAAATAAACTTTGCACAAAAAAATGTTACTGTAAATACTAAAATGGTTACTACAAATAGTATGCCCCTAAAGTATTTGTTTATATATATGTAATTAACAATTTGGATACTTAACCTAATTCAAAAGGTTATTTAGTTAGTTGTAAATTACCTACTAATTAATTATGTACTTTGGTGTTTGATTTCAAGAGAAGGAAATTAGTTAATTTAAAATTAAAATGTCAAAAAAAAAAAAACCAACGCTTTCATTGAAATTGTATTAGAAACTAACAAAAATATTGCTAGGAATGACAGTATATTGCACCTTTAGACTACTACAAATCAAGTTTTCATCTTGTTACATGAGCTCGACTGAATTATATCACACCATTGTATTGTATATAGTTATGATAGATTATTTTATTTAAGAACATAAAATAAAATTGAAAGAGGAAAAAAAAAAATTTTCACGGAATGAAATGGGATGAGTTCCATTTGACTTTGGTCGTTTTATAGGAGGAAGCAGGCCAATACTGCCATGTAACATTCTACTCCATTCGTCCCATTACAAAAGTCCACTTTGTATTACTAAAACAGTATTATAAAGTGGAATCTTCTAATGGAACAGAGGGAGTAACAAAAAAATTACTCGTAATTGCTTTTGTAATACATGTATAATATATATATATAGTCCTATATAAAGAGTTTTATTTCAAAATAAAAAATAATATTATCCTAATAAAAGAATTCACTTTTGCTTTATTTATCTTGCATATTTTACTAATATAATAATGTAATGTTCACAATTAACCTTTACCTAAAAAGTAAGAATATAAGTATAAAATATTGTGTTAAATTATTTATTTTTTGTTTATAACTTATAATAAATTGTATACTTTTTCAAACGGATTATTTTAATTGAAACGATGAAATATATTATTGGGTAAATTACCAAAAACCCCTTTGTAGTTTGAAAAATTTATGGATGACCCCCTATGGTTTAAAACCTAGAGACAACCACTCTATGGTTTTGAAAGTATACCAGAAACTCCCTTGAGTTTTAAAAACTACAAACCCCCCCCCCCCCCCCCCCCCCCCATGGTTTTTAAAATGTTACATGAAATCCCCTTGTAGTTTTTGAAATTTTAAAGAACACAACAAAAAATATTTTGAGCCTCTTATGCTTTCAAATGTGTGAGGAGGTTCTTGGTAATTTTTTAAAATCACAAGGGGGTTCTTTGTAGTTTTTAAAACACATTGGAGGTTTTTGGTATACTTTTGAAATCACAAGGAAGTTGTCCGTAACTTTTTAAACCATAAGGGGGTCATCCATAAATTTCGCAAATCACAGGGAGATTTTCCGATATTTGCCCTGTATTATATTTAGAGCTTAAAATTGGAGATACCAATGCTATAGTAAACAATGGACAAACATTGGTCAACACACGCAACTCGTTAAATACGTTATTACCAAACCATGTATTAGTTAATGAATTTTTTTCACAAGAAATTAAATATTTTATTTTCACCAAGACTTATATATTATTAGCAACCAAATCCTGAAATCCATATCTATCAAGTCAAATTATCTTCAAATATATGATTATATATACCCAAGCGCCATGAATATACAGAATTCGATTTACTTTTGAGTTCAAAAGCTTGGGAATATACATATGCACAGCACACATTATTTGTTCTAGATTCACTCCATTTCACTTTAATAAATAATGTTTATAGATTTTTGAGTATTCTTTTAATAACATTATTGTTTTACGTACATTTAAAATTTTTATGGGAATCCAATGGATGAAGACATATTTTTACGCTTTTGGGTGCATTTAGCGCGCAAGAATGAGAATGAGAATAAAAACATTTCATTCTTGGGTCTAGAATAGTCATTCCATAAAATAATTTTGAAATGTTTAAAAAATGTCATAAAATGATGAAAATATTAGTTTCATATTCTTAGGTTTATTTTTGCAAATATCATGTTTGATTTTTTTTTTTCTTTTTCTTGTTGAGGTGATTCGATTATGAAAATAATTAAATTTGCAGTCACAGTTACATGACACTCAAACGTAGAAATTTCATTTTTCAGAATCACTTAACTACTATTCCATTCATTCTCATTCTCGCATGTTAAACAAACTATTTGGAAAAATGCAGAGAGGGAGAGAGTTGGTTATCAACCAATAACCAAAGGCACCTTAATTACTTCCAGAAATGATGAATATCAACGTAGTCCTTGACTGTCAATTTCATGTTACATCACAACTTTGGCCTTTACATCAATTGTGTCCCATTTCTCAGTGACAATATTATTTTCAAAGGCTCCAAACTGCTTTCACAATAATAGTAATTAATATTAAAAAATGTATAATAAATAAATAATAACTCACATTAGAAGAAAAGATTCAGTTATACACAATTAATCTAGACAATATCTTTCTGTTCAAAAATGGAGATTTGAAACTACTCCACGCAAAACAAATCATAGTCAATTAACAATTGGAGGATTTCTTCATGGAAATGATTATACATTCTCTTTATTTCAATAGAAGAGAATTATTTCAATTTTTTTTTCTCTCAAACAGAAATGTTTCTTTTTTATTTGTTTACTTTTTATCTTCATGTTAATATAATTACATGTAATATACATTTAATCTACGTACACTTCAAATGTAAGGATATACATTAAATTCAAAAAATATTATAAATTATTCTCTTGGTTCTACTATAAGAGTTTTCTTATATTTATTTTAGTGGGATACGGAGATATTTATTTTTAGTGTCGTATATTAAAATTCATAATGAGTAGTACATTGCAAGCAAGATTATTATTATTATTTTTTTCTATTAATTAATACCCTTCAAGCTAGGGTCATTTTAATAGTTAGGAACACTTTGATTTTTAAGGATTAAAATTATATTTCCGAAAAGGGATTAAAAATAATTTTTATTCAAAATATTTTCTCTCTTTTTTATAGTAAAATAAAACTTCTCTTTATATATATATATATAATATGTGTATAGTTTGTTGGTGGAAACAGATAAATTAGTATAAGAAAAACATGCTGCATTCAAAGAAGCAGTTGGAGACAATTCAAATATTCAATTGTCAATATATAAGTGAACCATTTCTGAACGCAAGAAGAAGATATATATGAATCTATCCAGCAATAAACTGACAAAATGCCTGACGCTTTTTATGATTTTTTTTTTTTTTTTGTGGCAAATCGCAAAGGATTTAAATCAAACATTGTATTATATAAATTACTCCCTCCGTTCCATAAGAAGGGTCCACTTTGACCGGTGTATAACTTATTATGAATATTAAGGTACAATAACTAAATTAACTAATTTTACACCTTTTATTTCATTTATAACCCCATTTATTAAGTATGAATTAATTGTGGATCACACATGGTTATATTAGTAAGAGTAAGAGAAGTAAAAAATTTGAAAGTGGACTCTCTTATTGGAACAAAAATATTTTTCAAAATGAACATTTATAATGAACGGGGAGAGTAATTAATTACATAGGCACACTAGCTATTTGCCAAATGAAGCTGCACAATTTGCCAGCTCACATAAATTGATAGCAATCATTCATTGATCAGGAGAGGAGGGTTGGGGTAGTGATAAAAAATAAAAAATAAAAAAAATCTTGTAATCTCATGTTTATACTTTGTGACATGAAAGAAATAAACTATAATAATAATCGTTTGTCGGGACATATATATTTAAATATGGACTAATTAAGAATTAAAATCAAATTAGAAACTATATATATGATTTTAGGACAAATGAGGACCCTGCATTAGAGAGAGAAAATAACTTTTCTTGATGACCTTAGATTTATATCTTGGAGATTGAGGGTACGTAGTTATTAATTAGCTATAATATATATATATATATATATATAAATATACATTATCACCTTTTTTCAAAAAATAACACTCTATCCTCTGGATGTATATGACTGTGTTATCTTACGTGGTGTAGTGAATGCATCAAATACTCTCTCCACATTGAGACATTATATATACTCCCATATCTTCCACTAGAATAGTCCACTTTCAAAATTTATTTTTGTTCCAATAAAAAAATCCACTTTCAAATATTTTACGTTTCTACTCTTACTAATATAATAATGCGTGATCAATCATTAACTCACATTTAAAAAGTAATGAAATTAGTGAAATAAATAGTGACAGATTAATTATTTAGATGTTGTACTTTAAAATTCATAATAAGTTGTAAATTTTTGAAATCAAACTCTTTTAATGAAATAAGTACGAAATAATATATTTTAATCAACCTTGGTACCACTTTGGAAATATCATTCTCTACCGCACATACATACTACACTATAATTTCAATAGTAATGCTACTCGAAACAATAATTTATAATATATGTTTAAATGTGTTATAGTTTGAATTATGATTTTTTTTTAAAATACAATTTGTATGTGAGACATACCATTAATATACTTGGTGACATTAATTTGAGCACTGTTTTTTCTTTTCTTTTTTAAAAAAAATTGATTTATAAGCAAATTAATCGACCATATATCAAATGGCTAATGCAAACAACTTATATCTGATTCTAAAAACAAAATAAAAATAAAAACACTCACACAAGCTATAATAAAACAATCTCTTTTTTTGTTTTTTTTGTTTCACTATATACACCTAAAAATAGTATTATTTTTAATTAATTTTATTTAATCATGTTTCTTTTGATGTGACGGTCTATTTGTAATTAAATATTATGTAAAATTAAGTAAAAGAGAGACAGGTCGGTCTTGAGCAGAACGTACGCAATATATATAAAATTAGGTAAAATCGCAAATAGTAAGTAATCTAACAACTAAACCGTTGATCCAAAGTCAGCACGTTGATTCTATGTACAACTGATAAATGATCATGAGATGCTGCAATATTAGCTATGTATCTTTAATTTTGAGATGACATTGCATGCAAATTGATCCATTTCATAGCATATACTCCTTCCGGTCCAAAAAAATAAAAGACGGTTTTAGATAGAGTAACAATTTTTAAAATAAATGACATTTTAACAAAAACATAAATTTCTTCTCAACTTACTCAATCTTGATTTAACTTATTACCCAGGAATTAGTGATTATCTTAAATATCTTTGTGGTATTAATTGAACTACAATTCCAAAACTTCGACTATTAAATTACAGTAGTTAAGGAATTTTTTGTGACTAAAACGAATTCTTAATTTGTGTGAAAAACTCTAAAGGGTTTATTATTCTGGATAAGTGGATATATATAGATATAGATATATTTATTAAAGAAATTAAGGGTAAACTACATCAATCATTCTTCGACTTTAGTCATATTTTACTTTGGTTTCAATATTAAAAATTCTTTAATTTCATAATTTGAGTTGATTATTTTGATAAATACATTCATTGGTGCTTTGACTTGGACTATTATTTCTATATGGTCTCTAAATTTTTTTAAAAAGTTTAATTTATGTTTCTTAACTTAAAAAATAGTTGTAAAATTGTCCCTAACTCAAATTTTAACAACATAAGAGCTATTCTCAACCAGTAACGTGAGCTGTGTGAAGCCAATTTAAGGAGCAAATAAAGTGATTTAATATTTGTCTTTTATATTTGTTGCCTCTACTAACCTCACGTGAGTCTCAAATGTTGTCAAATGTATACAATGGCAGATCTCACTTTCAATATATTTGTACCAATTAAACAAAATTAAATTCTATTATGAATTATAATAAGTGACCAAATTGATTTTTTTTTTAATAAGGACAAATGATAGTTAGTAGTCTTAATGACAATTACCTCCTTATATTTTAAAAATACATAATTATACCTCGATATTTATGAATTAAACTGTCATTTTGAAAGAAATAATAAAAATAGAGACGTTTAATTTTAAAATGTATGAAATACTGAACTTTACCATTTATGACATTATTAATTTATTTTTCATGTTATTTGAATGTGAAATATATACCGAAAATAACCTTAAAATATGATGTTATATATTTTTTTCTATCAAAATAATATCTTAAACAACATAAAGATAAATGACAAATGTCACATACTAGGGTTAATTTTGTTATTTCATATTCTAATAACATGAAAAATAAATTAATGTTGCCACACATTCGGGTTAATTTTGATATTTCACATATCTTAAAATAAAACTTCACTATCTATAATTTTTTTTTCTATTAAAATGACACTCTTTAACAATAAATACAACTGATAATTGTGTATTTTTAAAATATAGGGATACTAAAACTATTATACTGGGAGGTAATTGTAATTTTTCATTTTAATAACAAGGACCAAAGGGCAACATTATATCTGGATAGAAATGGAAAGAGGATTAGCGTGATTTAAACCCTTAATTATATATTTATATATCGAAACTATATATGTGGACTATGGAAGCTGGCATAACCCTATAAAATTGTTAATTTGCCAAAATGATGATGATCTACGTAATGAGCTACTTAACCAAAAACTAAAAGAAAACAGTCTCTATTAACAGATTACTCATATCGTGTTTAAATTTACTGTCATGTCAAAAATGATCACTTAAGAATAGCAATTTGGATCAAAATTGTCACTTAAAAGTAACAATTCGGATCGTAACGGCATTGACGGATCGCCTATAACATCTTGCCACCCCATTATTACGTACTGCATCATAATTCTATTGTTTTTTCAACTTCTTTAATTATTGAGATTAATTTTTCATAATTGAACATATAGACTTGATCACAAGAGTTTTTTTTTGACAGTTGAAAAATGGGTGGAAAAGGTGAAAAAAAAAAAAAGGAAGTAAAAACTTAAAAAGTCGTATGGAAGGAGGGCTTTCAACATACGTGTTCCATGAAACTAAGCAGCAACTTCTTCTACCCACATAAATATATGAAAGCGATACTTATATTACCTAAACCTTTTTTTATTTCTCTCTGGGGATTCCCCATTGGTCTTCCACAGCCTAACACATCCATCATCTATGGGCCAAATCCCTTCCTCTTTTTTTTTTTTTATATATATATAAATTATTTATTAGGCCGTTCGTCTTGCAATGTAAGTCATTCTATCTTCTCAACTTTACTTCAAAATATAAACCATTCTAGCTATTTTTGATACTTTATTTTTAGATTAAACATTTAACTGCCTATATTGATCACAGATTTTTCACCGATTTAGTAGTCATTTTGAAACCCTTTTTAATATGCGTGTTGAAATTTAAAATGACTTACACTGTGAAACGGGGAGAGTATTATTAAGATTTTCGGTTGTTTCCTTCAATTTGGAAGCAAGATTTAAATAATTCATGAGGAAAGATTTTGACCTTCTAATGCACAGGGACAAATGTCTTCCATAATATTATATAAAAACCCCTACTATTTCTCTGTCCCTGCATGTCTGTGTGTATAAATACACACACTTCTGAGCTGTTTTAGTTTTAATTTACAAACACAAAAACAGTCTCTTTTTACCTGCAAAAATGGAGGGATCTCAAGAGAATGGCTTAAAGAAAGGGCCGTGGTCGGCTGAAGAAGACGAACTACTGATTGATTGTGTCAAGAAACATGGGCAGGGAAATTGGCAGAGAGTTCCCCAGCAAGCAGGGCTCAATCGCTGCGGCAAGAGTTGCCGGCTTCGATGGACGAATTATCTGAAACCCGGTATTAAAAGGGGCGGATTCTCTGAGGAAGAAGAAGCAACCATTATTGCCCTCCATAGAAGACTAGGAAACAAGTAAGTTTCTTTGTATATGTTCCTTAATTTGGTACTTTTGATTTGGATTCATACCTTTTGGGGTAAGAATATAGTCCGGTCGCTCAATGATTCAATTATTTGATAATAGTTTTAGTAACGTAAATTACTACGGTGAAGGTTATTATCAATAATTAAATCATTCAAGAACTGAACTATAGTTTTTTCAACTTTGGCCCACTTGTTTTTGAAATGCATTCTTTCACTTCCTTACATGATCATTATTTATCATAAGATACACTTTTGTCCTCCAAAAATAATGCTGATGGTAGCAAAGTAGGGGTAAAAGTGTCATTTTATGATCAATAGTAACATTTCATGCCCAAAAAATGTATTTTGAAAGGCAAGCCAAAATTACTAACCTAAAAATACAGAGAGGAAAAAGCTATTAAGCCTTTTGATCGTCACGAAAACTGCTCCTTCTGTCTTGCTAAAAAGCATGTTTCCAATGATGTTTTAGGTGGTCGAGAATTGCAGCTCACCTTCCGAGAAGAACAGACAACGAGATCAAGAACTACTGGAACACGCATTTGAGGAAGAAGCTTCTCCGAATGGGAATCGACCCGAAAACCCACAAACCGATCCCACCCGATCTCAACAACATCCTCAACAATCTTTCCCAGACTCATCTTTTCACAGCTTCTTCTTCAAATCTCTACAATTGCATGAACCCTTTGGATGCAGCCGCCCTTAATTTGCAGGCAAATGCCAATGATTTGATCAAAATCCAAATCCTCCAAAACATACTGCAACTTGTGAAGAACAATCCAAGCCCACTCCCATACTTTCAGGGAAATATTAATACTTTTAGTACTTTTGATCATCCCTTACCCTTACAGCCTGATTTGAGTAATATTTCTTCATTACTGAATGATCAAAATCAACAGCCTTCGGCTTCGAATTCTTTTCCATGGTTTGAGGGTGAAACTATAGTTTCTCCAGAGCCGTTAACATCTGTGAATGACAACGTTAAATTTGGTTCTTCCTACGTTAATAATAATATTCCAGAATATTCTCTTCCATCTTTAGTTTCAATAACCCCAGAAAGCATCCAGCCAACCCCTGAAACCAATGTCTTTGATGCATGGGAAAATCTTGTGGATGATGATGAAGCCAACGGTTCTTTCTGGAAAAATATTTTGGGGTGAAGATTGAACATATAGTTTTGTACATTAGTATTTGTTAATTTCTTTGAAATCTTTTTGACGGGTGAAATCTATGGAGTTTTTAACCCGTCAAGAAAATAGTTCTTCTGTTCAATTTTTTATGTCTCGTAAGTGTCCCACTATGATCGGTAAAAACAAAAGAAAGTGGCAGAATGACAGAAGATCCGTTCCCTCGAAGATTTGGATCACCGTGATGGAGTCGTGTGATGTTAGTTACTTCTACAAGGCACCTTTTGGGGGTAGGGCCTGCCTATGTACAAATATGCTCGAGAGTGGATATATGTCATTGTCAATTTGATGTGTACATGTATAATTTGGTTCATGAAGAACCTTATTAATTATTAGTATTGGTGTCAATTTGATGTGTACATGTATAATTTGGTTCATGAAGAACCTTATTAATTATTAATATTGGTGTTCATTTCAGCAAGTGTTTCATAAATTAGTTACTTTTATTGTAATTAATTATTTTATTCAGGACAGTTTTGATTGAACTACATCAAATAATATTTAATATGCATGGAAGCATCTACCAATTAATTAGTTGGCACCTGCCATAACATAAAATATATACGAGTAGTATTAGTATATATTGAAGACAATGTTTGATAATATTGATTAATTAACACCGAAAAAAAAGGGAAAAAAAAAACTGTTTGATTGAGGGCAGAAATATATATATATATATATATATATATTTGTGTACTCACTTCAATCTAAAATAAAAGCTATTTTTCAAACAAATTAAAAATTCGTTTAAACAACAAGAAAACCATTTATTATTGTAATTTATTAGTACTAGGAGTTTTGGATCGAGTTTTAATCCTGGTTTATTTAGATAGGTTAAAACAAGCGTAAGGTAGAAAAGTATATATATTTTTATTAAAATATCATTTATTTTGAAGATTGTTACTCCATCTCAGATGACTTTTATTTTGAATTGAAATGAGCAGTTAATTTATTGAGTGAATTAAGAAGGTAATGTTTGGTGGCGGCTAAGATTTTGCCGACGTCGAGCCAAAATCTATTGATAGGAGACGGTCAATAATTTGCCTTGGATGGATATTTTTCTATTTTGGGTTGTTGTGTTTGGTGTGTGTACCTCTTCACGAATATTGTTAAATTAGAGGGAGATAAAGAAAAACCAAAAAAAAAAAAACTAGATGATTTTTCCAATGCCTAAATCAATTGTCAGAGATACAACATTTGAGTGAGTGTAATATTTGTGTAATTAATAATAAAGAGAAACAAACCTAGATGTTTGAATGCTTTTATACTTCTTTTGTAATGATCTTGTGGACGAAGCCAACTTTCCATTAGTCTACGTGTATATATTATTCATCATTATTCTGTTAGTAGAGACGTGATTTACTCATTCTAAGCATTAGGGACACATGTCTTGAGGTAGTCTTCTTGTAGAAACACGTGTTTAAAAGTGGTTCTCCTATAAAAAACGTGACTGAATATAACTATGATATATTTCGTGTGTAAATGTCATTTCATAAGGACATTAATTATATTTAATTATACTTGCCTAGGGCTAGAGGTGATCACTATTAAATAAATTATTCAAAATAAAGGGAACAAAATGAAAAGGTACAATAATATAATTGTAAATTGAAGTGAATGGATTGTAAATAGTTTTAATCCCTCATTAACTAATC
Organism: Leptodermis oblonga; assembly: GCA_016801395.1. Taxonomy (NCBI): domain Eukaryota; kingdom Viridiplantae; phylum Streptophyta; class Magnoliopsida; order Gentianales; family Rubiaceae; genus Leptodermis; species Leptodermis oblonga. Next base: position 7,731,554 of record CM028757.1, read on the forward strand.
AGTACTTGGTTGTGTGGCATCAAACCTATATCAATCCATCCAAAACTTAACTCCATCGTATTCACTCCATTCTAATAGAAGAGTCCACTTTAAAAGGAAAAAAAATTATTTTAATAGAAGAGTCCACTTTTAAATTTTTTTTTACTCCTCCTACCCTCACTAATATAATTATGTGTGGTTTATAATTAGTCCATACTTAAAAAGTAAGGATATAAATGCAATAAATAGTATCAAATTAGCTATTTTAAGCGTTGTACATTTACACTCATAATAAGTTATACATTGATCAAAGTAGACTCTTTTAATACAACTGAGGAAATAACCTATTAAAGTAGGGAGGGGTTCTAAGGCAAAAATTGGAGTCTTTATATTATGTTAGAGATGATCATAAATTGTCTATTAGAGCTGATGTACAATTTCTGTCACATTTGTATTGCCAAATCCATTTACAACGTTTTAGGTTAACGTCGATTTTTCACATCATATTATAAATGGATAATATTTTAGTGGATTAATCCAAATTTAACCTTCCAACTTTTATGGAAATAAAAAGTAAAATGTACGATGTTAACTATCCTTAATTTGCAGTTAATCATCCTAAAAATGTCGAATCGAAAAGATAGGAGATGGAGAGTGTTGGTCCTAAAAGACGAGGAGCCAAAAATAACAGTCCCTGCCTAAAAATAATGGACCGAAACGTCAATATTGCATAGTGCTGCAATGATTATCGAAAATGTAGTTTAATATTGATGTTAACAAAGTCAGATGTTTGTTACCTATTAGGTAAGATAACTTTCGTATAATTTAAGCCACTAACCTCAAAGAAAGCAACTAATCTATACTCTTAAAACTCAATTTGTCTTAGGATTTGAAGTACTTTAACTCAAGTCAAAGACTTAATCGATTAAGGTCAAATCACAGCTCCAGATCAAACCAAACCATAGTTTTAGAATCTTCTGTGGCCTCATAGGCTAAAATGTACCCCACAGAAGTCTAAATAAATTTCCAGCCAAACAAAGAAAAAGAGGAGGAATCCTGACGTTTGAATTCACCCCTCCACAGTAGTCCGATGATGCGTTAGAGGGTAGCAATCTCTGGCACCACAGAAAAACACGACATGAATTCGACATTACGACAAAGGTTACCTAAATGATCGATAGATAGACAAATATGCAGAGAGAGAGAGAGAGATGGTTATGTAGCCTGCAAAAGGGATGCCTGAGATGATGCTAAAACTATCAAGACTACCACTTCTAACACTGCATCAGGATTATATTACAGAGGACTGCAAGTACAGATATAGCTCCAAGGTTCGGAAATGAGATCCAACTATCTTAAACTTTTCAAATGCCTTGAAGAGAAAATCTTTCTTGGTTACCTGACTGATATATATGAGTACTCGAACAACCGATAAATACACATTTAGTGGGAAAGCAAAACGATGGATGAACTGGTGCTTTTTAAGAAGTATCAAGGGAAGAATTCAATATATAACTAGCAGCATAACAAGAAAACAAATAGAAGTTACCTTTTTCTTCTTCTTTTTCCACTTGAATTCAATATTATGCCAACTGTATGCAAAAGAAACTAGCGGCACGTCAAATACTAGAGGAAAATGAAACCAATTCATTTGCTCAGTATTTCCTGTACTAGTATGACAAGATTACATTCCCAGACAAAGCGATCTTAACAAAATTGGAGAGTCTAATTCCTTTATATTTCCTGTAGAATGAATTCTTTCCACTGTCAACACCAAAACCTTGTCAAGATACATCCAAGTTTATGAATATCCAACAACAAACACACCATATTTTCAAATCTTTAATATTCTTTCTTTTTCGGTTGCTACCTAAAACATAAACGACCTCAAGAAACAACCAGTATCCACATTTAAGGTTTGATTACTAGCATATCAGAGAACAGGGCTTGATCAGAAAGCACAACAGAGAAGGATACCACATTTGTTATGAGAATTTGCTCGCAACTGAAATTTTCAGTACACGGTTGTTCTGCTTATTTTCATGCAACATTAATACTGGAATATGCTAAAACAATAACTTACAAAAGAATAAGATCAGCTAAATCAATTCACCTGTAATGTTCTGTCCTTGAAAAGGCCTATTAACTCATTTGCACCATTGAGTTATTATTGTGATTCCTGTCCAAAAAAAAAAAAAAATTTAAAATTAAAAAAAGAGGGGGAAAAAAAAAAGAACAACTCTCAGTCATCAGTTTTCAAAAGAAGACCAGTAGGATTCTGAAATGCAGAATACAATGTGAGCTGAAGCAACGATCTTGCCCGGTAACCAACTAGAGGCTAGACTCTAGAGTACATGCTCTGCGACAGTTGTAATTAGGGCTGCAACCTAAAACAACCATAGGGAAAAGCATGAGAAGATATCACTAACTCCATGTCTCATCTGGACAAAAAATAGCTGACAAAATGAACAAGGAAACTACTGGAGCCAATCGCATGAGGCAGTTTCACCTGCAATCGCAGCTTTCTTACAACAGATGCGTAGTGAAGGGATGCAAATATACTCCATGTTAGGCTTTATAAGCATGCAAGTGTTGAGAAAAAAATATGTTAATAATGAAAGAGAAATAATGAAGAATATGCCAAGTTGCATAAATAGGGTACACTGAAATTAACATCTGAATTTCACCTTTTTCATCTATATACCTAAACGTGATACCCCCCAGGCTGAGGCCGAAAGGTATTCTCAGTGCTTTTCTTGAATTTCTAATAAAGAGAACCCTAACACTGAGCTGCTGATTCTCATTTATGTTTTCAAGTTTAAGTCTAAAATCTGTATGAGGCAACAACAAACTTGAATATTAGCTGAAACCTTGAAAGATAAATGCACTCATGATAAGCCTTTACCATAATAAGCTCACCAAGGGTACAAATTCAGAATAAGATGCCGATAGTTTGTATACAAATATGCAAATGATGCCAAATGAGGAGGCAAAGCTAGATAGTCAAAACATTATGTATCCAGATGCAGCATATCTGGTATTATACCCCACATATCATGGAAAGACATAAATATGCATAAAACCATTTCTTTGTCCACTTCAAGTCATTGAGAAGTTCAGGAAAGCATTCTCACAAAGTCATTAAAGATCTTGCAAGGGGTAACTACGACCATCGAGTTCCATCTAGCACAGAATCTCTGTTAAAATGCAACGCATTGCGAGAATCTATAGAATGGATAATATGATACCATATTCCCTTTTGATACAAAGATCATTGAACAAAGGAAGCACAGATGTCAAAATTCAGGACTCATTTAACCATGCACACCTCCTAGTAGCGGAATAGATACAACAGCCAAAACAGCTTCTAGTTGAGGTGAAAATACTATGCAAAAACTACCCCTTTTTAAGTCTTCCCTCCAGGACTCAGATCCTTTCATGCCTTAGGAAAGCCACCGTTTCATCGTCTGTGCACCACCTAATGTAAACATTACCGTAATAAGTATCTACTAACCTTTTGCAACTTTGATATAAGGAAAAATATTACTTAACAATCCAATTTTAGGCTACTGTAACTTTCCATTCAAATCTGATGTGAACTTTGCTGTACTCTTAACCTAGTAGAAAATGCATCCATATTTGGAATTTCTGAGGCAAAACATTAGTTAGCATTCGAAGTCTAGGCCAACGAAACTTTCCACATTCAAATCAACCCTACACTACCCAGATCTTGGCTCAATAAGAGACTATTAATAATTCGGCGGAATCTAAGTCTAGGTTAATGTTTTAACACATTATCTGTGAGCCACCTAATTTAAACGTTGCTGTACTCTGTAACCTAGTAGAGAATGCATCAACCTTTTGCAGTTTTGATGTATGGCAAAACATTAGTTAGCATTCCAAGTCTAGGCTGATGAAACTTTCCACATCCAAATTAACCCTACACTAGCTAAAATCCTGGCTTAATAACAACTACTGCAATTTTACAGAAATCTTTAATTACAGGAAAATGAGAATGGGTACCAGCTGTTCATTACCTTCCGAAGATCTCCCAAAAAAATACTAAAAGTGGTCAGTGTTAGTTGGGTATGATGACGAAACCACATACAACAAACGACTCCAACAAAAAGCGGTGCAATCAGACAAAAGCATTAAACCATCACCGCATCAGGTTTTGAATCTCCCGATTTTTCTTAAATGGCTAGCATAAATAAATATTTTCCTTCTACAGAGGCTCCTGAAACGAACACATGGAACTGAAAATGCAATATCATCCAAGGGAGAAAAAAAATGAGACTAAACCATTTTAGAAAAAGATCCAGATAAGAACCATGTACCATAAAATCAACAAAAGCATTTTAACAAAAGCCATTCAAGGTCATGCAATGGATAACTCTGACCATCAAATTCCATCTAGCTTAGAAGCGTTAATTAAAAAGCAACTGATTATGAAATTTTATACAATGGACAACATGAAATGTGTTCCCTTTTGGTACAAAGATCATTCAAAAGCTGAAGCTCATATGTCAAGATTGAAGATTAGACTGATCATGCACACCTCGTAGCAGCAGAACAGATACATCAGTCAGAACAGCATCTACATTGACATATAAATACTATGCAAAACTCCCCCTTCATACACCTGCAATCCAGGACTCAGATCCATTCATGCCTTAAGAAACACACCGTCTCATTATCTGTGAGCCACCTAGGGTAAACCTTGCTGTACTCCATAACCTAACAGAAAATGCATCAACATTTTGCAATTTTGATGTAAGGCAAAACATTAGTTAGCAATCCTAGTCTAGGCTAATGAAACTTTCTACATACACATTAGCCCTACACTAGCCCAGATCTTGGCTCAAGAAGAACTACAGCAATTCTACATGAATCTCGAATAACAGAAAAATGAGAATGGATACCAGCTGTTCATTACCTTCCAAAGATCTCCCAAGAAAAGACTAAAAGTTGTCGGTGTTAGTTGCGTACAATGATGAAACTACATGCAAAAAATGACTCCAAGGTAAAGCGGTGCAATATGACAAAAGCATTAAATCAGCACCGCATCAAGTTTTGAATCCCTGGCTTTTTCTTAAATGGGAAGCAAAAATGATATTTTCCCTGCTACAAAGGTTCCTGGAAATGTTCCCTGCTACAAAGGTTCCTGGAAAGAACTCATATGGAACCAAGAATGCAGTCTCTCATCCAAGGGAAAAAATATGAGACTAAACCATTTTAGAAAAAGATATGGATAAGAACCATGTATCATAAAATCAACTAGACGTTCAGCAAAGCATTTTAGCAAAAGCCATTCAAGGTCATGCAATGGATAACTATGACCATCAAATTCCATCTAGCTTAGAACCTTTACTAATATTCAACTGATCATGAAACTTTATAGAATGGACAACTTGAACCATGTTCCCTTTTGGTACAAAAATCATTCAAAAGCTGAAGCACATGTGTCAAGATTCAAGACTAGGCTGACCATGCGCACCTCGTCGCAGCAGAATAGATACATCAGTCAAAACACCATCTAAATTGACATAAAATTACTATGCAAAACTCCCCCTTCATACACCTGCAATCCAGAACTTAGATTCTTTCATGCCTTAAGAAAGCCGCTGTCTCACTATCTGTGAGCCACCTAATGTAAACCTTGCAGCGCTCAGTAACCTAGCAGAAAATGCATCCATTCATTATTCTGATACAAGGCAAATAATTAGTTAGCAATCTAAGTCTAGGCTAATGAAACTTCCCACATTCAAATCAACCCTACACCAACCCAAATCTTAGCTTGATAAGAAACTATTTCAATTATACATGATCATTAACAACAGGAAAACTGAGGATGGATACCAGATGTTCATTACCTTCCAAAAGTCTCCCAAAGAAAGACTGGTGGTCAGAGTTTGTTGTGCACAGTGATGAAATAACGTGCAACAAAAGACTCCAACCGAAAGCGGTGCAATCAGACAATAGCATTGAATCAGCATTCAGCAGCGCACCGAGTTTTGAAACCCCTGGTTTTTCTTAAATCGGAAGCAAAAATAAGTATTTTCCCGTCTACAAAGGTTCCTGAAAAGGACCGAATATGTAACAAAGAATACAGTCACATCCATAGCAAAAAAAAAACACAAGACTAAACCATTTCACAAAAGGATATGGAGAAGAACCAAGTACCATAAAATCACCAGAAGGAAGCCTAGTTAAAATGGAATTCATCGATGAATTAAATTTCAAATAGACACTTCCACAAACAAACTCAGAGAACATTACCAGATGGTGCTCAAGCTAAAATAAGTTTGTGATCAGTCTGAAATTGAAACTAGCTGTTTGATAGTAATGCTGGAAAAACTACAGTTCATATTTGCAATCTTGAGAATATTTCATAGAAAAGAAGGTGTACCGATAAAATTTCTCATGACAAAAATGGCCACATTCGTTCTTTCCTAAGTTTGCCAAAGGCATACATCAGAGAATTTGCCAGCCAGAAACTACTTTTGCCATGAAAGACAACTATAACCTCCCTAAAGATTTCAGACTATTCAACAGCACCTATCTATGCAATGTACATTATCGGACAAGAAGGTACACCAGGTATGTCTGTCAGACTACAGCAAATCAAAGAACCTACTTATTCACCACTACAATACCTATCTCCTGAAGTTCTACGTCTGATCCAGAAAAAAGTTTACCACCATTTCCGCTGAGCAGTATCTTCTTTTCTTAGCCCTACTACAAACCCAAACAACCAGCATCCTCAGAGTCCAAGATTTCCCACCTTGAGGCCCTTCACTCCCTTCGCACAAGCATCTACATCAGAACAATCAAAAGTCTGCTCTCTCTTGTTCAAAACATCCCAGAAAAAGTCAGCTACCACGCACTCATAATCGGGCATCTTTGCATACCCAGGAAAATAGTTGATGTCGACTACAAGATACCTATTCCCCACCTTGGTGTCCCTAATCAGATCAAAATTGAACAGATGCAACTTAGTTAATTTCCTCAACCCCTTTGCAATCTCAGTCATCAAATTCATAGGGGGCAACTCTGCATTTTCCAACTCAGTAATCTTATAGTATTGATCATCATTTCTATCTTGAGCGTTGAGGTTAGAAACCTGCGAGAAACAAAACCACCCCTCTAATTTCCCCAAGTTATCCTCATTAACATCTGGTAAGGACTTTCTCTTCACACACTTCACATGATCCCCAACAACATACACCTTAAAAATCACGCCACCATGATTAACAAACTCCTGCAACACAATTGGTGGCTTCAGCTTACTCAGACCGTCACTGTTATAAACCAGTAACATTTTGTGCGATTTAGCACTGCCGTCAGCCACTAACGGCTTAGCAATAACCGGGAATTTCAAACCCTGGTTTTTCAAGTATTCCTCCGAGACGGAATCCGAGTCATAGATAACAATCTGTTTAGGAATTCCAAAAACCGGCGCGGCGGTCTCCTTTTCAGCGGCCACCTTGCCACCGCCATCACCCAATGTCAGCTCCGTAACAACCTCAAGCATGGAGATACGGTTGTGGAGGCGCTCAATCGCTTCGGGAGGGTCGATGACTAAGGCGGTAGGGTTTTTCGCCGAGAAATCCTTCAATTGCTGCCTCCAGTCATCACTGTACAATTTGTGCAGAACACAATCAAACGGTCCTTGATCCACTAACGTCTTCTCCACATCGATTTTCACCAAATCGACTCCCTTCTCCGCCGCGGTTTTCACGAACGATTCTTGAATGAAACTCGCTTGCTTCTTCGGCGCCAATGCGTATCCAACGGTGAACCTCCTCTGCTCCGCCATTACAAAAACCCCACAAGAAAACAAGAAAAACGTTCAACAAAAAATAGAAAATTCGAGCGAACAACTATGCCGAATTTCAGAATTCCGGCATTCCACAGACACCGAACCCCAAGATTTCGAAGCTAAATTCAGAATCTGTGGAAATGTAGGGTTTTGGCAATGGTTGAATTCTTGCGGTGATTGAGAGAAATGAAAATAACAGAGGCGAAATTCAAAAACTAAGCGGAAACTAGAGAGAGAGTAATGGGAACAAAAAGGCCAGAGGATAGTGATAGTGAGATTTGTGAGGGGGTATTTATAGGATAAGCTTTGAAGGGGGGGGAGGAGAGTTGGTAACGTAACTGAGGGTGACGTGAGATCTGTGACACGTGCTGAATTTGTTAGTTGGGGAAACGGGGTGGGTGACAGAATGGAGAGTGCTGTGATAAATGTGAGTCGTGACCAGCTGTGGGGTCCACATCCACAGCGGTTATGTTTCTTTTTGCTCACGTGGCGGGGATGGTGTTGACGATGGACGGTCAAGATTTCATAATCTATGGATGATTTTTTTTTTTGTAGGGTCCACCGGGAAATATTTTCCCAGTGGCGATGACTAATCTGATTACACTTCACTGAGAACCGGTTTTTTTTTCTTTCATAAATTTTTTTTTCAAAATAGAAAGAGAAAAAAAAAAAATTTTAAAACTGTCTTTCTGAGAGATTTTTTCTTATAAGTGATAATGTTTGCATCCAAAAAAAAAAAAAAAAAGAGCATTTAAATCGGCTGACATTATCTGACCGAAAGTTGGAGAGGACGAGCGACTGTAATAATGACTCGTAACAACTTGGATTATAATAATCGACATGTAATTGAATTCTCTATAGTTTGAAATAGATGTAATAATTTGTAAGAAAATAAGATAAAGTGAGGTAGTAAACATTGGACGTTAAAGAGTAGGGAGACACTAGAATGAGTTCAGTCAAGTGCTAAAATTGTGTAATTTATGGACACTAAGAAAAATCTTTTTTTTTAATTTTAAAAAAATATATACGAATTGGAAGAAAAAACTGTGTAATTTATGGACACTAAGAAAAATCTTTTTTTTTTTTCCAAACTGAAAGAAATAAAAGAAAAACTGTATTTCTGAGAGATTTTTTTTTAAAGAAAGACTGTTTGCATCCAAAAAAAAAAAATTTAAACAAAAGTACAAAATACATTTAAATGGACAGACATTATCTAGCCGAAAGTTGAAGAGGACGAATGATTGTAATAATGACTCGTAACAAACCTGGATCATGGATTATAATAGTTGACACGTAACAAAATTCTCTAAAATTTGAAGTAAATGTAGTAATTTGTAAGAAAATAAGATAAATTGAGGGTAGTAAACATTGAACGTTAGAAAGTAAGGGTCATCACAATGAGTTCTATCAAGTGCTAAAACTGTGCGACTTATGGACACTAAAAAAAATCATCTTCTTTCAAAAGAAAAAAAACCTATGAGTTTGTGAATACTACTAAGAGCTCTAAGGTTCATATTTTGTATATTCAAGTGGTAGTGAGTAATATGATTACTCTTTAAGATAAAAATAAAAATAAAAAATTATATTTTTACCAATTTAAAAGTTAAATTTTTGTTTTGCAAATGTGAGAGAGATGTAATATAAATATGATTTATTTTTATAAAAAAAAAATTAGTACTGTATGCATCAATTTTTTCCTCTAGAAAATTCAAACAAAATATAGGATTTATAAATTTCTATTTCTAAAACTTTCAGAAAACAAACTAAAAAATATATTTAAATCGATCAACATTATTTAACAGAAAGTTGAAGAGGTCGAGAGACTACAATAGTGACTCATAACAACCTAGATTATTTTAATTATTCACGCGTAACAGAATTCTCTAGAATTTAAAGTAGATGTAGTAATTTGTAAGAAAATAAGACATAGTGAGAGTAGTAAACATTGGACATTAGAGAGTAAAAGAACACCACAATGAATTCAGTCAAGTACTAAAATTGTGCCATTTATGGACAATATAAGAAAAATCATGTTCTTTGAAAAGGAAAAAAAAAAAAACCTATCACTTTGTGTATACTGCCATGAGTTTGTGTAAATATTGTGCAAATTAACGATTAAAAAAAAAGGTTATAATTTTACCAATTTAAATTTTTTCTTTTTACACAAATGTGAGAGATGTAATATAAATAATGATTTTTTTCTAAAACAAATAATATTGTTTGCATCAATTTTTTCCTCTTGGAAATTCAAAAAATATAAGAAATGTATTTAAATCAAACACCATTATTTAACTGAAAGCTGGAGAGTACATATCAGTGGGACTCTAATAAATAATAAATGATATGCAACCAAATTTTCTAAAGGTTGAAATAGACGTAGTAAGTTTAAGAAAAAATAAATAAATAAAGCAGATGTAGTAAAAAGTGAACATCAGATAATAGATCGACCCCACAAGAAGTGTGAGTTGGTGGACCTATGAAAAACTCTATGACTTATATTTTTATTATATTTTTAAGTGACACTGTTTGCATCAAATTTATTTTTTTGAAATTTTTCAGAAAAAAAAAGTAAAAAGTATATTCGAATCAACCAAGATTATTTAGTTTAAAAAGTGTGAGTTAGCGGATACTAGAGGAGTTCGATCAAACAAGTCAGTTTGTGGACACTACGACAAACCTTATCAAAAGGGTTAAGGTTTACTATTTGCGGACGCTACGAGGGACCTTGGTTAAAAGTGTGTGTTTGCAAACATTACTAGCTAGGAACACTACTATAAGTGTTAATATAGTTTATCAACACCACGAAAAGACCCTGTCAAGTATTAAGAATTTGTTGGACATCACGTTGACACGTCTTTAGGGGCCTTGAATAAATAAATAAATAAATAAAACTAGTTACAAGATATGTAAATTTTTATAATAGTGTTACTTAAATACAAAATGAGTGCACACTTTCCAATATCATCGATGACTGAAATTTGGCTGGGTCACTGAAAAACATATCCTCGTGAAAGTGAGTAATCTGATTACTGTGCCAACTCAATTTTTTCTTTTCAATTATTAAATTGAAAATGATTTGTAGCCGTGAATAAGTATTCTATATGACGAAACTGATTTCTGTTTTTTTAGAATACGGTTATACATTTGTATTATTTAATGAAACACAAAAGGTTAAATATGCAATTGTTGAGCTAAACTATGTGGTACCTCAACTTGATTTTCGAGAACAAATTACCGCCACGTGGTTTAGGTTTAGACAACCTCTGTGTTAGAATGCGAGTTCAATATCAGTGAAGATATGAAAATTTATTATTTAGTGGTGGGGCTTACTAGGGATCCAACTAAAAAAAATCTTGATTTCCAAATACATTAACGATTGCTAGTAGTGCTCTAATGGCAACTTCTAGTAGTTCCAGTACACACACACACACTTTCTGGAAACTCACGTGGCACAACTCCACCACAAATACCACCACATGGACCGTAACCTTTGTGGTTTGGACGCTTATGTCATCATACACACACACACTCACACACTCTTCATATTTCAAACCTTTGGATTTTGGATGAATCTTAAGAATAAGCACACACATGCAATTACACACACAAACTATTGTAAATATACCCGTGCGTACATGAGATATAAGAAATTTCAATACAAGTACCACCAAAAGGGTGGTAACCTTTGGGATTTAGATGAACCTTATATCCTCACACACATACTTCCCATTCCAATGCCCATGCTTTTCAAGTTTGTCTTTTTTTTTTTTCCCTTTTCTTTTTCTTTTCTTTTTTCTAATGATAAACATACACATACAATTACACACCTTAACACACACTATACAATTCTTCAAAGTGTTTAATTTTTTAAATTTATGAACAATGAGAAGAGAAACTTATTAAAAGTATAACTTGCGAACACTACGAGAGCTCTATCAAAATAGTTAAGAGTTTATAGTTTGCGGACATTATAAGGAATCCTATCAAAAGTATTAAGAATTGGTCGGACACCACAATATTATCATGCATGTCTCGTAGTCGTGCACTACTACAAAACATGCTATTGGAGTCGGGCGATGCCCCCGCCTCCAATATGGGCGCCGCCATATTGTTGGCACCCGTCTCCAATAACAGTATTGGAGGCAAGTTTTGAAGGACCCGCCTCCAATACTCTTATTGGAGGCGGGTTTCGAAGCACCAGCCTCCAATACGCGGAGCATCGGAGGCGGGTTTCGAAGGACCCGCCTCCAATACTCTTATTGGAGGCGGGTGCCAACAATATGGTTGCGCCTGTATTGGAGGCGGGGACATCGCAAAACCCACCTCCAATAACGTGTTTTGTAGTATTGGTGACACTATTTTCAATCACAAAAAAGCCTTTAAAACTAGTATATTTATTCCATTAGAAGATATTATTTTCAAAATCATCTTTTATTCTAATAAAAAATAGTTAAATTTTAAATTTTTTACAGCTCATACTTTTACTAATATAATTATGTATGAAACACAACTAACCCATATTTAAAAAGTAAGGATATAAATAAAACAAATGATGACAAATTAACTATTTCAGGTGTTGTTCATTTATATCCATTGAAATTTGTACATTTGTGAAAGTGAACTCTTCTACTAGAACAGGATAATCTAGCTATATATATATGTGTGTGTGTGTGTGTAAATTTTGATAGTGTTACTCTAATCTAAAATCAGCCCAATTTATTTATTTAAGATCGCACCACCTTCAATTTACAATTGAACTATTACTTCTTCCACACAAATTAATATCTTTTACTAATTAAGAGAAGAGCACGAAATTTAGAATTAGCCACACAGGGCAGGATATTAAGATATTTGTATGATACAGAAGAAAAAAAATTTGTTTAAGACATAAAATCACAGATAATCTAGACTTCACTCATTACATGATATATTGGGCTGATTACGAAATTTAAAAAATTATCAATATCCTTGGGGATTATGAATACTACCAATGTGGCTAAATTCTCTGAAGTTTGAAGTAAATGCAGTAATTGTAAAAATACTAAGATAAATTGAGGGGAGTAAACAGTAAACGTTAGAGAGTAGGGGATCATCACATGAGTTATATCAAGTGCTAAAACTGTGCGATTTATACACACTAAGAAAACATTATTTAACAGAAATTTTAAGAAGACGTGCGACTCTAATAATGACTTGTAATAATTTGGATTATTTTAATAATCGACACATAACAAAACTCTCTAGAATTTAAAGTAGATATAGTAATTTGTAAGAAAATAAGATAAAGTGAGAATAGTAAATATTGAACTTTAAAGAGTAGGGGACATCACAATAAGTTATGTCAAGTGATAAAACTGTGCGATGTATGGACAATAAGAAAAATCATGTTCTTTCAAAAGCAAAAACAGAGAAGAAAAAAAAAAAAAAAAAACCTATGAGTTTGTGAATACTACTAAGAGCTATAAGGCTCATCTTTTCCCCAAATATTCATTTGCCCCCATATAAATACCAAAACAAACCAAAAAAAAAGTGAAACTCCCAAAATATAAAAAACGAAGTTGGGAGATTCGTTTTCATCTTAAAACGAATCTCCCAACTTCGTTTCCTTCAAAAATAACAAAAAAAAAAAAAAATCTTTAAGAAAGCGAATTCAGGGAATTCTGAATTCGTTTTTTGCTGGAAACGAATTCCCCTTAGAGAAATTAATTTTTTTTTTTATTAATTTCATTAAGAAACAAATTCATGTAATTCGTTTTGTTTTGGAAACGAATTCATGAGAAATTAATTTTTCCTATTTTGTCTTTTATTAATTTCATTAAGAAACGAATTCCACTAAAATTATTTTTAAAATAAATAAAAATAATTATACTTAAACGAATTTTAAAAAATTAAATAATTATTTTCATTGAAAACGGTTCACCAACATGTTTCTAAGTTTTTATTCATTTTTAAAAAATAAATATTATTTAATGAAAAACTAATTTTAGGGTTTTGGAAACGAACCCCGTAATTTGTTTTTGAGTTGTTATGAAAAAAAAAGACAAAACATAATTATATAACTGAAATTGTAATTTGTAATTTAATAAAATTTTAGAGGAAGTAATTTACGGCATTTTTTGAAATACATAAAATCTCCGTATAAATGAATTTAGGGAATTATTTATCTTTGAAAATTTAGTCACGCATTTATGTTTTTAAAATAATTAGTTCCATTAAAAACGAAACTCATAAATTCGTTTCTCTCAGAAAGAAATAACATTAGACCGATATTGATGTTTCCGTTTTTAATTGCTTTTAGTTTAAATGAGCATGCATAGGGAATACTAGTGGGATTAGGCGGCGCTATCGCCCCTGCCTTTGATATAGAAAATGGAGAGAATAAAGAAGACAAAGGTAATTGACCACTATTTCAAAAAATGCCGTAAATTACTTCATCTAAAATTTTATTAAATTACAAATTAAAATTTCAGTTATATAATTATGTTTTGCCTTTTTTTTCATAACAACTCAAAAACAAATTACGGGGGTTCGTTTCGAAAACCCTAAAATTCGTTTTCATTAAATAATATTTATTTTTCTTAAAATGAATAAAAACTTAGAAACATGTTGTTGAACTCATTTTCAATGAAAATAATTATTTAATTATTTTTTAAATTTGTTTAAATATAATTATTTTTATTTATTTTAAAAATAATTTCACACTGAATTCATTTCTTAATGAAATTAATAAAAAATAAAAAAGGAAAAAATTAATTCCTCCAAGCAACTAATTCATGGAATTCGTTTTCAAAAGAAAACGAATTACATGAATTCGTTTCTTAATGAAATTAATAACCGACTTCAGGGAATTCGTTTTCTGCTAAAAACGAATTCCCTGAATTCATTTTCTTAACGAAGTTTTTTTTTTTTTTGTTATTTTTGAAGGAAACGAAGTTGGGAGATTCGTTTTCATCCCAACTTCATTTTTTATATTTTGGGAATGAAAAAAAAAATTGTGTATTTTGGTAATTTTTGGTCCCAATATGAATATTGGGGAAAAAAATCCCTCTTTAAGATAAAAAAAAATTCTATTTTTACAATTGTAAAAGTGGAAAAAAATTGCAAATGTAGGAGATGTAATGTAAATAATGATTTTTTAAAAAAAATTCAGAAAATTCAAACAAAATATAAATGTACTTAAATGAAACACCATTATTTAACTGAAGAGGAGAGTACATATCAGGTGATTCTTTCTAATAATGATTTGTAGGAGACTCAATTAATTTAATAAATAATATGCACAAAATTTTCTAAAGCTTGAAATAGACATAGTAAATTTCAAGAAAAAGATAATAAATGTAGTAAACAGTGAATGTCAGAGAATAGATCGACACCACAAGAAATTTCAAGTGATACATTTTGATCTAAATTTCTGTTCCTAAAACTTTTTAGAAAACAAAAGTAAAAAAATATACTTAAATCGACCGACATTATTTAACAAAAAGTTGAAGAGAACGAGGGACTCTAATAATGACTCGTAATAACCTGGACTATTTTAAGAATTGACACGTAGCTGAATTCTTTAGAGTTTGAAATAGATGCAGTAATTTGTAAGAAATAAGATATAGTGAGAGTAGTAAACATTAAACGTTGGTGAGTAAAGGAACACCACAATTAATTCAGGCGAGTGCTAACAATTGTGCGATTTATGACCAATAAGAAAATTCATGTTCTTTCAAAAGAAAAAAACCTATGAGTTTGTTAATACTACCAAGAGCTCTAAGGCTCATATGGTGTATATTCAAGTGGCAGTGGTAATATGATTAATTACTCTTTAAGATAAATTTTTAAAATTTTATATTTTTACCAATTTAAAAGTTTTTTTTTTTTCAAATGTGAGAGACGTAATATAGATAATGATTTTTTCTTAAAAAAACATACATTATAAAACATACATTTTCTTTAAAAAAAATTTCCTCTTGAAAATTCAAATTATAGAGGAAATGTATTTAAATCAAACACCATTATTTAACTGAAAGCTGGAAAGTACCTATCAGTGAGACTGTAATAATGATTTATAGTAGACTCAATTAATTTAATAAATGATATGCAACCATATTTTCTATAGGTAGAAATAGACGTAGTAATTTTGAGGAAAAAATATATATAATATGTAAATGTAGTAAAAAGTGAATGTCAGAGAATAGATCAACACCACAAGAAGTATGAGTTGATGGACAGTGCGAAAAACTCTATGACTTATATTTTTTATTATATTTTAAGTGACACTGTTTGCATCAACTTTCTTTTTCTCAAATTTTTCAGAAAGAAAAAGTAAAAAGTATATTGGAATCAACCAACATTATTTAATTTAAAAAGTGTGAGTTAGCGGGCACGATGGGGAGCTTTATCAAACAAGTCAGTTTGTGGAAACTACAAGGAACCTTATCAAAAAGGCTAAGGTTTACTATTTGCGGACGTTACGAGGAAACTTGGTTAAAAGTGTGAGTTTGCAAACATTACTAGCTAGGTGCACTACAAGAAGTGTTTATATAGTTTATGAACAGTATGAAAAACTTGGTCAAAAGTGTTAAGAATTTGATGGACATCACGTTGACACGTCTTTAGGGGCCCTTGAATAAATAAATTAAAAATTAGTTACAAAATATGTAAATTTTTATAATAGTGTTACTTAAATACAAAATGAGTGCACACTTTCCAATATCATCGATGATTGAAATTTGGTGGGGCCACTGAAAAATATATCCTCGTGAAAGTGAGTAATCTGATTACTGTGCCAACTCTTTTTTTTTTCTTTTCAATTATAAAATTGAAAAGGATTTGTAGCCGTGAATAGGTATTCTATATGACGAAACTAATTTTTGTTTTCTTTAGAATACTTTTATACATTTGTATTATTTAATGAAACACAAAAGGTTAAATATGTAATTGTTGAGCTAAACTATGTGCTACCTCAACTTGGTTTTCGAGAACAAATTACCGCCCAAGTGATCTAGGTTTAGACAACCTTTGTGTTAGAATGCAAGTTCAATCTCACTGGAGATATGAAAATTTTGTATTTAGTGGTGGCGCCTATTAGGGACCCAGCTAAAAAAAACCTTGATTTCCAAACACCGTAATGATTGTTAGTAGTGCTCTACTGACAACTTCTAATAGTTTGAGTACACATACACTTCCTGGAAACTCACGTGGCACAACTCCACCACATGGACCACAACCTTTGCGGTTTGGACGCTTATGTCATCATACACACACTTTATATTTCAAACATTTAGGTTTTGGATGAATGTTAAGAATAAGCACACACATGCAATTACACATACAAACTGTAACAAATAACAATACATATGCGTGTGTACATGAGATATAAGAAATTTCAACATACGTACCACCAAAAGGCTGGTAACCTTTAGAACTTGGATAAACTTTATATCCTCACACACATACTTCTCATTCCAATGTGGGGTAAGCCCATACTATTCAAGTTTGTCTTCTTTTCCTTTTTGTTTTTCTTTTTTCAAATGATAAATATACACATGCAATTACACACACTAACACACTATAAGAAGTTCTTCCAAGTGTTTAAAGTTCTAAATTTATGAACAATGAGAAGAGAACCTTATGAAAAGTATAACTTGCCAACACTACGAGAGTAGTGGCGGAGCCAAGTTATGTGCTGCCCCACCAATAATATCAAAATTCTTTTTTCTTACTATATAATATTTGAAAATATTTGTATTTTGCCCCATCAAAAAGAAAAATAATAAAGATAAATACTTATAACAAATAATTTTACCATTCTAGACCTTCAGGGCCTAGTTCCGCCATTGTAGGTGAGCTCTATCAAAATGGTTAAGAGTTGACATTATAAGGAATCCTGTCAAGAGTATTAAGAATTGGTCGGACACCACAATATTATCATGCATGTCTCGTGGCACTATTTTCAATACCAAAAAGGCTTAAAAACTACTTCATCTATTTTATTAGAAGATTTTACTTTTAAAACCATCTTTTCTTATAAAAAAATAGTCAAATTTTAAATTTTTTAGTACTGATACTCTTATTAATATAATTATGTGTGATCTACAATTAACTAACATTTGAAAAGAAAGATATAATTAAATGATAACAAATTAGCTATTTTAGCTGTTGTTTGCTGACATCTATTAAAATTTGTACATTTGTGAAAGTGGATTTTTTTATTGAAATGATGTAATTTAGCTACTTATATATATATATATATAATTTGATAATAGTGTTACTCAAATCTAAAATCAGCCTAACTTTATTTTATTTTATTTTTAATATCAGCCCACCTGAATTTACTATTGAACTATTACTTCTTCCACACAAATTATTACCTTTTACTAATGCAAAAGAAGAGCACGAAATTGAGAATTGGCCAAAGAGGGCAGGATATTAAGATATCTGTATGATACAGAAAAGAAAAAAAAAATTGTTTATGACTTAAAATCACAGATAAACTAGACTTCACTCGGTACTTGATACATAGGGCTGATTACGAAATTCAAAAAAATTTCAATATCCTTGGGGATTATGAATACTACCAATGTGGCTAAATTCTTTTAAAACTTTAGGAACCGAATTGTAATTGAACCCGAACTTTAGGGATCAGGATGTAATTTATCAAAAACCAGGAACTATAAAGGTGACTTATTATTATAGACATCATAATTTTCTTCCATTCTTGGTAATACTATTAATTATGAAGGATTTTTTTTTTTTTTTTTTTGGAGTTTTGCAATGGTCTTTTCGTTTGTTGTGTTGTGTTGTTTGTGGCCCTGGGGCAAAAAAGGAATTAATAGGAAATGTGGTCCTGAGATGAGAAAAAAGGACCTTTGACTCGAATGAGTTTGATTAATTGTTGAAAGCGGATTGAAACTTTGTTGAAAGCGGAAAGGGCAATTGGTTTGTTGAGACTTTTATAATTTATGGTGGGGCGCTTACTTTCTTTGACAACGACTCCTTATATTTTGGCTGCTCATCACTTTTCGTTGGAGTTGTTATCTTTTCATTTTTTAATCAATAATTATATTTAGGCACGTTTTTTTTGATGAATTTTGCAAACATGTTTCTAAAATTTGGGAAAATAATTTTTAAATATGAAAAATATATTAAAGATATGTAAAAGATAAAAAGATATGTCGGGAATGATGAGAAATTAGTATAGTATTCAAAATTACAAAAATATATTTTTGAAAACATGGTTTATAGCAGAATTGTAGTATGCTTTACACAATGTGCGGTGAGGTTTTCGACAGTACAACAGTCAAAATGATCCGAAATTTTTAAACGTGTAGGTACGCTGCACAATTTTTTATAATTGACAACCTTAGAACATGTAGTTTTTGCAGCTTGAATAGTGAATGATAAATATAGAATTACAAAAAATTTCCCTCTTTTTTGTTTTTATTTTTATTTTTTTAGGTTAATTACATTACAAGCCAACTCGAGGCTTCATGAAGTCAACATTATTCAAATTAGAGGACTTGAATGTTAGCTAATACCTAGTTAATGAAAGTGATGATATTTCTCAAATTTCAATGAAAACGATGGTTTCACAAAATTTTAAAAACAAAAATTTGTCTGCATCAGTCTCATGTACACGATTGAGTACATACATGAATGCTCGCGTTCCAACATTAGCATTTATTTTTATCTTTTACTTTTCTAGAGTATCCGTGCTACTCTTCAGAGTAAGATGATACTCTCCAACAAGAGTATCAGTTTTACTCTTAAAAAGGTTCAACCGGCATTGCTATTTTTCAAGAGTGGCATGTTGGTCTTTCAAAAGTATGGTTTTTCTTTCGTTTTATTTCCTTAAAGCTATATTTTTCAAGTTTATTACTATTACTATTGTTCAGTATATCAATTTTATTAGGGTGACATTCTTCAAGAGTATTATTCGTAAGTATTAATTTATTATTATTATTATTCTTTTTTAAAAAAAATTGATACTCAGAAAGAAAATATAAAAAATAATATATATATATATATATAAATATATATAATATGCATGGGTAGAGGTGTTCACCCATGTGAAAGACACCTCAATTTCAAGAAAGATAAAAGTAGGAACGAGCTGGTGCCCTAGCGGTTAGTGGGCAGGGCGGGCCACCTAGATGTCGGGTTCGATTTTTATCCCTATCAATTCTGCCTATTTATAGTGCAAAGCTGATAGAACTCTGCAAGAGACTTCCTACTTCGTTCTTCCCCTCCTCACAGCCCTTGCCTTCAATGTAATAGATTAGGATTATGAATGAGAATGAAGAATTCCTTTTAAAAAAAAAAAAAAGAAGATAAAAGTAATATACCTTTTTTGTCAAGTAACGTGAATATACCATCTTTATTGAAGTTTCCATAGTACAACTACATATCATAATAGGGTAAATTAATTTAATTTTGTTATGAATATTATTGTGAATGTCCTTCTAACTCCCACCACCATATGGTTTTCCATCTATTCCATCACCCCTTTTAATTTTCTATGTATTTAGTATGACCCTTGAAATGGTCTTGTATTGATTAGATGTAAAACTTAGCCTATATATATATATATAGGCATAAGTGAAGGAATGAAAGGGGAAGAAAATGATCATCACTATTTTGCACTCTGCTTTTGTATCTTGTGTTTAATTATATTCTTATCTTTAGCCTTATATGATTTATACTATTACTTTTAATAGTAATTTTGTAACACGTTATCAGCATGAGAATCTAGCCAATTGAGATTGGTTGACTGACGAGGAGCATTTGGAATCATCGAAGGCTTAAAGATATGATTCGGTATAAGATGATTCAAAGTTTCAACCTATGATCTGGTACAGAATTTCTCTAATGATTACTCTGCAAATTTGATCAAGTATATATTTATTTGAGTATATAATATATCCATATCTATATATATTGACATGATTTACCCAAATACGAGTCATGGAATATTATACTTTTGTGTGCTATTTTTAATTTGGCTTATTGGTAATTTGAATTATTTTGAGAACGTGCTCATATACTAATTACAAGAATTTTACTCGCGAAAGTAATAATTATAATTACATATATTAGTTTACATATTTAAATATGCATATATCGAAACAAATCAATAATATGGATTTTACTATTGTTGTATAATGCTTGTTTTATTTTGAGAATATGCATATTTTGTTCATAATAGGATCGTTTAATATATCGCATAATCATAATTATGCTTATATATTGCATTGCAATACATTATTTTGATATTTTATATACTTGTTTGATTATATTAGAATTATTTTACAATGCATATTTTGATGTATTACATTTATATGTATTTCTTCATGATTGAAAAGTACAATTAATACAATGAATGTAATATAGTGAATTGCAAAATTTCAGTTTGTTCTGTTGACAAATTTGAAAAAGAGATATATGATCACTTGATTGCAAGTATCAATTTGTCCCGTCGACAAATTTGAAATAGAGATATGATTGCTAAACAATGGCTATTTTAATTATTATATTTTATTTACTTTTTTTTTTGTCACAAATAAAATAATGAGTATTGCTGAAAACTCACAAGCCTCGTTCAATAAAGATGTTCCATTTCCTAAAGTAAATGTGACAGTTATGCATCTATATTATGAGTGAAATTCCATTTCCCGAACTAAATGGGAAAATCATGAATTCTTACAATAAAAAAAGGGTTCACTTCCTAAAGTAGAATATTATAATTATGCATTTATAGAATGCACAAGTTCGAAGTCATGAAGTGAAATATTATAATTATACATTTATAGAATGCACAAGTTCGTAGTCATGAGTGCGGGCATTATGTTAATTACTGTAATTATGATTACACAAATGTGTTAAATTTATCACCAGAAGTGGAAGAATAATCATAAATACAAAATTATAACTCATCACCAAAAGTGATGGGGTTGTGAAGAAAAATGAAAAAAATAAAATAAAAAATTGGAAAACCAATTTTATTGTTGTGGCATGAAAGACCATTGGTCATGGATGTACTTGTCATACACCAAAATATAAAGCTACTATCTATCAAGAATCATAGAAGAAACTAAAAGATAAGCCAACTTTTATCTGCAATGATATTGTGGAATTATCTTTAATTATCCACCTTAAAGGTGATAATATTGAAAATGTTTAAAACGAAATTTCTAAATTTATTTATTTTGATTAATTAATTTGAATTTAATGTTTTCAAATATAATATTTGTTGTTAATTTATGGCTTTAATATTTCTTATGATTTATAAATATTGTACTCAAATATATACATCATTTGAAATTTTAATTTTGTGATGAAAATAGACATTTAAATGGCCAATCACAGAACATATTGCAGATGAGGATAAGAAATAATATTCTTATCTAATAATGACATAAACTATTGTTAGAACTATATTGGTAGTACAAATGACTAAAAACTCCAAAAGAATATCTATCATTTTACTTAGAGGAACAAAATATTGCACCTAGCAATGCATTATTTTTTCCAGAATTCCTATAAAATTTATAGAGCTTTCCAATGATATTTACCGAAATGGATATCATATTGCGAATAAAAATGAATGTGATAATAAATACTTGTACATTACAAGTACTATTTATGAAAAGAAACTTTTACTGAAAAAGTTACCTTCTAATTCCTCCAGGTTGTACTACATATATATTACTATAGGTAGAATTTATGCAACAGTAAACCAGAAGTTTACTAGTGAGTTTATTATTTGGCATAACCGGTTAGGCCATTCCGATTCTATAATGATGTGAATAAAATAGAGAATTCATTGAAGGGCCGGAAGATTCTTCAATCCAATGAATTCTCGTGCAATGCTTGTTCTCAAGGCAAACTGATTGTAAAGTCATTACTTCCTGTGAAAATTCGTACCGAATCTCCTACACTAATAGAACATATATATGGTGATATATTTGTAGGCTTTTTCACCCACTGTATAGACCATTTGGTATTTTATAATTTTGATTGATGCATCAACCAAATTGTCACATTATGTTTATTATTAAAATTGCGGCCTGAAGTTTACAAAATTACTTGCGGAGATAATTCGGTTATGAGTTTTCTTACTATTTAAATAACTATTTCATGCCTTTGAGATAAGTGTGAAATACCCTGTTGTTTGTATTCACACAAGACACGATCTAGTAGAATCGTTTCATTATATGCATGAACTTACTTACATAACAATTGTTTTTGAGAATGAAACTCCCAATATATATTTGGGGGCATGCTATATTGCATGTTGCAACATTGATTCGTATCAGGCCAATATATTTTAATAAACTCTCTCCCCCAACAAGTGGTTTTGGTCAGAAACTAAAATATTTCTCATATTATAATTTTCTAAATGTACAGTTTATATTATGATTGCTCCACCACAATGCACAAAGATGAGACCTCAAAGGAGGTTAGAAATAGATGTTGGGCATGAATCTCCACTATAAAATATCTTGATAATAAAGTTGGAGATTTATACACTACTCATTATACTGATTGTTGTTTTGATAAGTTAGTTTTCCCAACATCAAGGGGAGAAAAGAAGTAGCCAATTAAAAAAATTACTTTGAGTGAATTATATCAATGATCCTTGTATAAAATTATAGGAACCTAAAGTTCAAATTATAATTCGTTTACAACTTACATTTGCTAGATGCTTTTTCTGACCTAAAAACGTGTGATTGAATCACATATATTGGCTACTAATGCTCCAATTAAAATTGATGTCCTTGAAGGACCTTCTACCACGAAGAAATAATTAAAGGCAACACTAAGTTAAATGTGGTAGACTAATTGGTTCCAAAATAAGAATCCTCGAGAAGAAAAAGGAGCAAGTGATAAAGATGGAAGATCGAAGTATTAAATATTCCTGAAAAATTTTGAAGATTAAAAGGAAACTCTTCAAGAGTTTTCAGCATGACAGATAATAACCTTCTAAAAGAAGCTCAGGTACCTGAAAATTTTGATAATAATGAGATCTCAACCGTGTTATATCTGACTGCTAAATATGGAACCTAGCTATGAACAATCGACGTCGATGATAAAATTGCTTATGCTGCAGCAGTTGCCACTATGAAAGAAAACAAGGATCAACAATATGGGCTTGTGAATAAATGTCGACATAGAAGTTATTGCCCAACAAAAATGAAAGAAATTAAAAGACGCAATTCTAGTATAATGAATTAAATGCCTAAACGAGAAGTCTTTTGGCGAATAATTCACACACCTGAAGATGTGTTACTTGCAGGTCGGAAACGAGTATTTGTGCGAAAGCGAAATGAAAAATGAATTCATATAATATATGCTTATCGTACTATATTTTTTCAAAGACCGTGAATTGATTATAAGGAAGCTTATTCTCTTGTGGTGGATGCAACAATTTTTCATTACTTGCTTATCTGGCAGCAAGTGAACAATTTAAATTGTGTCTTATGAATGTCATGACAAACCTATTAGAATGTCTAATGAAAATTTCTGAAAGATTTGAATTGCCTCGAAATCAAGATACAATTTATCGCAATATTTATTTTATTAAATTGTGTAGAGCTCTATATTTATGTTTTATTGAGAAGTCCGGATCCCAATTTATATTGATAATTTTATTTAGAATTCCTGAAGAGTATCAAACCATTATTGATTATCTAAAGTATAATGTTGAATTGGAACTCCTGAAGAGATTCAAAATGTTGTTGGATTGAAACACAAGTTTCAAAATGAAACATTATGAAAAGACATCTTGATTTCTGTTAGACCCAATTTATTTTGATTGATGAGTTAACAAATATGAGAATTAATTTAATGGTTTTTATAAGTGAGAAAATGTAGAGAAATATTCACGGAAGAACCGATGCAAAAAATGGCAACGAAAAATGAGCTAAAACGAAGAAACGACAAGCAAATGAAGAAAGAAGAAAAACGAGTCCCGAGCACGTCCTTAAGTGGGACCCACAGTGGTTCTCAGTCAAAAAATGAAGATAAGAGTTCACGGGTGAACCAACGCAAAAAACGGCGAACAAAACGAAGAAACGGCAAGCAAACGAAACAAGGTGTCAAATCAGGCCGACAAGAAGTGACAGCAAGCCGCCGGGGCAGTGCCATGCACAGGCGCTGCCTCCAGGCCTAGCCTGCGACTGTCGCAGGCTTGCGGCACCCTTGGGTTGGCTCAATTCTTGCCTGCTTTTCAACCTTTTCAAAGGCTCTCTTCTCCTATAAATACCCCCACTTCAAGAACACTCAAGACACCTCTCTCCATCTATTTTATGCTCAATCTCAAGTGTTAAAATGCTCTTAAAAGATCATTTCAAAGTTTTAGCAATTTATTTCAAAGTTAGACTAGAATAGAAAATCTCATTGTAATAGTTAGCTGTTTTTATAGCATTAATTTCCTACTTTGTAAAAAGGTTAGAGGGAAGTCTTGGATCCTTTCAAGAGGTTGATAAGGGTCTAAGCAAGGGGATTAACTAAAGGATTACCTATAGTTTGAGTAAACTAGGAGGTAATCCTTTGGGTTAACTTGTAAGGTTTAAGATTCACCTTCAAGAATCTTATTGGGAGATTAGGACCAAGCATTTAGCTTGGAAGTGGAGTAGACATTCCTTGAGGAGGGAAAGTTGAACCACTATAATTGTTGTGTGTTCTTTAAATTGTTTTCTTTATCGCTTTACACTTAAAATCACACACAAATCACAAAAATAATTTTGTTTGCTTAAGTTTGTTTTTAAACCTAATTCACCCCTCCCCTCTTAGGTTTACCTTAGTTATATTTTCAATTTCAAAATTGAGCACTTAGAGAATGATATCTATTTGCAACAATCTTCTTATACTGCTAAAGTGTTGAAACTTCTATATGAATAAAGTACCCACTTTGAGCAAAGTTATGATTGTAAAATCACTTGATGTGCATAAAGATCCATTTTGTCATCTTGAAGATAATGAAAATTTGTTTGGTTCAAAAGTACCACATTTTAAGGCTATCGAAACAAAATATATTGTACTTGCAAGTCGTTTACAAGTTGTAAAACATGCTTGCAGGTCATGAACCATAGATATTTTCTTTAGCTTGAAGGAACGATAAATATTGGTCTTTATTTAAAAAATACACAAGTATGATTTTACCTGTTATTCAGATGTTGATTGCTTCACTAATCCTTATATGCTCGATCAAGCCAGTTATATGCTTCCTTGCTGCAATACAGCTATTTCTGGGAGTTACATTCATGAAAGAAATCATAATTGCTACTCTTATAATGCATGTCGAGAGTATGTTTGGCTAAGATCAGTAATCCATTAAATTTGGAAATCAAGTGGTTTGCTTACATGTTTTTAAAGATTTTCCACTACTTTGTTTGAAGATGATGTTACATGGATTGCTCAGTTGCAGGAATGATGCTTCAAAGATTTATTCACTGTCAACTTCAACATTTTAACAAGTTGAGTTACAAGATCGGAAGGCGACAATTTAATGATATCAAATGATGTGCTCAAGAGGGGGAGCTACCTATTGTACTTTTTTTCCTTTACCAAGTTTTTTTTCCCACTGAGTTTTACTGGTATGGTTTTCCAACGAGGCAGCATTGTACTAAAAAAATGTACTATTTATCCTTCACTAGGTTTTTTCCCACTAGATTTTCCTAGTAAGGTTTTAACGAGGCATTTCTCTAAATAATGGACATTCAAGGGGACGTGTTATGAATATTATTGTGAATGTCCTTCTAACTCCCACCAGCCTATAGTTTTCCATCTATCCCATCATCCCTTCTAATTTTCTATGTGTTTAATTAGTATGACCCTTGAGATGGTCTTGTATTGATTAGATGTAAAACTTAGCATGTATATATACATAGGCATAAGTGAAGGAATGAAAGGGGAAGAAAATGATCATCGCTATTTTGCTCTCTGCTTTTGTATCTTGTGTTTAATTATATTCTTATCTTTAGCCTTATATGATTTATACTATTACTTTTAGTAGTAATTTTATAACACATTTATCGATTTTAGGTTTGTTTGAATTATCAAATGAGCATCATAATTTAGTAAAACTAGGAAATATCAATGGGATCAAGCTCATTTAGCTAAATAAATTATAAAATAATTCAAAACCAAGTAGAGTTTTAGCATAGTTCGTTTTAATTTCTTAATATTAAAAGTACAGTGGTCTATACAAAATTCTCAAAACCCTTTAGTACCCTAATTTTGATTCTTATTACAAATTGTTCTCAAGAAATTTTGACAATTCACAATGATTTCAACCACGCCAGTTTCACGTTTAAAAGTTTAACTAACCAACTCTAATTAATCAGGAATGAGTTAGTGCCTCAACAGTTATGACAAATAGCGTGCCACCCAGAGATCAGAGGCTCGATTCCTACATTTGTTAGTTCTGCATATTTAGAGTGCAAGTGATCTATTAAAAAAAAAAATTAATCAATCAATAAAGTTGATAACAAAGGCACCATATATATATATATATATATGTGTGTGTCTCTCTCTTAAGGGGTGAATTTGTACAATGCCATGTTTGAACAAAATATTTACAATTTAGGACAAATTGTTTTTGAACCTTCAACAAGAATTTCAAATCCCTACAAAATGTAATTTCCCTTTCTTCAATTTATGGTTTCAGTAGGAATTGAACTCGCGCCTGTAGAATCACTTAACTCTTGAACATTAAATTTACCAATAAACTACATATACTCATGTATATAAAGTTAAAATCGAAAGTATATATTTATATATTTTCTTCTAAAACTTGTGATTTTTATAACCTAGTAATTTATTGCCTTTTTTCTAAATTATTTTCAACTTTCAAAATTATCCTAGAGAATTATTTTCAATTTTATTTTTAACTTTCAACAGCCCAAAACAAAGAGAATTTTTAAATTATTATTGATTAAAATTTGTAAAAATGCACCCGCCTCCGATAAACACGATATTGGAGGCGGGTGCATGCTCCAATAGATATGCACCCGCTTCCAAAGGCTTTGCCGGCTCCTTTGGAGGACACCCGCTTCCAAAGGGGTGCCTCCTTTGTTCAATTCTATACTAGTGAGATTTTGGAAAATTACTCTCCCGTGCAATTCAATTGGATCCTTTTTACACTTTCACACTAAGAGAAAAATAACTTCTGAACCTCAACAAATTTAATTTCAAATTCCCCAATCACAAGAAGCCCTAATTTCTTTTTTTGAGGAAAAAAGGTAGTCCTTTTGATTAAGTAGGTGAATCACGGTGGCCCTGGAAGATAGGGTCGGGAGCATGCTCCCAGAAAATATATTTACATTGGTGTGATTTTCCATAAACCGCAAGGCTATGGGCAATCTGATTTTGGGTCCGACAAACCCATGTGAGTCCGCCAGAGATAGGGCAGCCATAAGATGGCAAAAATACTCATAGATGGCTCCAATGTCAGAGCGGTGCAGTAGGGGTAAATTGGAGGTGGGCTGCTAGGTTTAGGGTCTCCCTTGACGGAAGCGCCTCGGCAACCTTGGGGGAGCAGATGCCCAATAGTTTCTTAACAAAGACAATCAGCTAGCCAAATGCGATGGTAACAAAGACAATCAGCTAGCCAAATGCGATGGAGAATCCGTAGCTCGCCAAGTAGCTCGTTTGGTCCGTTGCATCAACTGCTGTGTCAAAATGTAGCATAGTGCCCCTAGGTAGGAGGGCGGATGGCGTCGCCTGCTTTCCAGGCCGGGCCGACTTGCATTCGAAATTTTGAGCTCAAGAAATTCTAAAGGTAAGATGCACCTAATTGACACACACGCAAGGTGGGTCGAGTAACAACTCTTAGGAATTGAAATACAAATTTCAGCTATGAACCTTAACGTATAGTTACAAGCCATTTGATATCCTAACACAAAAGGGAAACTAATCCTACTGCCTGTTTGTTAGCATATTTTAAAAGATATTTCCTCCGTTCTATCTAAATAGTCTACTTTGACAAATATACAATTTATTATGAATGTCAAAGTACAACACATAAAATAATTAATTTGACACAATTTGTTTCATTTGTATCCCTATTTTTTAAGTATAAACTAATTGTAAACCGCACATTATTATATAATAAGGATAGGTGGAGTAAAATATTTGAAAGTGAACTATTCTATTGAACCAAAAATATTTTCGAAAATGAACTTTTTTAATGGAACGGGCGGAGTAGTTTTGTAAACATATTTTTAGAAAAGATTTTTTAATGTAAAAAAGTGCAGTTAAATAGTAAAAATGCGTATTGAAAATAATGAGATATGAATATAAAATGTAAATTAACATGATAACGAAACTGAGACATACTCACAAAAGGAAATATGAACACAAATTAAAATAAGCTTTAGTGTGAACACGCAAATCTTAATCCCAAAGACTTAACATATCTTCTAATCTGGAAATGAATTGATAACTAACTAACTAACCAACCAATCATTTTGGGAAACTAATTAACTGCTGAATCTTTTTTGGAATCAAGAAGGTATCCAAAAATCAAACTACTGACTAATTAACAAATCAAGAAATGGAATTAGGAAACAAATCTTCAACTCCTCCAAGAAACACGCCTTCGTCTTTCTTCAAGAAACAAATCTACAAATATTCTTCAAATCTTCAACTACTAACCAAAACACGTTTTTATGAGTATGGAAATTCAACACCCATACCATTCTTGTTCCTCCCTGCATTTCTCCAAGAAGTGACTCCACCACTAATTTAAGGGTAAAAGTCTAAGTTTCATGTTTAAGTGATGGGGAAAAAAAAAATAGGAGATCATATTTATTTAATTTTAGTTCTAATCAATCTGTTGCACTAAAAATGTGAATGCAATGATTTTATGAAATAATTTTTCCTAAAGTTTTCAACAATTCCAAAAACTTACCTGTACTCATCAAGAAAGTACAAATTAAAATTCGAAAAAAAAGAAAAGAAAGTACAAATTAAATCAATAATCCATCTCACTTCTTCTTGTAAATCCTCAATTTAGATGGATGGACCACATTCAAAATTAAGTAGCCCATTTAATAAATTCTTTTGGGCTTCCTTCTTTGGGCCATTCATGAATCTGACGGCCAACTTCATCGTTCTTTTTGGCTCAGAATCTTTGCAGTTAGATTTTTATTTTGAAGAACCCATCAACTTGACTTTGACCAATTAATGTTGAATACATTTTGGCTTGAAAATTGAATTTGTCAGTAATTAGGTTATCTTTGACAGTTATGTTGACTCAAAAGTTGACTTATAATTTTCACATCAAACCCTTGCGACTTTCTCGGCCACTTGCTTTACTAAGGGCAGGTTTCACATCAAACCCTTTGGGACTTTGTGAGTAAGGGTGGTAAAAAAACTCATTAATTCAAAAATCGTCCAAATCAATTGGGTATTAACTCAATAAAATCTACTTAAAAAAAATAATGGGTTGGGTGGACTTGAGCTAAATATGTAATGGGCGGGTTTAAGGTAGCCCATTGGGTATCCTAAAACTCGCCATCATGGGTACCAAAAATACCCATCCCAAACTACCCTTAAAAGTATAAACAAAAATCCAACAATTTACCTATTTTAGTGGGCCTATTTTATTTTTATTTTTTTCTTTATTTTTCATGTCCTACAATTACTTTGTGTTTTTTTCCCATTTATTCTTTTATAATATTTTAAAATTACCCACATATAAATACTAATTCAAAATTCGTTTCAAGTCGAGTTCAGGCTCAGGTTTCGGGCTGGGTTTGGGTTCGGGCCGGGCCAGGTCGGGTTTGGGTTCGGGCCGGCGCTGGCCCAGTTCAGTTTGGGCCCATGGTTCAGGCCCAGTTCTAGGCAGGTTTCGGACCTGTCCATGGGCCTCGGGTCCGGGTCGGGGCATGCACGAGTTTATATAAATATAAAAAATTAAAAATTGTGTTTTGACAAAAAAAACTACATACGATTAAATATAAAAGTATACAATATTTAATATTTCAAATTTTAGAATAGATTCAAAGAATTAAAATTCGCTTTAAAAAAAAAGAATTAAAATGAAATTAAAAAATTTATTAATAAACAATTAAATAAACCTTACATTCTTGTATAATGGGTATTATGGGTACCCATAGTTACCCATTACCCATTTGAATTAAGACCATTAATTGAATGGGTAATGGGTACCCATTACCCATTAATTTAATACATATTTAATCCCCGCCCAATACTCGCTCAACCCGTCTGTTTGACACCCGTATTTGTGAGCCACTTGCATCTAACACCACCAAACTCTGAATTCTCTGAGAGAGTGTGGAGTGAATATAAAATTTTGTAAGTCCGATCAAACTCGCATTTTGTGTCAGTACATCTGCCACTGTGTTCCCTTCGTGATAAATGTGGGATATGGAGTATTTAATTAAGAGATAATGTATTTTAGTGTGTTTAATAATGGAAACTCAAACATTTTAATTGTTTAATCATTGCATATTTCTTTTAGAAAATTTAAGCTGTAAAAGTTAACTTATTGGGTGTCACTTAATACTCCACCAAATAACTTTTAAATAATTGAAATTTCATTATGAAACTATCACTTTCATTTTATTTATATATATTGCCTAACCTATAAATAACTTTATTGGAATAAATCATTATTTTAAAAAAATTAATTAGCATACCACAAAATTTATTTTTTTATGATAATGTAGTCAAATAAAATTTATTTGGTCAATATTTTATATTAAAAAATTTGGGTGAAATGCACCAAATACCACATAACTATTGGCTTTTGCAAAAAACACCACTTTCCTTTAAAAACTCCGATTACAAGCACTTTACTTTCAAAACGTGCGCCCAGTACCACTTTGTTAGTCAATTCCGTTAGGGTTAATTCCCTATTACCCCCTTGTGGTTTTCGAAAGTTATTGTCCGCCCCCTTGTGGTTTATAAAGCTACAATGAACCCCCCTAAACTTTTTTGAAAGCGGTAACCGTTAAGTTTTCCATCTGTTTTAACAGTCACAAGGTTAATTTTATCTTTTTACTATTTTTTTACTTTAATACGTTTTTTTAAAACTATATTTTTAATTGTCACCTACTTCAATGAACTAACCCTAAAATATATTCTCTTTTGGTCCGCCGTTCCTCCCTCCCATTCCATCACCTTGACGCATCACTCCCCTTGCCTCTCCCTCATCTTCACGACCGCACACCCCCCCCCCCCTCTCCCATCACGTATCTTCACTTCTTCATGACCGCTACAATCGCACGAAGAGCCACGTCACCATCACCTTCCTCGAGTCCGAAGTGGCACAGAAACCTCAGTGTCGATTCGCCGCCGCGGTAGCCGCAGCCTTCACGGTAGTCTCCTTCATGCCAAAAATATTGTAGATCTGAGCTATCACCTTCCTTGAGTCCGAAGTGGCATAGAAAACTCAATTTCGAATCGTTGCTGCCGCAGCCACAGCCTTCACGGTCGCCGCAATATTGTAGATCTGAGCTACATTCGCGGCAACGACACAACTGATAGTAGATTGGTAGTGACGGCGACTGATTGTAAAATGCTAATCGGCAGCACCGATTAGATTGGCCAACAGTGGCCCAGTCTTTGAATCATTAAAGCAATGGCTGATGTTCGTTTTTGTGGGTTATTTGATTAGTTTTGAGAAACTTATTTTTTGGAAGGATTTGGGTCCCGTTTAGACAAGTATTTCAAAAAACGTTTTTATTGTTTTACGAGTGTAAAAAACTTTAAAATGGTGTTTGACAAAAAAACTATAAGAATTTTAAAAAATATTTTTTAAGAAAATGGTATTTCAAGTACAATTTTTGAAGTACAAATAAAACATGTTTCATTTCATAAAGTTCGTAAAATTATTATCTAATAAACTTTTTTTTATCTCTTCATATTTTTCCCCACTCTGCCATTCATCCATACCAACTTTCAACCTGCCCCTAACCCTACCCCAACCTCACCCCACACAAAAGAAAAAAAAAAAGTTAATAACTTAATATATAGTAAACACAATTTTTATATAATTATTTGTATTAAACATAACTTAATATTTTTATAAAATACTAGATAGTATTTTAAAATCATTTTTAAACTATAGTCCAAATATTTTTTAAACTATTTTTAATTCTAAAATCATTTTTTTATAAAATATTTTTCCAATCGCATATTTTTTTTAAAAAAAAATTTCAAAAATTTCACTAATTGCCGTCCCCCACCACACCCCACGCTTCCCTCCCCCGGTGTTTTTAGCTTGTGACTACTTGCCTTCCGTTTTCAAAACTAACTCGGTACCAACTAAAGTCATGACTGAAAAGATAAAATTGCCCCCATAGTCTTCCTTTTCCTCTCCTCCTATCCCAGTTCCAGTTCCAGTTCCAGTTCCAACTTCACAATCCTTTCCTACAATTCTAAATTCCAAATTCCTAGTCTCAAATCCTCTTTCTTGCTTTTCAGTTCAGCTCTTCATTTCTTCCTCTCAATTTCGGTTCCTCTGTCCTTATTTTATTTTATTTTATTTTATTTTTTGGGTTTGTTACGGTTCTTGCTGTTTTCTCTCTCCCTCCTTCTATCTATTTTTATTCAGTTGGCTTAAATTCCAGTCTCCTCCTTCCCCTTGGATCTGTCCCAGTTCAAGGCTCCTTTCCAGTTCCAATCTCCAGTCCACAGCTTCTTTCCTATGGTTTCAAGCTCCAAAGCTCTCAATTTCTAGTTCTCCAAAATCATCCGTTTCGGAAAAAGAGGAATATTGGAATTCCGGTGGTGTACGGAAGAAGAGCCTGAAAGGGAATCTTTCTCTTCATCGACTTCCTTGGAAGCGTCGTCCTTAAAATCTTCACCGGAGAAATCAAGAAGATCGTCGACGGAAAAATCATCACATGGGACGTTATTAAGGCCGGTCACGCACAAAACGTCGTCGACGAAGCCCTGCCCGGCGGCGGATTTCGTGGGGAAGAAGAGAAAATGATAGAGAGAGGAAGAAGAAGACTTCTCTGTTTATGTGGGGAAGAAGAGAGAAAAAAGAAAAAAGAAAAAAAGAAGAAAAAAAAAATTTCTGGAAAGATGGAGAGGAAGAAGATAGGAGTAATTTTGTCTTTTCAAGATGGTTTTAGTTGACTTAGTCAAGACTTAGTTTCAAAAACAGAGAGGGGCAAGTAGTCACAAGCTAAACCCATGGGGCAATTAGTGATTAAGCCTAAAATGTTTTGAAAAATACTTTTATAAAAATATTTTTGAAATATCCAACATGGCCTTAATAATTTTGGGTCTATATAATGAATCCATGTAATATATTTTTTAGTTGAGGTGATAGATTTTGTAGAAAGCCTTTCGACTCTCTACCTCTCTAAGCTGTGTGGAAACCCTTTTGGCGGCTAAGTGTGATATGTGTGAGAAATGATGCGTTTTTGTTGTTGTCAGGTCTGAGGTCATAGGAGATGGATGTTTTTACCTATGTTTTCGATGTTAACATTGGTGTGTTATTGGGAAGTTATAAGAGATGTAAGTTTCTACTTTTACCTCTGATGTTGTGATGTTGATATAATAAGTGTGTAGATAAAATAATTTTGGCTTGCCTCTCCGATTTTGATTTGACTTAATAGATTATTGTGGATATATATACATTGAAATCAAATCATGTTAAAATTTTGTGTTTTTTCTGAAGAATGAAGAGGACAGCACACACCCTCCACGTCAGCACGGCAAAGTTAAAGCTACAGCACTGTTATAGATTAGTTTGTTTATTGTATCTCATAATTGTATATGAACGTCTGTGAGATCAGCATAACTCAAGTAGTTAGACAGTTGTATATGAGCTAGTTAGGTCGGTAGCTAGTCTAGATTTTGTATATATATATCTCTGTATTCGCTTTCTGTGGAGAGTGAGAAAATATCAAAAAAGTTTCCCCAAATTCACAGGTGTGATCTTCCTATTTTCTCTCTTTTCTTATTGCAACTTTACATGGTATCAGAGCAGTTCTGATCCAGTGATCGAACTGTGAAGAAGATTCCGAAGTGATCTATTCAGACGCACTCGATTGAGATAATTCTCAAGACGATTACCGATGACGACTGAAACTAACTTCTCTGGTTCGAATTCGAAGAAATACTCTGTCAATTGGCCTGGATATGAGAATTTGAGTTTAATTCTAGTAACAAGTCCTCTCAATGAACACAATTACCTCGCATGGAGTCGATCGATGAAAATAGCGATCGGTGCGAGAGGAAAGCTAGGCTTCATCAATGGCAAATCTCATATGCCAGCTGAAAACTCTTCTGAGTATGAGGAATGGAGCAGGACAGATTGCACAGTGATCTCTTGGATACTGAGTTCGATTTCGAAGCCTATGGTGGATGCATTCCTCTACACATCAAATGCGAAACAATTATGGCAAGACTTGGCTGACAGGTACGATCTCTGTAATGGTTCTCTTCTATATGAAATCAAGAAGGAAATTAGCTCAATTACTCAAGGAGAAATGACTATTATTTAGTAGTCTACCAAATTAAAGAAATTTTGGGATGAGTTAGGACAACTGAGGCATTTACCTGTATGTGATTGTGGTGCTGCTAGTACTATGATGAGCATGGATGTTGAAGATAAGCTAATGCAATTTTTACTTGGATTGAATGATTCTTACGATAATGTGAAGAATCAAGTACTGATGATGGATCCTTTGCCTACTGTTGAAAAGGCCTATCCTATGATTCTGAGAGTTGAAAGGAAAACGAACATGCATATGTCTGTCATTAGTCCTGCTGAAAATAATGCTATGCTGGTTAGAAATCCAATGCTAAGAAAGGAAGGTGCAGGAAGAGGTATAACAAAGAAATTTGACTCTAATGGAAAGAAGAATGGACAAAAATGTGACTATTGCAAGAGAGAATGTCACACTAAGGATAGTTGTTTTAGAATAGTTGGATATCCTGAATGGTGGAAGGGGAAGAAGTTTAAAGGTCCAACCAAATCTACTGCTAATATGGTGGAAACTCCACTGGAATCTGAGTAGATGAACCACTCTGATTTACAGGGGATGATGAGTAATCTGCTGCAGATGCAAATGAAGTAAGTCGTATGATGAAAGAAAAGCATGTAGAAGGAGAGATGATCAACTTTGCTCACCTACAGGATTTTACAGGTATGAGCACTCCAATGCATCCAAATTCTTTTGATATGTTTGGTAAGGACTCATGGATACTTGACACAGGTGCTTCTAACCATATGTGTGCTAATTCTAGTTTACTGTTCAATATTAAGCCTGTTACTCATTATTCTCCTGTGTCACTACCTGATGGCTCCATAAAACTAGTAAAATCCACTGGGAGTGTTCATTTAAATGCTGCACTTACTCTGCATAACTGCCTACATATTCCTTCATTTCATCATAATCTACTCTCAGTCAATAAGCTAGCAAGAAATTCTAATATCTTATGTGGATTTCTGCCCAATTTTTGCTTTCTGCAGGACCTTGTGACTGAAAAGGTCCTCGGAATTGCAACTGCGAAACGAGGACTATACATCATTGATCGTATGTCCTTTGATCCCGATTTCATTCAGCTTCACATGCACTCTTCCTATCAAGTCCAGCTCAAAAAATGCTCCTCTCATTTGGATGATACAGATCTTAGAATAAATGCATGCCTATGGCATCTTAGATTAGGACACCCTTCAACACATGTAATGAAACACCTACATTCTCAACATCCACATATTGTCCCATCTTCTGCTATATGTGAAGTATGCCCTGCAGCTAAACAACAAAGAATAAATTTTCCTGTTAGCAAATCTCAAAGTTCTTGTTGTTTTCAGTTAATTCATGTGGATTTGTGGGGTCCTTATAATCAATCATTTCTGAATGGATCAAAATATTTTTTGACAATTGTGGATGATTTCAGTAGATGTACATGGACTTTCTTGTTCAAATATAAGAATCATACTCCATCTATTCTTGAATCTTTTTTTTCAGATGACTAGAACACAATTTCAACTCTCAGTCAAAACTATGCGATCTGACAATAGCACTAAGTTTGTCAGTGCTGAATGTCAAGCTATTCTTTTAAAATTTGGGATTATTCACCAAAAATCATGTGCTTATTCTCCACAACAAAATGGTATTGTGGAAAGAAAACATAGACACTTGTTACAAGTAGCTAGAGCTTTGTTGTTTCAGTCACAGCTTCCAAAAAGGTTTTGGGGGAA
Source organism: Leptodermis oblonga (assembly GCA_016801395.1). Lineage (NCBI taxonomy): Eukaryota > Viridiplantae > Streptophyta > Magnoliopsida > Gentianales > Rubiaceae > Leptodermis > Leptodermis oblonga. The sequence continues at coordinate 7,768,543 of CM028757.1, forward strand.
TCCATTCTTACAGCCACATACCTAATCAACCGTATTCCCACTCCTATCATCCATTGGAAATCTCCTTATGAGATTCTCCATCAAACCACTCCAAATCTTACTCATTTAAGAGCTTTTGGTTGTCTATGTTTTGCTTCAAATATTTCTCATCATAAAGATAAATTTGATTTTATCACTTCTAACACTGTGGTCTCTCCATATTCATGTCATTTACATACACTGTCTACTTTTTCATATCCCATGCACACTTTTCCATTTTTTACAAATCCATGCTTCTCTGCTGCATACATACAGTTTTTAGCTAATGTGTCCAATGAACATGAGCCTTATTCATACAATTAGGCCAAAACCCAACCTCAATGGGTGGAGGCCATGAATTTAGAGCTAGATGCTTTGGAAAGAAATGACACTTGGGAGATTATTGAGTTGCCAAAAGGCAAGAAACCCATTGGTTGTAAATGCGTCTTCAAAATAAAAAGGAAACCAGATGGTAGCATTGAGCGCTGATAGAGCCCGTCGTGAGGCTACCAAAATGCACAAAAATTAGTGCTTAAACCTACAAGAAATTACTACAAAAGTATAAAAAGCAGGCTCGATCCGCAGGGAACAGCTGACTTAAACTCTCATATTCCTATTGATTTGAAAATGGTTTGATTTGCAATCACCTTTGTGCCTCAGAGAGACCTTTAAAATTTGTCACTTATAAAAAAAACTAAAACTTCACAAGAACAAATAATTTATCACTTAAAAGAATATTCCAACATTATATGAATCGGATCAATCTATGCATGCAATCATTAACGTCACAAATAAATCCAAGAACAATGTATCAGCTGGTTATAGGTTACCGTGGGTTCCCTACGACTAGGGGTGATATCGAGCCGAGCCGAGCCCGAACACACCTATGTTCGAGCTCGGCTCGGCTTCATTATCTTGGGCTCGAGTCGAGCCTGGAAATAGAGCTCGAGCTCGAGCTCGTATAGGATTTATGGGCTCGAGCTCGGCTCGAGCTCGAGCTCGAGCCTTAGCCTTGTGGATCTCCACTTTGCTAAAAGCAAAATTTGCTTTATGGAGAATTCGAACCCAGGTTCTCTGAGTTCTCCTCTTGGTGTCTTACCACTACACCAAATGTAATTTTATGTTAATATGTATGAATGATAAATTATATATCTATTTTATCTTTTGTAAAAATTATTTTTTCTTATCGAGCTGTTCACGAACGTAATCGAGCCGAGCTCCCTTTTGTTCATTTATTGTTCGTTTATTAATCGAGCTTAAAATTTTGTTCATGTTCGTTTATTAATAAATAAACGATCTCGAACCGAGCTTTTAACGAGCCGATCCCGAGCTTGTTCGTGAACGTTCGTGTTCGTTCTCAGCCCTACCTACGACATAACCAAATCCCCCCTTAGTGTGTCGGTAGTCGCCGTGGGCTCCCTACGACACGACTACCTCTCTAACTAACCAAACTAACAGGCCGTGGGTTCCCTACGACACCTATTAATATAATTAGCAGCATTAATTACCAGGAGGACCCAACACTAACACTTCTATCGGGTTAACTTTAGAAGTTGTTACCTATTTATCTTGTACTACCCGACGGTAGGTTTGTCGCTAGTTGACTTTACCAGATTAAACAAAAGTTGATCAGACTTTAATTAAATCTAGCATTTAGACTTATGTGCACAAGATAAATAAGAATACAAGAACTTGAACCAATATTAATCCCATGTTTCATACATGCATAGATCTACTTCATCACATAATGCCGGAATAAAAGGGTTTAGTTACTCATAGTCATGGCCAATACACATATATTTAATGTAAAAGCCATAGGATGAAGCAATAAAGAAGAAGGAAAAGAAATGGAATAATTTTTAATAATTGCAGGTCTGAACCAACCCTCCGTTTGGGCAAATCGAGGCCTGAGCGAGAACAATTCAGCAACAAGAAACAATTCCAAACTTTACTGTACCGATTTTTCCTTAATCTCAGAACGAGAAACGAAGGAAAAACTGATATAAAACTATTTGAAGAACTTAAAGAAGAACTAAATAAAACTAAAGATTGTATCAAAAGCTTTAAAGGAGATAAGTTGAACAAAAAGATAACTAAGAACTAAAGAGAATTCTTGCTGGAAAAAAACTAAACTAATGTATGAAACTAAAAGCTAAAAGCTGAATGGTGAATGCTAAATGCCTCAAAGGCTCCCCTATTTATACTAGATAATAATGGCTTTAAAATAGGAAGTAGTATAATCCTCCAAATCTCCCAAGAATATTTCCAGCAATTAACTTCCTTCCAATCAGCATAATATCTTCATCAATTATATCCCTACAAATTAGCATTTTGAATTCCTTCCTTATCCCTTTGATTTTCCTTCTTTATCCTTTGATTTTCCTTCCTTATCACAAGTTTCTTCAAGTAAGGAAACTGAATATTTACTTCTCTCTTCCCTTATTTCCAGCCATCACTTCCATCCGAGATAATTCTCCAATTTTACTGCTGCTGGAATTTTGCCTCTTGATTCACTACGGTAACAACTGAAATTTCTCCATGGCTGCCCATTTCCTGCTGCTACCTTCCGTTTGCTCAAACGGACCCCTTTTTTTTTTCCTTCTTTTAGCTCATTCCTTTCCTTCTTGACTCAGTCTCTAAACACCTGCTCTTGGCTTCATAAAACAACAAATATACCCGTGAAAAGCACCTAAGAGACGCTAAAATAAAACAACTAAAAGACACTGATCAAGTGCTATAAGGCGCGTTTAGTAGCAAAGGGCTACAATCAAATTGAAGGCATCGATTATTTTGACAGTTTCTCTCCAGTCGCCAAATTGGTCACTGTCTGCTTAATTTTTGCCCTGGCTGCTATGCATGTTTGGCCTATACACCAGCTGGATATAAATAATGCATTTTTACATGGCATTCTTGATGAAACAGTTTATATGAAACGTCCTGATGGTTATCTCAAGGCTGCAGCTCCACAGGTGTGCAAATTGAAGAAGTCTCTCTATGGATTGAAGTAAGCATCAAGGCAGTGGAACCTTGAGTTCACTGCCAAACTCCAAAATTTTGGTTTTCATCAATCCTCTCATGATCCGTGTCTATTCATCAAGAAATATGCATTCTCTTTTACTGTGCTAATCGTCTATGTAGATGATGTTTTAGTCACAGGTTCTCTTAAAGCTGAAATTCAAGGTCAAACATTTTCTCCATCAACAATTCAAACATTGCTGAATTTTGTTTTTCTTTGCACCGCAGATCATAACGTTCTTGCAATTCGGAGGGTACACCCTTGTGAGGAACTCGAAGGATTTGTTTCAGAGTTTTGGGTTTGACACACAGCTAGTTCTGATAGGGCTTATTATATTTCAGGTAACAATGTCTTTCATTGGTTTCTTGTGCTTAGATTACCCATTGCAAAGAGCTAACTTGCCATTTGCCATTATCTGAACTCTAGTTGAAGTTCTATACATCCACTTGTTTTTGCTGGAGATGTAACCATTGATGAGCCTAGGATATGCTAGTCTACGTGGTTAAACGAGTGATTGACTTATTTGTGTATCGCTCAAGGTAGTCAGTATCGGGATACCATACAGGATCGTTTTGGGGAGTATGATCGAGATCCCATACAGGATCGATAGGATCGTATCGTAGGATCGTAAGACCCACAAAAAATGGGTAAAATTGATCATACAAGCTCATATTGCTTGTAAATATCATAATTGCAATATTAGAATACCTATAAATTGGATCTATATGTAAAAAAGCAATAATAAAAAATAACGTAGTACTTTGAGACTATAGTTGTACGTAAGTTTTTGAACTCTAGTTCAATAAACTAAGGGTTACTTAACCAACCACTAAGCTACGAACAAAGACATAAAATGATTGTGTAAAAAAAATATATTGAACCTTAGATTTATAATGGATATTTAAAAAAACAGTATCGTCATAGGATCGTAGGATGTAGGATCCTAAAGATCCCATGGGATACTACGTATAAAAGGAACCTATGGGATACTGTATCGATTACCCCTTCTCAAATCGTAGTATCGTAGGATACTACGACACGTATCGGGATACTGACTACAATGGTATCGCTACTCTCTTTTAGATCATAAACATGCATTGGCTTACGAATTTAGCTGTTAAATTTGAGAATTGCAGGCTTAATGGTTTTTGAGAAGAGAGTATAGGTCCATGTGTTTTCTCTGCTTGTAACATATTTTATTTGGTATCTTATATACATTGAATCCTTACTGTTTCTCTATCCTCATTCTTTTTTTCCCCCATGTTGTTGAAATTTGTCATTTTGTGATTGCCTCCCAAGGGCTTGTTCAAACTTGTTAACACATTCTTCAGATGAAAATACAAACACTATGATTGTTTCTTTCCTTGAACAAGAAAAGTGACAAATGTTTGATTTTGTTGGTTGCAGCACACTGTGATACCTCTCCAGCACCTTGTTAGCCTCGCTCTCAACATTGTTAGCTGATCTTTTGAGTTCCAAGTGATTCTTTTATCTTGCAACCTGAATTGGCCCCAGAAAAACACGATTTCTTTTTATTATTATTTAGTTTTGTATGTTGAACCTTGGCGTTATATCTGAGACACAATTGCTATTGTTTAAAGGCTGATGCATTTGCAAAGGAGCTGGGCTATTCTTCTTCCCTTCGAGCTGGCCTTGTTAAATTGCAGGTGATCTATGTTCAATATCTCTGATCCGCCTTTTCCGTTTCATCATTTTGGTGATCTCCAGCCTTTGTCTTAGCTTAGTTTTGATTTGCATTCAAGAAATCCCAGAATATGATCACTTTTGATGTGATCATTAAGTTCTTTTCATCACGTTCACTTGAACCTGTTATAGTTGGATAATTACATCTTGATTTCTTTAGATTTTGTCAGCAATTGAATGATATGTTTGACTAAGGAAAATAGAAGTTGGGCTTAATGAAAAAAGGGAAATAACCTTGGGCTGAAAGCTAAAAATCTGACAGAATTTTCACACAAAATTATAATCAAAATTGAATTAAGGAAGAGAATAGAAGAAACGGCGGAACTCATAAGGCAGAAAAGGGAAGAAAAAAGGGAGTTGTATTGAGAGAGAAAGAGAGTTCATAAAACGGAACTTTTACTCATCAAAACCATGCCTACTCTCTCGGCAAAAACATGAAACGGCACTGTTTCCTAATAACAAAATCCAAAATTTTTAAAAACTAATTTTACTTAATAATTTCGGGAAATGACAAATCATAAAATGAAGTTGGAACTTGGTACAGAAAAACAAGTTGGGCTAATGATAATAAATATGGGGCTAGAAGGAAGAGGTTGGACTAAGGAAATAATAGAGTTGGGCTTTAATAAAAAAGGTATTGGGCCTAAAACGGCCCATCACAATTCTGCACACTTAATTAAACATAATATGTAAATCCAATTCTTGACGGATTAAATGCAAAGAATTAATAAGGGAAAGAAATCATAAGAAATAGGGTGGGGGAGGAAAGAGGAGGGAGGGGGTGGGTGAAGGTGGGGGTTGCATTAATAATTTGTTCATGTTTTTTCTCAAGAATTTCGTGGGGTTGGGAATTTAAATAATTTCAGATTTGATTTGGTGATTCAACTTATACTGTAATTTACTATAAATGAGAAAAATACACAACATTGGTACATATTCATATTAATTCCAACTTTTAAAACTACCAAGGAAAAATTGTATTTCATTCGGTATGAAATCGTTTTTTAAAATAGTTTTCTTGATTGTGATGATACTATTATCTATTTAGTTCATTTAATTTATACCTAGCCATTAATTAATTTTAGCTCTTCAAACTTCTGATTTTTTTAAATACACAGGTGGATAATTCTCTAATCTGATAGCTGCACAAGTTTTTTGTGATTGTAACAGTTGCGGTTGCAAAAGTTGTACATGTGTCATCGAAACAAACATTTGTGTGTGTGACGATGGTTAGTAAATAGTATTGAAACTTCAGATTTTAAAAGTGAATTCTTTTTTTCCTTAGTTAATGAGAAAGTTATTAATTTTTTTTTAATATATGTGTATCAAACTTTTTCATCATTTTATGTGTAAAAATTCCATCCATGGACAAGTGCTGATAACTATAATATTAGTCTTACAATTAATTAATTTGACTAACCATCAATCTCTTTATGACAGAATTTCCTCCAATTCCGCCTGAACCTAAGAAGAAAGAGTTAGTCGGCGATAATCAACTCCTAGAAGAAGCGTCGGTAAAGAAGTTTGACGAGCACAAAATTTTAGGTTGATTGTCTTAGTTTTGAAACATTTTCAATAAAACAAGCACCGAGAAATAAAATAAATTTGATGATGCATTGCTATTAAAATGTTATGAATCACTAGTTCATTTAATGATTTAATAAAAAATTTGTGGGCTAATTACAACAACAATTGAGCCTTATTCCACTAGGTGGTTATAAAAATTATATATCGTCAATGTATACGGTTGAAATACATACTTTTGTTTATACTTAGGGCGAATTACATTTATCCCTCCCAAGTGTGAAGGATCTCTATTCATTTGATATGAATTAGTATTTGAAAAACTAGTCTTCTTGGTCACTTTGGTTATCGCTCAAGGTAAGTTTGAATTTTTATGTGCAGAAATTAATTTTTATATTTATATATTAGTATAAACACGGACCCTAAAATTATTGGGCCTTGAGCTGTTAAACGAAAAAATAAATAAATAAAAGAAAAAAGACTAGCTTTTGTACCAGACCATTTTTTTAAAAAATCTGGAAATTAACAGAGCAATAAAAGAAAGTAAACAAACCAAATAAACGAAGTCATGTTGAAGTAATGAAAGGAAAAAAAATGATGAATTATATTTACTCCCCTAATGTTTGGGGATAATTATGAAACTAAATCTAATGTATATGAAATTACAAACCTTTTAAAATATAGTACAATTTATAAAACCTCATATAATATGTAATGTAGTTTTTAGGCTTCAAATGCTCTGTTTTACATGTTTTATAGTGTAAACAATTCATAAGGAGGTTAAAAAAGTAGACTTGAAGTTCCATCAAGCATGTGAAATATGTTCTTTCGCAGAATTTGAAGAGGAAAGAAAAAGAAAGATGAATGGAATCGTAGTGTGCCCTTGAAAATGGCAAATAGCCAATCCTCCCACAAATGTTTTCGTCACGGTCTGTCTTCTTCCACTTTGCATTAAGTTTTGTTGTTTGAATTATTCTCTGAATTGTGTTTATATATATATTCTACCTCTCATCTTTTCCCCTACACTTCCTAGCGAAAACTTCTTCCTTCCGAACTTTTGTTTTCAGCCCTGGTTCTTAACTTCACGAGGTCTTGGCGTGAATAATAAAAAGGTCCAATAAGAAATTATAATAATATTAAAGTTATTTATAATATTTTTTAATTTTTTTTTCTAAATGCAAAGTTATCCAAAAATATCCATAGTAAAGATGTGAAAATTCCATAAATTTCATTTGAAAATATATACAATGTGAGACTAAAGCTAAAAAAAATAAGAGTTACACTCTTGCGTCAGCCCATTTCAAATAAAAATAATTGTTACATTAATATAAAATTTGTTATGTGCAAAAATTAATGTTCTAAAATACACTTTCCCCCCTGTGGTTTCATGTTTGGACAGTTTTCCCCTTATGCTTTCAAAACTGACAGTTTCCCCCTCATGGTTTTGGACTAAAGTGTCCACTTAACGAAAAATGGCTTATCTAACTGTGTTAAAAAAATTACTAAATTACCCTTGATAAAAAAACTTAAAAAAAAATGAAAGAAGGAAGAAGACGATGGCACTGTTCATCGTCTTCTTCCTTCTTCCTTTACTTCTTTTTTTTTTTTTTTTCCTAAACCTAAATCACTCCCGCAACTGATATGAAACCCATTTTGTGGGTTTCATATCATTGCGGGATTCTGCAACTGAATGGAACCCATTTCCAGTTTTTATTTTTATTTATTTTTTTATTTTTTAGTTGGGGTTATTTTGGGAATAAATTAATGACATCATCAATTTGTTTATCCCCACTCTCGTCTTGAGCGCGTTTGCTTCACGCGCCGTTAGAGAAGCCATTTTCCGTTAAGTGGACACTTCAGTCCAAAACCATGAGGGGGGAACTGTCAGTTTTGAAAGCATAGGGGGGAAACTGTCCAAAACATGAAACCACAGGGGGGAAAGTGTATTTCACCGAAATTATTATTCTGAAATTTTATGTGCAAAAAGTATTGTTCTGAAATTTTATGTGCAAAAATTATTATTCTAAAATTGTTATGTGCAAAAATATTGTTTGAAAATTAACCAAAATGGATTTCTAAGAAAAAAAAATGGAGTAACTAAATTAATAAATAAATAAAAGTTAAACAAACCAAATATATTAAGTCATGTTGATGTAACGAAAGCACAAAAGCAAAAAGATGAATTACATTTACACCCCTACTGTTTGAGGTAATGATGAATTAACTCTAATATTTGTGAAGCTACAAAATACCCCCTTTAAAATATAGTACAATTTATAAGGCTCATATAGTAAGCATGCATTGTGGTTTTAGTACAGTTTTGAAATACAAATGAAACATGTTTTATAAATTTTTTGTCCCTTAATGTTTTTCCTTACTTTTCCCAAAGTGTAACTATCGTCCATCCCTATCAACCTTCAACCCGCCTCCGCCCCGCCCCAACCCCGGCCCAGACCTGCTCTGATCCCGACATCGCCCTCGCCCTCGACCTCGACCCGATCTCGCCCTCGACCCCCAACGAGAAGAGTGAAGATGCTGGTAGGTTCCAAGCCTTCCATTCCCATTGCTTTTGGTGCCTTTACCATTTCCTATTGCTCAACAAAATAACTTTTAAATAGGTGGTAATGACACAAATTTTATGGTTTGATGCAAAATAAACCAAACATGTGATCTGACCTTGATACTAATGAACTCCATAATAATTTCTTTCAATAATTATACCCATGCATGTGAACCTTTAGGACAGCTTCAAGAGTGCGCTATGTTAGAAAGGGAAATTCACAGAGAAGGAATTTAAATGTACATTTACACTTTAAAAACATGTAGACTTTACTTGCATACTCACTTATGAACATAAAATTATAGAACAATTACTTTTGCACGTAAAAATTTAGAGCAGTAATTTTTGCACACATAACAAATTTTAAATTAATGACACAATTATTTTTATTTATTTTTTGTTTGAAAATGGGCTGACGCAAGAGTGTTGCACTTCTTTTTTTCTTTTCCCTTTTTCACCTTAAGGCTCACATTATATATATATATATATATAAATAAAATTTACTGAATTATCGCATCATTACTATAGGTATTTTTTTGATAATTTTTGCATTTGGAGAAAATTAGAAGAAAACATTATAAATAAATTTTACATTATTAAAATTTTATTCCAGAAATTTTTTATTATTCGCCTCGGGGGCTCGTGAAGTGTAGAACCGGGGTTGAAAACAAAGGGTAAAAAGGAAGAAGTTTTTCCAAAGAAGTGTAGGATAAAGGATGAGAGGTAGAAGATATATATACCGAAAGAGTACTCAAGTAGGAACAAAACTGAAGAAATGGGGATGTTTGGGGCGAAATAACATATGCGGGTGTTAGACAAGTGTCTTGAAAAAACTACAATGCAGGTTCAAATCCTCACTTGGTTGACGAAACTTCAGCTTTAGTATACTTTTCTCTCTGAATTTTTTTTTTCTCGTGTGAATTACATTCACCTCCCTTGATTTGGACATTATGAAGTTAACCCTTTTGAAATACTTGTCCAAAGGGAAACTTATACTCAAAAAAAAAAAAAAGAAAGAAAAAAGAATAATAGCTTTGGCACATAAAATTTTTAGAACAATAACTTTTGCAAATAAAAATTTCAAAATAATAATTTTTGCACATAAAAATATTAGAAAATTAATTTACACACAATGATTTAAGAAAATTAATTTTTGCAGATAAAGTTTTAGATCGGTACTTTTTGCTCAAAAAAGCTATAAATTAAAACTCATATTTAGGTTTGTTTGAAATTGACGGGTGCAATTGTGGTAGGCTGCAAATAAGATATCAATTTACTCTTCTTCTTTTCTTTTTTTCTTTTTTTTAATTTTATTTTTACTTTTACCGTTGTCTTGTAAAGGGGAAGAAAGAAGTTGGTGTGTCTGTCTGTGCACAAATATGGTAGATATATGAATCCAACTTGTGACTTTTAGGTGTCCCATCATGCGTCATAACCTTTTGGACAATGACTCATTCTTCAAAATACTCTACAAGTAACGTTGTATTTGTTCTAGAATAAACAAGGTTTTATATCTTATTGTTGTGTAATTTATTTGTGTTTTACAATCACAAATAAGTTGACTATACTATTCATATTTTATTTCTCATTCCATGTATCGATTGAAATATCTCTAAACCAATTAAGACAATCAACCTAAAAATTTGCGCCCCTTGCCATCAAGATGTTTTACCGACGGTTCTTCTAGGAGTCGAGTATCGCTAAGTAACTTTTTCTTCTTAGGTGCTGTTAGCTTCTTTGAATCTATCATATATAAATAGATGACAAATTAGTCTAATTAATTAATATTTATCAACACCTTTCAATGGACGAAACTTCACATATTTATGATGAAGGGTTGGATATGAACAAAATTTTATTTTTCTTCTCTTGAATAAATTCTCGAAAGGAAGAAGTCAATAAAAAATATAATATGAAGTTCCAATATTGTTTTCTAACCTTGTGATACAAACGCAAAAGGCCTCTTCGATACACATACACCCATAACTTGCAATGACAATTTAAGGTAGAATGATCAATCTATGTATTGAAAAGGTTTAGAGAACCAATATAAATTAATGATCAAAATTAGGTGCATGAATTAAACCCATTAAGGAGATAAAAGCATTATCATGTACGATGAGAAATAAGTAAGGTGACTAAAAAAATTATTTTCAAAGAGGACTCCATCTCAAACGAATGGAGATATTCCTTCACAATTTTAAGAGTTAAATTTAATTGGGATGTGAACTTATGCGAAGTATTTGGCTGATTTTATAGTACATTATAGTACAAGATAAATCATCAAATTCAATTAAAAAAAATCTAAATAATTAATTCTATAATGTAAAAACGATTTTGAAAACAAGTTTTGAAAAATAGTTTTATAATGTAAAAAGTGTATTGAAAATGTAAAAAATTGTATTAGAAATGATGAAATATGATTAAAATATATTAAATTTACTGTTGAAACCAAAACCGTTTTCAAAACAAAACAAAAATAACATGCCAGTAAACTATAGTAAAGGGAAATCATCAAATTCAACTTGGAAAATCAAAGTAATTAATGTTAATATTGGTGAAATTAGAATTGGGCCCTGACCCAATTTTGATGGTATCACTACGGCCCAAGAAAAGTGAATATATAAATGAAAGTAATTAAACCAATGAGTTCCGGGCGTTGCAACAAATTAAAAATAATTGCAATTTTTTTGTGCTGTTAATATCTATACCTCTATTTGTTTGGTATACATTTTTTAGAAAAAATATTTTTATATCATGGTTTAAAAGTTAGTAGGAAACTAAATATTAATCAATGGTGACCTAGCCTTCTTCTAGTAGCATAAAATTCTAGACTCAGTTAACTGAACACGACCCGGTTATATTTTTGTGTGATACTACTCGACGCAAACATAACCTAATTGTGACACAGGTTACCTGAACATGACCCTAATCGACATAAAAAATTATTTTATAATTATAGATTAGTCTCGAGTAATTTGAATCGACGCGAAAATACCAATATAACCCGCATAAAGTTTATCCAAATTATATTATTCTTTGTAAAATTTGAAAAGGATAATAAGAGGAATGCTCTCTGTAATTGATAGTTAGGATTAAATCTGCATTTGATATCCCATCCCTTGTATGGTGTGTGTCTATATATATATATTATATATATATATATATGATTCAATATCATTTTCTTTCAACAAAAAAAAGAAGAAAGCGTTTGTCAAAAAAAGAAAAAAAGAAAAGAAAAAGGAAAGCAATCAAATATTTCACATTTTCACATTTATTATAGCATTAATTACTTTAGAATTTCCTAATCGAATGTGATAATCCGCCATATAATAGAATTTAATTACTATAAAATCAAGAAAATACACAACATTGGTGTATATTCATATTAATTTCAACTCTTAAAATTGTGAAGGAAAATCTCTATTCATTTGCTATGAAGTCGTTTTTTAAAATAGTTTTTTGGGTCACTTTGCTTATTGCCCATGGTGCGTGAAGATTCCATTATCTCTTTAATTTGTTTACTTTATGTCTCTCGTTTAGTCAATGATTTATATTAGTTATTTAAATTTCTTATTTTTTAAATACAGATATTGGTTTGAAAATAATAGCGTGGGAAAATGAGTGTCAGAGAACTAAGGGTTGCACAGTAGATTGCCAACGTAAACATGGGTGTATGTGTTTCGAAGGAGCCGCTTGCATTTGTATGGCGGATCCAAAACAAGGTTAGAAAACAATGTTGCAAATTTAGATTTTTCAATTATTATTTTTTCTTAGTTCACTTTTAAGTTATTAAAGAGAAAACTAATAAAAATTTTGTATATATCCAACTTTTCACAATTTTATATGTAAACTTTTCATCCATTAAAAATAAAAAGGGTTGATAATCATATATTAGTTTTATTATTAATTATTTTGAATAATCACTCATCTATTTATGACAGATTCACAATTGTTAACAACACCGAAAGATGAAGAGCTAATTCCTGGAGAAGTGTCGGCAAAATATCTTAATATCAATGGGCGCAAAACTTTAGATTAATTGCATTATTTTCAATATATTTCAATCAATATTGCAATAGAGCATTTCAAAATGCAAAACTCACCCCAATCCGTTTCGATTCGGCTTGATATATTATTTGATTTTGAATCAATGATTTGAAATTTGGATCGGATCGACCGGGTCAGTGTGGCATGGAACCTGATTTCTGTTTTCTCATTAATAATTTTTCCCAATGAAACCACAAAATTAAACTAACACACAACAATTAATATACCAAAGTTTGATTCAATTGACGAACAAAACTTCAACAAACTGATAACAAAACACTAATATTATTGTTACTAACAGAACCAATGGCGGCAGCATGGAATATTATAGTTTTTGGACTAACTGGAAGATTTTTTTGAAACTACATATCTTACATCTCGTTATCGCATATGGTCAAAACGACACATTGATTTATTCATATATATATAGGGAAAATTATATTTGCCTCCCCGAATTATGAAGAAATTACAAAAACATTTCTGTGAGTTTTGATCTTTCTTTATTTCAGTTTGATCCATACCGGATCGTTTTTAAGGCTAAGACTTTATTTTGGCCATATTCTAATGGAATAAACCTAATTTTGAAAAGCATTTTACCTTCTTTAAAATCTGGGTGGAAAACATAGCATTTGATCACTTGTGTTTGGCGTGAAACGGAGAGTTTCATCTTCAAAGCTTTGTATTTATAAAGAAAAAACGATTATACACCATCCATTTTCATTTTGGTTAAGCTAAACTTTAATGCATGAAAATGAGTGGAATTTGCCTCATTTTCAAAAGCGTTATCTTCGTTTCTGCAACCAAATTAATGTGCATAGGTATCTTGAGATGTTTAAGACTAAAGTGTAGCTCTTTGCACCACTAACCTCTACATATTCTAGGAGAATATGACAAAGAGATACGTAAAAATTATGTCACAATTACATTACCTAATAAATTTAGATGTTAGCCTATCCACATAGTGCAATTTTCGCACTAGCAGTAGCAGTGCTGGCAGAGTCTAGCTTTCTGGCCAGTCTTTGGTTGATGTAACCTAAATGTATCATTTGCTTTTAGTTACATGATTATAAACTATGCGAGTTATAGTTCTATCCATTATGGGTTGCATATCTCTAAGCTTGCGTTTCTGGATACAGCTTCAAATTTGTGATATTATGCTAATCATTTTGGCAAAACCCACGAGTGGTTTTGATCAGTGTTTAACCAACCGGATTGGACCGGTCGGTTCGACCGGGTTAATCGGGAACCGGTCCGATTCGATATAAATTATGGTAAATGAGAAAATTCGGGTTTCTTTGGCCAAAATCGGGAAAAAAAACCTGGAACCGGATTAACCGGCTCCAACCCGATTTTTCTTTTCTTCCTTTTATTTGGATCTTTTCTTTGTTTTTCTTTTTGAACCCTTTTGCGTCTCTTCTCTTTTTATACGAGAATTTATTCATTTCCACAACTAATTTGGGATATAGAAAATCTAAAATAAATGTAAAAATTAATTATATTCAGTCAGGATTCGAACCTATGTTTTTAAGAAAAAAGAAACTCTTATCAAAGAGTGATTAGCCACTAAGCCAAGCATGCTTTTATGATAAGTTAGACATTAAATAATTTATATTATTATTGTTCATTTTAAAAATTATCTTTTTAATATTACAAAAATTAATTATATATTAATTATGAGATATATAATATTTTTAATATATTTATGACATCACCGGTTCGACCTTGAACCCTGGTTAAACCCTGACCCCTGAGCTCGGCCGGTTCAGCGTCCGATCCGATTTGTTAAACATTGGTTTTGATTATACTTTTTGATTACTTGCACAAAGAACGGGCTTCTTCATTGTTTAGGAAAATAATATATACGCATGAGTTTGACCAAAATGTGTGAACAAAAACTAACTCCAGACATAAGGAAAACTATGCGCATCCAAAGAAACTAATCCCTTAATGTCACGGGGCAGAGAAGGTCGGGTGAAAACGAGTTTTCCCGGAGCAATTAGTGATTCATACCCGATCCATAATCAAATTTCTTTTCTTTTTCTCCTAGTTTGAATTGCCTAACCATTCCTTTTTGTAGTTTGTGAACCATTATGGTTGAAGACTGCAACTTTGGCATTAATGAAGAAAGCTATGATGGAACTTTTCACATAAAAAGGACAAACATGCCATGCATCTATAGTTTTTCCCATTGTGAAGAAATACCATTTTTTCCCAAAAGTTGCAGGAAATTTGTCAGCAGCATTAATTATATCCTAAACTAGTGTTAAGTAATGAAAATATACCAGTTTTCTTGAAGTCTCATACTTGAGAGCAATCAGGAAAAATGATGGATGCTCCCCTCGTTTCAGATAGGCTTGAATGTAATATGGATAAAGTACAAAGTTAGCACATTCCCTAATGGTTTTAAGTAAGGTTAGAGAGTTTGAAATATCGACGCGTAAACACGTCAATTTGAACTATACGAGTAATTTTTAATACAACACGAAAATATGACACCAACATGACATGTTCGTGTTATTGAATGTGGAGTGATGGGCAGCCTTGATTATCTAAAATATGCAAGAGGGCTAGCCTGCTTCTAATAGCTATAGAAAGTTGATGGTCATCAAATTGATAGGCATCTCCCAAAACATGAAATCTGACACAATTAATTAAACATCATGCATGCATGGGATGGGAGAAAACAGAGTATTAATTATTGCTCTTTGGTTTTAGTAACTTTTGCTCTATATATGCCACCTTCTGCATCAAACCTTTCATAAGTCTCATCACCATCTTCTCCTTCTTGAACACATTTTGCTGAGCTTTTCTGAACTCTGAGTCTTCCTTTTGGAATATTGATCAGTTATTTCTGTAGGTTCAAAATGATGAAATATCTCGTGTTGAGCTTTGTGGCTGTGTCTACAATGGCTTTTCTCACTCCAAACACTGAGGGAAGAAGATGTGCGTTTGAAGCCATCTTCAATTTTGGAGACTCTAACACTGATACAGGAGGTTATTTTGCCGCTTTTCCATCGCAAAAACCCGGCAGCAGTGGAATGACCTACTTCCACAAACTCTCCGGTCGCTATTCCGACGGAAGACTCTACATTGATTTCCTTGGTTCGTCCCCTGATCATATATATGAAATTGTGTGTTTAATTTGGCAATTTTTGTACTTAATTAATGTGGAATTTTTTTGGCAGCTGAAGCTTTAGGATTTCCATTTCTGAGCCCGTATCTTCAATCGTTTGCGCCCGATTTCAAACATGGTGCAAACTTCGCAGTATCATCTTCTACGGTGCTAAAGCCAAGTGCTGCTTGTTTGGCTAATCACACTAGTCCTTTTTACTTGACCATCCAGCTTCATCAAATGATTCATCTCAAGGCAACAGTGGATGAACATCACTCTTCTGGTATGAAAAATTTACTTGTTTCCTTTAATTAACCAAATGATACAAGCATTTTAAGTTGCAATTTATGGCTCTTTTTTTGGTTTCAGGACATGCCAATCTTCCACCACCTCACATATTTGGCAAATCTCTGTACACAATCTACACTCAACATAATGATTTCGCCAACAAATTAGCATCTGCTGGTGTACAAGGAGTGATGCAGATTACGCCGAATGTGGTTTCCACTATAAGCAACACCGTTAAGGTAATCAACACTTAAATTTCTATAGAATCTCTTTCCGGACTTGCTTAATTTGTGGAAATTAATGTTGTTCCTCTGCATTTGCATGTAGGACCTCTATGAATTAGGAGGGCGAGCGTTTCTTGTGCTCAATCTTGCGCCGCTAGGTTGTTTCCCTTCATTTCTGTCGCAGTTTCCCCACAACAGCTCTGATCTTGATGCTTACGGGTGCCTGAGTCCCATCAACAATGCTGTCAAGGAGTATAATATGAAGCTCAAGCAAAAAATAATCCGAACAAGAAAGGAACTTGTGGAAGCTACTGTGGTGTATGTTGACACTTATTCTGTGCTCCTGGATGTGTTCCAGCACCCCGAGTCTCACGGTATACCTCTTGATCTAGTCTATTTATGGTTTTTGATTTAAAAATTTTGAGTTTGATGACATTTTTATTGGATATACAGGGCTAAAGTATGGGACTAAAGCGTGTTGTGGGTACGGTGGAGGTGCCTATAATTTTAACATACACGTATTTTGTGGGTGGAGCAACTGGATAAATGGACATAAGGTCACTGCAACTGCGTGTCGCGATCCTCAGAACTATGTGAGCTGGGATGGAATCCATTTGACAGAAGCTGCAAACATGATCATAGCTTCTGCAGTGTTGAATGGATCGTTTTCTGATCCGCCTTTTCCATTTCAACAGTTCTGTGATCTCCAGCCCTTATCTTAGCTTAGCTTCAGTTTAGTTGATCAAAAAACATATTAATTTCCAGTTGTCTTTCAAGAAATCCCAGCATCTGATTAGTTTTGATGTGTTGATTAAGTTCTTTTGTTTCCAACTTCAACTTGAAAGATTGGATTTATGAAGTAAATGTTTTCATCATGTTCACTTGGATAGTTATATCTTGATTTCTTTAGATTTTTATGACATTGTCTCAGCAGCAGAAATTTCATCAAAATAATGCACAAACTAGAAATGCAGCAATTGAATGATGTTTGACCAAGGAGAATAGAAGTTGGGCTGAAAGATAAAATGAAATTGGAACTTGGTACAGAAAAACAAGTTGGGCTAGTAATAATAATTTTTGGCTAATAAAAGATACGTGGGCTTTGATAAAAGGTATTAGGCCTGAAACGGCCCATCTCAATTCTGTAACAAAGAAGGAAAAAATTATAATTTCAGCCCACTTAATTAAACATATTAGTAAGAACTCAATTTCTTGTTCAAAAATCTAAAATTTTCACCTTCTTTTGTTGAGCCATGGCATGACAAGTTTATTAATGGTGCATTTCCTTATAATTATGTTGATATTTGTTCAGTTTTCTCACAAGAACCTCGTGGCGTTTGGAATTTAACTTTAATTTCCAACTTAAAATAATGCATTTTGTTTTGCAAAAGAAAATAAATAAAGGTTCGCTTTTATATTTTGATATCAATTTTACTTTTAGTGAAATCGTGGCTAAATTACCTAATAACAAATAGGATAACTTCTTTAGTTTTGTTAATTTTATTGGCATTAAAAATTTTCCTAAATTTCAATCTTTTTCCTCATCCGTAGAGATAAGAGAATAAGGTGAAATTCTTGTCGATTTTTCCCACTTCAGCATTCATTCATTATCAGGAAATTTTAGATTTGATTTGGTGATTCAACTTTAATTTACTATAAAATTAGGCAAATCCACAGCATTTGTGCATATTCATATAAATTTTAACTCAAAATTGTCAAAGGAAAATTATCATTCATTTAGTATGAAGTCATCGTCTTTGAAAATAGTTTTCTTGGTCACTTTACTTCTTGCCCGTGGTATGTAATCTATTCAGTTCGTTTAATTTCTGCCTCTCATTTAGTCACTAATTTAAATTAGTTGTTTGAATCTTTCATTTTTCTAATATACAGGTTGGTCACTTTCGGCAACTGATCAATTTATTTGTGTAAGAACTAATGATTGCACATTAGATTGCCATTGCAAAAACGGTTGCACATGTGTTGAAATGGTTGCTTGCGTGTGTATTCCAGACGAAGGTTAGAAAACAATATTGGAACTTCAAATTTTCCCGTTATTTTTTCTTTTCTTTTCTTTAGTTTAGTAGAAAGTTATTCAAGAGGAACAAATAAAAAGTTGTAACATATATAAATTTTCTATTTATGATAGATTTGCCGTTCCCGCCAATTCCACCGACACCTAAAGAGAAAGAGCTAGTCAGCTACAGCCGACTCCCAGAAGAAGCGGGGCGCAAGATTTTAGGTTGATTGTCTTAGTTACATTTCCAATAAAACAAGCACCAAGAAATAAAATAATTTGATGTTGTATTGCGATTAATTAGTTATAAGTCACTCGTTTATTTGCTGATTCAATAGAAAATAATGTGAGAATATACACCGACAACTAAGTTCTCATCATACTATGTGGTGTCAGTTATATGGATTAACGTATAACGCTATCCTGTACTTCAATTCCGCCAGAACCTAAGGAGAAAGAGCTAGTTGAGGCTAGTCAATTCCCAGAAGTCTTTAACGACAATGAGCGCAGAATTTTATGTTGATTGTCTTAGTTTTGAAACATTTTCAATAAAACAAGCACCAAGAAATAAAATAAATTGGATGATGCATTGCTATTAAAATGTTATGAATCACTAGTTTATGTAATGATTTAATAAAAAAAAAATTTGTGGGCTAATTACAACAACAACAACAAACGAGCCTTATTTCACTGGATCTGTTTTTAAGGCTAAGACAATTTATTTCGGTCCCTCTCATAAGAAAATATTCTAATGGAATAAACCCAATTTTCAAAAGCATAACCTAACTTCTTAAAAATCTGGGTGGAAAACAGAGCATTTGATCACTTGAAACGGAGAGTTTCATCTTCAAAGCTTTGTATATATAAAGAAAAAACGATTATACACCATCCATTTTCATTTTGGTTAAGCTAAACTTTAATGCATGAAAATGAGTGGAATTTGCCTCATTTTCAAAAGCATTATCTTCGTTTCTGCAAACAAATGTGCAAAGGTATATTGAGATGTTTAAAACTAATAACAAGCACATTAGATATTCTGTTTGTCCAAACTTTGTCATCCGTGTTCGCCTTCTCGTAATGAAGAAGTTGGCTCTGTGATGTAAGTCTCAGATTCTATTGTGAGAGAGAATAATGGAAGACAAAGTTTAGGTAATCAGGAGATCTAATAAGAATAACAAGAGGGTAACTTCTTTGGTTTTATTGATAATTATTTTGGCTTTTAAGTTTTCGCAAAATTGCAATCTCTTTCTCACCTCAGAAAAATAATTTTTTAAAAAATTCAATTTCTTAAATTTCGTCTCAATATTCATTTACTAGTAAATTCGAACCTAAAATATTTTTCGTGTATTATCAAGCCGGTCCTTATTTGTTCGTCAACTCTCTATACACAATCTCTTTTTAGTTTTTTTTATAAAATGCAATGCCGTTGCGGAGGATTGAGCCGAGTCACCCGCGTGACAGGCGGGAATAGTACACAATCTCTTCTATTGTGTATTCCAGTTAATTTAATCGATGAGTAATTTTTATTTAAAAAGAAAAATTAATAATAACAACAAACACCAACGACAAAGAAACGTCTTGTAAACGAAGGAGAAAAAGAAACAAAGTTGTGTCTGTGTAAGGGTTCAAATACTTTTGAATTCAGTAGAGTTGTAGACTAACCAGCTGTGCCTCTGCGATTGGAATTCATGCACCATATGAGCTCAAAGTTCAAGTAAATTATGATTCTCTAGAGGAAGAAAAGTTGGTGCATGAGATGGTGGATGTTCCGCCAAATATGGAAACCACTCAAAGCAGATGCTTCTTCCACACTTCGCCTTCTGCCTTCAGCCTTCTTCTTCACTAATTACCACCATTGTACTCTCAAAAGTGTTTTCACTACATCAGAATTCTTCTTCTTCTTCAGACTGCTCGATCTTCAAACGGGATTGTTGATGAACATTAACGAACTTTCATCATATTATTCGTATAATCAAGTTCAAAATCCTTGTTTGTGTATGTTTATTATGGAGCGAATCTCGACCTTGTTCGTGAAGGTTCATGTTACTCTTCATCCCTATACACAAGCTCTTTTGAACTTCATCTAATGTTTAGTTTAAAAAATAATAATAAATCTGAAAAAATGAAATAAAGTTAAGTGCTAGATTCAAACTCTAACCATTTACATTTTAGTGTACAAGACTAACCAAAATTATTTATAAAATACCTGTTACTCACATAATCTTTCAACAAAATTACAAAACTTATATGTTAGAATTGTTATTAATTATCTGGGAAATCAGGTATTTTTTTATGAAGCAACATAAAAATTAAGGCTAACATTACCTCCATTGAAACAAATTAAAAGTTTATAAAGCAATTTACAATCGAAATAGTAACGTTTTAGGGGTTTATTGCAATTAACTCTTTACATTTCAATCCACTAAACAGTCTTAACTCACCAACTCTAGACTTTCAATTTACACATGAGCTCAAAACTTATTTCATATAGGTTTCTCTACAGAGTGCATAATTCGAAGAGGGAAAAAAAGTTAGTGGGAATCGTTTGTGTCCCACCAAATATGGAAACCAGATGCTTTGCCTTCATCCTATAATTCTCCTTGCACCTCACACCATTGTACTCACAACTTCAGATTGAATTCTTCTCAAAGCAAAGCAAAGCAACCCACTTTTCCTTTTCAGTTTTCGCCAAATTCAAATTAAGTAATTGAAAAATGATGAAATTTACCACAATGATGATTGTTCTGTTCGCCATTGCTCTGTAGCTTGTTAACCGCAATGGTCTCTGGTTCTCAAACAGCGAGCAGAAATGCTCCTTGAAGGGAATGTTCAGCTTCGGCGACGCATACTCCGACACCGGAGTCATCTGTACCGTTGACGGACCCCAAGTCTCCCCGACGGGATGACGTTTTACAGTTTGCAAAGCTCTATCGGATATGGTGAAATAAAAAAGTTTAGTCATTGCTATTAACAGTGGTGGATTTAGCATGGGGGCACGTAACCCCAGTGGCCGCACCGCTCTTTATATATTTAGGATAATTTTTTTAAATAAAATTGTTAAATTAATATATTGTGCTCTCTTTTTTTAAATTATAAATTTAAACTTAAATAATACACAATACATAACTAAATTGTATTAATGTTATGATTCTTTTTTTGAGTATTAGTAAGATTCAAAACACATAGTGAAATTGTATTAATGTTATGATTTTTTTTTCCCTAAAGTATTAATAAAATTTACATTGATTATAACTAAAATTGCATTCAAAGAGAAAAACGTCAAAGAATTACTAAATAAATTTATTTTTCTCTCTTTTACTGTTTTTGTAATTTTTTTTTTCTAGTTTAACCCTATTTTAAAATATATTCTTGTTTGGTCATACAACATATATTATGCTCTCACTAAAATAAATTTCTAGTTCCGCCACTGGCTAGCAATGCTCCTCCCACACAATTTTTTATCAAATCATTAAATAAACGAGTGATTAATAACTAATTAAACACAATAAAATCATCAAATTTAATTTATTTATCATTTTATATATTAATTGAAATATATTGAAAATACGACAATCAGTCTAACTTTTGTCCCCATTGTTGTCAAGATGCTTTATCGACGATTCCTCTTAGACACGGCTACAGCTGACCATAATTTGCAAATTGCAATCCTACGTGGGATCGATTTGGATGCAGGATCAATATCGATAGGATCAGATTATAGGATCGTAAGATCCTACACAAAATATGCAGGTGTAAAATTACTGATAATTATAAAAATTACTTTTATTTGAGTTATTTTAGCAAATTTTTATAGTATCGGATAAAATAGGAAGTAGGATCGATTTGATATTTCGGGATCGTAGTATCGTACGATCCTACGATACGTATCGCAATACTGCAAACTATACCACTGACTAGCTCTTCCTCCTTCGGTGTCCTTAACCATTGTGAATTTGTCAAGATGAGTAATTATTTAATATGAGTAATAATTAAACTGATATTATGATTATAGCTTTATTTTGTTTTTTGGATGAAATTTATGATAAGTTGGATATATACACATTTTTATTCGTTTCCTCTTGAATAACTTTCAAGTGAATTAAGAAGAGAAAAAATCAATTGAAAAATCTACAGTTGCAACATTCTTTTCTAACCTTCTTTTGGATCAGCTAGGCAAATGCAAGCGGCCCCTTCGTAACACATACACCCATGTTTGCAATGGCAATCTATTGGACAACCCTTAGTTCTCTGACACTCATTTTGCCAAGCTGTTACATTCGAATATGACCAACCCGTGTAATATTGAAAAATAAAAGATTGAAGAAACTAATCTAAATCAATGACCAATTGAGAGGCATAAACTACAAAAATTAAAAAGATAATAGAATCGGGCAATAAGTATGGTGATAAAAAAATTATTTTCAAAGATGACTCCATAGCAAATGAAAAATAGAAAAAAAAATTCCTTGACAATTTTAAGAGCTAAAATTAATATGAATATGCACCAATGTTGTTTATTTGCTTGATTTTATAGTAAAATGTAGTATATGGTGGATCATCAAATTTGATTTGGAAAATCTGAGTAATTAATGCTACAAGTTGAATCACCAAATTTATTTGCGAAAATCTAAGTAATTAATATTGTAGTTAATTGTATTACAAAGTGAATCATAGTTGTTAAAAAGTAAAATACGCTATCCGTAACGTACGTACGATACGTATCATTCGCAGCTAGTAGTGAATCATTAAATAAACTTGCGAATTGTATAGCGTACCATGTGATATTTCATTTTAAATGAATAAAATTTGAGTTTATTTCATTTTTAATTATAATTTCACTTTCTTTCTTTAAAAGTGGAAATAGCTACTTGTGATATTAAAATTAAAAACACTTCTTGCCGCCATGAAAGTGGCTTACATTTCGGCAAATTTTATATATTTCTGCCGCCTAAACTGGTGATCCATGTATGAGCGCGGCAGATAGATCCACTACTACAAAAGTCTGCAAAGTTACTAGCTCAAACCTCGTATAGCCACCACACGTTGGGCATTTTCAGCCGGTGGCAAAGCCACCAGCTTAAAAACCAAGTGGCTTTTACGAAAAAAATAAAATCAAAGCCACCGGTGCAAGTATACCCGGTGGCTTTGGCCGCACTTAAAAAAATACAAAGCCACCGGGTGGATGTATACCTGGTGGCTTTGTGTTGAAAAAATAGAAAACAAAGCCACTGGATTGGAAGTATTCTCGGTGGCTTTGTGTCGAAAAACCTTAAAACAAAGCCATTGGGTTTGAACTTTGAAGTATACCCGGTGGCTTTGTGTGGAAAATTTAGAAAACAAAGCCACCGGGTATGAAGTATATCCGGTGGCTTTGTGTCAAAAAATTAGAAAACAAACCCGGTGGCTTTGTGTCAAAAAATTAGAAAACAAAGCCACCTACTTTTGAAACGCGGTGGCTTTGCGGGGAAAAAACTGGTGGCTATGTAGGCACACTATTTTCGGGAAACAAATAAAAATCGCCGATTCAGTGGTAAAAAGCAGCTCGGATCCCTTGTTTTGGGTAATTAGATCCACCAATATGAACACAGACAACAAATTAAACAGAATCTATTATCATTTTTTTCAACCCATACATGGTAAATCAAAATAACATTAATATTATTCACTATGTAATACGACACATTTGTATGGCAATAAGTAGTTAAATCATATAGTAATATTAACTACAAACATGGTACCCTGAGTAAGCCATGACCACATAGTGGGGCTTATATGAGAGTGACTTAACATTATTATTATACACATCATGTTTCCAAAAGAAAAGGAATTGAGTGATACAAATTCTTCAAAACAAAAATGAAAGCAATGAAAACAGAGGAATGAATGATTTAAAGAAAATGTGATGCAGGATTACAACTCAATTTTCTATTACTAGAACTGAATCCAGCATTTCTTTATGCTTCCTCTAAGGAAGGAGTGTTTTGGGTCATCCTAGCAATCATACGATTTTATCAGCATGTAAGGTAGCATCATAACTATTCCAATCGAAATAAAATGGGTAATAAGAACTTAGAGACTCATCCTAGTTTATATATTAAGTGACCATAGAATAACTTAGCATTTGAATCATTAGATGGTCATTGTATAGCTAACTTGTAAATGACTAATGATTTCTCTAGACCAATTTGCACAAGCAGCTTGTACACAATTAAATCAATAATATAGATTACATGATTTGCACCCGAGATTTGAGCTAAAGCAAGAAAATTATACACTTGAAACAAATCTAACTGATAGAAAACCATGAAAGTATCGAATTGATGAAGAATGAATCACTGTAAAGGGCAAAAGTTCTAATAATACTATCACTCTACCTGATGTGTTATATCAGTGATAGGCTTACATAGAACTATGCTATGCTAAATCAAAATAAGGGAGTAAATTTATGAAGTAAGAGAAGGTCACAACAAAGGGCAACAATTCTTGCAATAATACCACTCTACCTGATGTGTTTTACCAGTGATAGGTTTACACAAAACTATGCTATGAGTCCCATTGGTGCTGATCCTAGTAAATTTGGTGCAAGCTGACTTTCCTTTCAATAATTTATTGCTATTTTGGTAATCACCTCCTACTTGCATGTTTAAGCTTTAACTGTTGAGTAAGATATTTTATGCACCATCATATAATCTAACAATGACCATAGCCGTATAAGAGAAAAGACAGCACTGAGAATTCCACTATAACTAAAATATCCAATTCAATATCCATCTGCAGAAGAACCATTTGAGAACAAATTTGGTGGATTTTTAAGGAAAAAGAACTTTTCTTCTACAGAAAAAGAACTTGTCTTCTGCAATAAATGTAAAGTTAAGAGATTTTTCCACTTGAAAGGCTTAGGTAGATCTCACCCTAAAAGCATAATGAGATATGATGTTCCAACCACCAATAAGCATGCAGGTCATTCTAATATATAGATATGGTTACAAGTCTCAAGGAATGTATGGATTTTAGAGCATTTTTCACATTTCAATTTCATCAATTGCCAACCGCAGCTAATAAAATTATAGATATGAAAATTTTACATCAACATAGAGACAGCTGAAGAATATCGTGAATGGCATAGACCCCTATAAAGAGCTGAAACCTTTTCTCATTTCCACTCTTAGTCTTCTTCCTCCTATGTTCTGCTTTGGCTTAGGAATTGGATTAGGATGCTACAATCCTGACAGTTAACTACATGGCATTCTACAGGAGAGTGAAGGTGTGATTTACTCCCAACATTAATAAAGTTGGCTATGACATTTAATCAAACACTTAATATGCAACCCGTGATTAAACATCAAATAGTCTCCATCGGAATAAGATTAAACCAAAATAAAGCACAAACCCGAATCAATCGGAAGAAGGAGATAGCACAAATCACAATTTGTGATTAAACAATCAATCAACTGTAAACAAAGCAGATTGGATTCTTTTTAAAGATTTATTAAGAAAAAGACATATTTCATTCATATCATTATCACTGAGTAAGAATGGTGTATAAGCACAGGGAAAAGAACAAAACACAAGTGCACTTACCCAGAAAAATAGCAGAGTGGGGATTCAACAGAAGCTCTGCAAAACAATAACTTCAAATCAGAAAAAAAATAAAAGCCACCGTATTATATTACATGTATAAATCAAAAGTAATGCCCTAGAATTTTAGCTCTGTAAAAAAAAATCAACAATTATAAAGCCACCGTTCGAATGGAAACCACTCAAAACCAACATCAAGTCAATAGTTTCTAGCATGTCAACTTACCAGCTCCGGTGAGATGCAAATCTGATGAGTAGGAATGCAATTTTTCGTAGAATTTCAGTAGCGGAGAGTGAGTAAAAGGGAGGAGAATGCCCTATTTCTAGTACCATGTATGGGTTGAAAACAAACAACCCCTATTTCTAGTTGTGAACATCCAGTACCAGTAATCAATCATTTTGACCGACCAACAAAATCCATTTTATGTCCGGGGGCAAGGTATCCGACTACTCCCCCCAGTCGAACGACTAATCGGACATCCGGCAGTCCTCAAAAATTACCAATTCCTTAGCGGATAAAATTGTATTTTTTTATCGGGAACATGGTAGATCATGTGTGTTAAATATATACTAACAAAAAGGTCACAAAGGGATCCATTAAACAATGTATCAACACGGAGTAAAACCATTCAAGAATTATTCACAATGAAGTCATTTAACTCCTAATTATATGTTAAAACAACGAAGTCATTTAACTTATAAAAATCAGTTGTAAAACATATATTAAATTCACATTTAAGCTAAACTAAGGTATCCAAACTAAACGGAGATGTAGAACGATACATATAAGCAAGATAAAGTTCAGCATTTTCCAAACTATCTCAAAACTTCAGAAGCCCAAACGATCTTCAAAGTTGATAAAACTAGATTATTAAGTCAAGTCCCATTTGAGGGTAGAGAAGCCTTCTAATTGGTATTTACCATTCCATTCATGTCTAAACAGCACTACTCCATCATAACTTGATTCAATCAATAAATACTCTTAACACAAATTAATTCAACTTAATGGTTACAAATAGAATCATGAAGCTGTAGCTCAACTTCACTCTTGATTGAGCTCAAGACCATACTTTCGAACTAATAATTTTCGCATAGTCACAAGGTTCTACCGCATCACTAATCACGTATAATTTACTTTCCACAATCAATACTTACCGCATCACTAATCACACAATGAAAACACAAAGAATACCAAAAAGTTAAAGTGAGAAACACAAAAACACATACAGTCCTCAATCAACCAAAGGTTTAACAAGCATATTTTCAAACACTAAGCATTCACTCATTTTCATTTATTTTTCCTATAGATTTTATAGATTCTACATGCATGCTCTGACTCTTAAATCTAAATTCATTAACGAAGAAACCTACCTCTTGAACAGTTCATTCTTCCCCAGAGAACTCCCCACTGAATGACCTATTTTTAACTCATGAATTGCAACCTTCTAGACCCATTGCTTGATTGAGATTTTGGACTAATTTTCTAGCTCCAAGGTTGCTGTGTTCAGCTGTTTCATTAAGAGATCCAAGTGAGTTTTAAGTTTCATATTTATGAGATTATGGGTAAAGGAAGTTGGGTACTGCAGAACTGAAAAGAGGTAATGAGTTTCTTGTGAAATTCATAAAGATGCGAAGAGAGAGCGCTTTAGAAGCAAGTTAGGGATGAAGATGTTTCCAATTTTTGGAAGAAAATGGGGCATGGTCTCGGTTGAGAAGAGGGAAGATAGAGAGAAAATAGAGACTTCATTTGGGTGGTGAAAGGAAAGGAAATGAGTGTTTGGACTTAATTTCTCCTATTTCCTTCTCTTTCTTTTCTTTGTTTATTTATTTATTCTTTTTTCTTTTAGTTGAGGTGGCATTGAAAAGCACATGCATGGTGACACATAGGGAAGCCTTCATGAAAAATTTAATTTTTCATCCCTTGTCTTTTATGAATTATAACTTAGCCTTCAATTCTTTTTAATTCTTTTTCAGTTGACCCTTCTCCTAATTTTTTTTAATCTTGATTTGGTTCCTGCTATTTTAAATTCTCATGAAATTAATTAGATTATATTTTCTAATTTCTCTAAATTGTTAACTAAGTACAATTAGCCATTTTCCACTTAAAGCATTACAATAACTTAATTAAACTATTCTCTAACATTTAATTTATACAGATAGAACATTTGACCTGTAGCTTAAAACCTTCTAATTTTGTCTTCAGCTTTATAATTATCATGACATATGTCATTGTCTAACTTTAAATATTGTTCTTTCAATTTTAGTTTGGTCATTGATATATTTTCTTTTTAAACGAATCTAACTGTCATAAGCTTCATATTCAAAATTTTAATTCTCAAATTACCTTATAAAATTTTATAGCTCAGAATTTTATGAGGTATTAAGTCATCTAAGCGAGTCAACTTGGAGAAGATATCATTTCTTCATATTTTCACGTGGTTCGGGAATTAGGGGCTTCACATTCCTATTAGGTAGTTACCTGTTTGGTTTAGTTTTAAACGGATACTAAACCAAAAAGGAATATACTTGCTAGCAATTAACTTAATTCCAGTTCGAAGGTCGATGCTGTAGCCAGAAAAAACCAGAAATAAAGTGTAATTCATGAAGAGGAAGATATATGTATTTATTCTACATGCCAAGTTAGAAAGGGAAGGGATGACCACTCAGAAGAGGTGGATAACAGCAAGCATAAAGGAAATTGTAGAGAAATTACATAATAAACGGTTAATAAATCGTTTCATCTGTATAGGTAACTACCGTTAACATGGATAAAGACATCATAAATTTTATGACCAGGTGGCTTTGTACATAATTGGCCAGTTGAAAGCTACCGGAATCACCATATACGGAGCTGCTTATTTGCATTGGGTGTCTTGATCCAAAGAATTCATTTTCTCAATTTGACGTTGGTAAGTTAATTCGACTTGCTGAACTTTATCCAAATGATTTTTCTGCGACAGAACGCATTTTACTTCAGGGGCAACTTATAAGTTACATTGAAAGTGTGCAAAATGATGATGAATTTTCTATGCTTACAAATTTGGGAGATCTTGTTAAAAAAATGGTCAAAAGTGGCAGGAGTGTCTTTTTTCCATTGGTATATCGTCTGATCAAGTTAGCTTTGGTTTTACCTGTTACAATTGCTTCTATTAAAAGGGTTTTCTCTTCGATGAAACTTATCAAGACAGAGTTGTGTAATAGAATGGGAGATGAGTGGATGAATAACTGTTTGATATCTCGTATATTAAGAAACAGATTTTTGCCATCATTGAAAATGAAGAAATTTTGCAACATTATCAAGTTATTAGAACACACACAACACAGTTATCTCGGCTTACAGTCATGTCTGGTATTGGTGGTTCAGGCACTAAAAAGTAGTTGTTTTACTAGCATTTCTTTGCTTTTACTTTTCTTATTGATTTTTTTTTTTGGACATACATTATTATGGTTATTTTGATAATTTAGTAATATGTAATTTATTTAATGACACGTGACAAAAAAATTACCATTACCAGTGGCGAACGCAGAACAAATTTGTCTTTGAGGTCACCCCCTCTGGCATTTTGTTCTGCGTTCGTCACTGAGCCCCGGTGGCTTTGTAAATAGTCTTCGCCTAAAGCCACCGGGGTCTTACAAATCGGTGGCTATATTGGTGGGTTTTTTTAAAGCCACCGGTTTATAGGCCCCCAGTGGCTATAGGTGGGTGGCTTTGACAACTTCTGTAGTAGTGATCCTCCTTTGGTTGGCCAAGATTGACAACACAATACATGCATCATGTATGACTTTCAGTCTACCGTACCCCTTCCATATTTCTATTGAGTAAAGAAAAGAACACTTTGTGTCTTCTTCGTGGTAATTTATAGTGCTGCCCGGCCACCCTAAATCCACATTCAATGACAACTCATTTTTTTCAACTAAACGCATGTGAATGTTAAGCTTTTGGACAGTTTTGACAAGATAAGTTTATGGAGGAGGATTGTACCTGTACGTACAATTCTCATCCGAGGTATATGGGGGTTGTGGTGGGGTACAAATAAGAAACCAAAATCAACTATCAGATCTACATTTTTTAGAAAAATACGAGTAGATCCTAAGAGTTCACTTTAACCAATGTAATTAATTTGATATCATTTATCTTATTTATATCTTTACTTATTAAGTACGAGTATGAGTTAATTTGGACCATATATGATTATATTAGAATAAAAATTTTAAAAGTAAACTCTTCTATTAAAACAATAAATATTTATCAAAATGTACTTATTTAATGGAATTCGGGAATATTTTTTATGTAGATTAGATAGGATCACTATAAAATATGTGCATACACATGCATAAGCTTTTGAGAACGAATTTAAAAAAGTAAGGGACAAAAGAAAAAGGATAAAAACAAAAGAACGTATTGGAAGAGATTGAAAATTTGATTCAAGGATTCGAACTTGGACTATTGCCATTCTTTTGGAATAAAACTCTCAAACTTTACTAAGTAATCATTGGTTGCGGAATTTGAAAAGGGAAAAGGACGTAATGGCATCGTATCAATCCTACTCACGTTTCATCATTTTTACTTTCGGTTTGAATTGAAAGTAATTACGAGGTAATTAAGTAATAGTGCAGCAATAAATATTTAATTATCGTTTTAGCTCGGTTAAGTTTCATGTTTTCAGATTAGTTGGAATATTTTGCTACATGTTTCTTTCTGTACAAAATTGTATAGTTAGCCGCATATGTACCGACCTTAATTCTTAGGGTGAACTCATTGTTGATGTTTTTAGTTTTTCTCATCTAAGTTCTTCCTTTCTTACTCTTTATTTCTTCTCAACTCATCTATCTGTTTTCTCATCCCTTTACAATTCTTTCTGGTTTTACTCTTCGGTACTAAGTCCTGATATTTTAAGCCAAAATATTTTATTTGAACCGAACATGGACTGCTATTGGGCTAAAACTCGGGCCATCGATCTGAACTGTATATTTGGTTTATGTCAGGATATAGGGTCTAAACGATGTCGTTTTAGTTTTAATGTAGGAAATTTATATATACAGTGAAAAACATCAAAAGGAATATATTGATTATGAATGAAAATTCTTTCCTCTGATTTCTCTCTTCCTCCCTGGGTCTTCTTCTTCCCTGTTCTTTGCTCTCCCTCCGGTTCTTCTGTGTTTCTCCCATTTCTTCTGCTTCTCCCTCATTTCAATTCTGGTTTGGTCATTTGGTTGAAGGGCATGACAAATGGTATCAGAGCAGTCCTTCCTTGGACTGTGAATGGAAAATTTCATTTGTTTGCATTTTGATTCGCTTCCTGTGAGGATGGAATTTCCTTATTTCAGTGGTAATAATCCGGGGAATTGGCTTCTCAAATTCGATCAACTATTCTCTATAAACTCAGTTCCAGCTGCTTGTAGAGTTCCGTTGGTTCAACCGTATTTGAAAGATAGGGCTGAATTTTGGTTTTCCGGACAGTCGCAGAAGAGTGAAATATCTTGGGATAATTTCGCAGAACTACTCATTGATCAGTTTGGTAGCTTCTTCGACCGATTTCACTGTAATGAATATGGAGCGACGAGTTGCTTGGAAATTTCAGAAGTTTGGGTCGCCATGGATGAGTTAGACGAACTTGTAATTCAGATGGCTAAAGGTGATTCAGAATCTGAACCACAGACGACTTCGGCGATTCCAGAGGAAGTACCAGAGATGGGGACCGTCGAGGCTTCTACGGGTAAAAATTATCCTATCTCTTCTGGTAAATTTGAAAATTATCCTGATTGTGTTGAGGATTCACAGGATAGTTTGTCTGGGGTTGATTATGAGTTTGATGATGATACAGTGGTTTGCACTAATGAGAATTTTGTGGAATTGAATCGTGGAAATTGCGATTATGTGCAACCCTACGTGGGAACAGTTAACTGGAATACTGTGGTTTATAAACCTGAATTACTTGTTGACAAATTTGTGCGTGTTATTCCTTGCGATTATCAATCTGTTGTGGATTTTAAGGTAGTTTTGGAGAGCATGGATGATTATTATGTGTTGCTGAATGTTGAACCATTGGGAGAATGGTTTGAGGATAAGAGAGAGCAAATGCCATGGGTTAAGCTGATAACATGTTTCAGGGGAGGCACTGATAGTAGTATTAAAGGAGTTTTAGCTACTATTAATTTTCTGCGTAAGAAATTCCACTTTCAGTTTAGGACTTACTGTTTACCTTTAGACTTGTGGTTCTATCTTGATTATTTTTATGAGCCATTGCTATTGATGTTGTGTGAAAATGCATTATTGAAATGCATTTGTATGCCTGCAACTGTGAAGGGATTGGAGAGTGACTGTTTTGATTCTCACGAGCTAGGAGGAGTTTGGTTTGCATTAATAAAAACTATAGAAGTTGTTGGAGGTTTCAAAAGGGTTGTTGGTTTATGTTGTTCTTGTGGGAAACTTGATTTTAATATTGAGAATCAAGCAGAGATGGAAAAAGAAATGAAGGATGTTTTCAGCTCTGAATTGAAGATTGTTTGTACCTGGTTATTCGTAGGTTTTGAGTATATTAATCCTTGTAAAATGGATGAGTTGTTCCAGAATTATTGGCATGCCCAGGTGAAAAATGATTTGTATTTCTTTCTTACTGTCTCTATTCCTCATGGTGATGAATTGTTTCTGCATTATTTGAGTCTTGTGGAGGATGTTATATGGGGTGCTAAAATTGCCACAGTGTTCAAGGGTGGAACCAAATTTTTAGTGATTATAGTGAAGGGTGTTGTTATTCAAAGACATAAGTGTTGTTGTGCTTGTCTTGATCTTGTAATTTTTGTGAGGAATCTTGGTTCTGAAATGACTAATGGGGACTTTGGAGAGCTCTATCCTATGCATAGTAAGGTGGTTTTTCTGAAACATACAGAGATGGATAGAGGTTGGGTTATAATACCTCTGGTAGAAATTAGTTTTTTATCACAGGAAAGTTCCATTCAATTGAGGTCATTTAGAAGTTCTGCACCACAGTTGGTTACTTCTTGCCACCTTGCCACAGCTCCTTCATGTGCTTCCAACAGCCAAGAGATATTAATTGATGTGTTTGAGTTTGAGTTAGTGACTTGGATGGTTCTGACATCAAGTTTTAGTCAATTGGAAAACTGTGGCATGGTAATAAAAATGATGAAGGAGAATGAAAGCTCCAGGGTTTGGTTTGATGTTTGGATTTCTACTATTTCTATATTTTCTTGGAATAATCTGAAGGGTAAAGCTTGGTATGATTTTCAGAAATTGATTCTAGCAAGATGGGTGAAAGAAAGATTTGGTGAGGATTTATTGGTGGAAAAGTCACTGGTTGATGGGTACTCTAAATGTGCAAAGCAGGATGATGCTGACTTGGCCTTTGACATTTTATTAGCAAGAGTTGTCTACACATTGAATTCAATCTTCAGAGGATATTACCAAAGGGGATGTTGTTGGAAAGCTAGCAGTATTCTAGCCACAATGCAGGCAAAAGCTGTAAAGCTTTTTGCAAGATTTTGGATTCGTCTTAAATCAGTGAGATCTGGAGTCATTACCTATTTTCTTGTTTCATATCAAACGCTTTTGAAGATGGTTAATGCTTACGTAAATGGAGTTATAAGGTTCATCTGCCAGGCTGAATTTTTGACCTCCAGAAGTAATATGCATATGGCTTCAAGTAACATTATGGCATTTAAAATGGAGGGGGCAGATTTTGAGAATTGGAGAGTACTTCAGAAGGAGCAGAGTTGCCCTTTACAGTTTCATTATGAGAAGGTAAATGTTATTTTCCATCTGTTTTACAATGGTAGAGGGGCCCTTGAAAGATTACAAGATTCCAGTGGTTCAGGTGTTGTTGAAGCTGTTATCCAGAAGCAAAATGTTTGCGCCAGCAATGTTATGACAATTCATTCAAGTTTTGTGGTTAATGGTTGGAAGAATTTTGGGAATTTTGTAACACTCCAAGACTTTGAGAGGCTTGATACATTTACTGGTATATCTAATGAATTGAACTTGAGTGGAATCAGCTACATCCAAGTCAAAGAAATTCCTCAACCATGGGATAAGTTTGTCACAATATTCAGAGGTAGTACAGTGAACTTTCGAGGAAGATTTGTTATGGGATGGTGGCAACTAAATTCCTCTAATGTTTGGAAATTCAATGAAGATCGTGAGAATTGGCTTCCAGTTGCTGAATTAGCTTTGATTGAAGACAAAGGTGACCAAGTTCCTCCTGTTGCATGGCACCAAATATTGGAAAGCTGTATTGGGATTGTTTAGTTTTGAGTTACTGTCTTTATGCAGAAATCTCTCATTTTTAATTGCTTCCAAGGCTTGAGGACAAGCCTTGTTTTAAGGGTAGGAATTGTCAGGATATAGGGTCTAAACGATGTCGTTTTAGTTTTAATGTAGGAAATTTATATATACCGTGAAAAACATCAAAAGGAATATATTGATTATGAATGAAAATTCTTTCCTCTGATTTCTCTCTTCCTCCCTGGGTCTTCTTCTTCCCTGTTCTTTGCTCTCCCTCCGGTTCTTCTGTGTTTCTCCCATTTCTTCTGCTTCTCCCTCATTTCAATTCTGGTTTGGTCATTTGGTTGAAGGGCATGACAGTTTATATCCTTTTGGGCCGAAACTAGACTTTTATTGGGCCGTTTAGACTCTAGAGCTTTGTGATGATTTGTCACAAAGTAAAACCAAAACTATAGAACTGACTCAAAAAATAAGGAAGAAACCGAGAGGATTGGCTGTCCACACTTGGCCATTTTTACATAACAAAGACAACTTAAGCAAAGAAAATAAACAGAACAAAACGGCACCGTCCCACCACTTATAAGGATGATAAACACCAAACTAGAATTTACAGAAACGGGAAGAGGATTGAACAGAAGAAAATCAGAAAGAATAGGAGAGGAAAAGGAGAAATTCTTTTGAAAATGAGGCAAAGTTCTGTTAATTTGCAATCTGCACTAACCAATCCACCAAAATTTGCCTAAGAATTGAGGATACAATCTCCTTTTTTCAAACTTTCTTTCTATGCATGTTCTCCTAAAAGAAAACTCCAAAGAGGAAATTAAGTCTCGCAAATATCTTTTCTTGAGCGAACCACTACACTATGCTTGGCTGCTTATGGCGCACTTAAAAAAGTGGCATAAGTGAATTATGAGATGGAAGCTAACAAGCCTCTATTCAAAAGTTGTTCGGATAATTAGATCAACACTGGTAGCTCTTCCATTTGTTCCTTCAAATTAAGGTAGTCTAACAAAGGACATTATCCTATGGAATATATGGAACATATTCAGTAATCAAAGAACAGAATTTTTCATTACTTGCATTCCCCTTGGATTACAATTTACACGCCCCGAACTAAAATAAAAATAAAAAATAAAAAATCAAGATCTAACTATCCAAGTATAACAGGCTAAAGCTAAGCTAAAAGATAGGGTGAAGATCACAGAAATGGTGAAACGGAAAGGGAGGATCGGAAAATGATCCATTGAGGATTGCAGAAGCCAGGATCTTGTTCGCGGCTTCCGTGAAATGGACTCCGTCCCAACTGACATATTCGTGAGGGTCATCACAAGCAGTTGCAACAGCTGCCTTTCCGTTTATCACCTTGCTGTACCCACAAAATACTTCCGGGTTGTAATTGTAGGCACCTCCACTGTATCCACAGCACGCTTTCGTCCCATACTTTAGCCCTGAAACTCAAAATTTTCAAAATCAGAAACCATATTTGACTGTTTTTATTCAAGTAAAATATAGATTAAAAGAGGCATATATAACGTGAGATTCCGGGTGCCGGTACATATTCAGGAGTATTGAATAAATATGAACATGGACAACAGTGGCTCCAACAAGCTCCTGTCTAGTTTGGCTCACTGTTTCCTTCAGCATTTTATTATACTCCTGGACAGCGTTGTTGATGGGAATCAAGCACCCGTAAGCATCAAGATCGGAACTCCCATGGGGAAATTCCACAAGATATTTGGGGTAACAGCCTACGGGTGCAAGATTCATCACCAGAATTGTGCGCCCTCCCAATACATAAACTTGCTGGAAAAAAAAAAAAAACAATCAATTCCAATAATGATCAGTAAGTGAGGGGGAAAAAACATTATCAAATGGCCAATAAAATTCAAGATTTGAGTGTTAATTAACCTCAACGGAGCTTCTTATGGTGGAAACTACATCCGGGAAATACTGCTTCCCTCCTTCTACACCAACAATTGGTGAGTTGGTAGTGAAATCAGTCTGTCCAATGTAGAATACGTAGAGGGACTTCCCAAAAATGTCGGATTTGGGAAGATTGGTACGCCCTGGACCAAAAAATAATAATAATAATAATGATGAAGGATTAAAGGAGTACAAATTAAAAAGTTTTGATGGTATACTCCACTCCCTCACTTTTCTAATCTTCCGCAAACACAAAGTGCGGATGTTGTTTGAAGGAATTCGTTTGAGTACTTAGATGTGAAGACCTCTTTCACTTTCACTTTTCGGCTCCCATTTATTCTACACCTTTCAAATCATTTCACAAAGTTGAAGTGATGTACATGTAACTACCAATTGTAGCTCTATTATGATGGCTTGCGTTTATTTTTAAAATTTTATGAAATTAGTATATTGGATTGAAGTGTCCCATCATGTAATTGTCTTCCACTCTAAGTTGCCTTTTGTTTTTCTTAGTCATGTAGCCTTATATTATTTGTAGATTTAAGAAAGTGTACATTTTCCTATATAGGGAAGATTGATCTAGAGTTAATAGCTAAGAAAAGAATTAAATATCCATAATCAAATAATTTGTCATTGATTCCTTTCTCTAAACCGGTTAAACATTGTACCAAAAAGAAGAGGGAGATAGACAATTCAATACATGTTAGGTATAGATTTAAAGGCAGAAAATGCTAAAGGCTGACATCTTGATCAGCTTGTACCTTACGTTGGATTTGAAGTTCCATTCTTTCAAGCATCTCAGAAAATAATAATAATAATAATAATAATGGGAAAGGGAAAAATGAGTACAAATTATAAAGTTATGATAGTACACCACTCTCACTTATTATCCCCTTTCCCCCAAACACGACTGCATGCGCATGTTGTACACAAATTGATCTATCACATCTCACGTTCGAGTAGTCAAATTACATCTGCATTATTTGATCTATCCCATCTAGTCACATGTAAAAGTAGCACCCAAAAAAATAAAATATAAGAAATTTAACAACAATTAAAATGACAAAAGCATCAAAGGAGTTCTAGTGCTGTTTGATTGTTGTGAATTTGGAAAAATCATAATTTTGGCCCTTGTGTTTAGACCTGTTATATTTTGGTATTTTATGTTTTATTTGGTGCAAAAACAGTCAGTTACGTCTCAATGGTAGTTAGCAGTATAATCAGCCTTATAAAAGTAAATTTATTTGCCTTGTGATTTCCTGCTTACTGTTCATGCTTGCTTTCCTTGTGATTAAGTGCTAATTAAACTATTTATTATTATTATTATTATTATTATTCCTAACTACTTAACACCACCCATTTTCTCCATCTTGATTCTTGATTACCACCCCTCCTGCCTCACTGTAGAAACGTAAGCGCATAAGTTTTGTCATTCTCTCAATTTATTTATATATATCTTCTACCGCTTAACCTTTCCCCAACATTTCTTTACGATAATTTCTTCTTTCCTACTTGTTTTCACAACTTCAGAAATGAGACTACTCTCATATTTCTACAAACAACCCACTTCAAACTACTCTCCTCTCCTCAAAATAATGAATTTCTCTGTGAAGTTGTTGGCGATGCCAACTGCAAAATTGCTCTTTTCAAACAGCAGAGCAAAAAATTGATTGTCACTTCGACAACTTTGTGCCTTCTTCGGAGTAATCTAGTGCAGACCGGCCACCCCCAACTCCACATTGAATGAAAAGTTAGATCTCTATCTCATTTCCTTTTGTTTCAGCAAAATAAGCTTAAAATATGCGATAATGACACAAAGTAGATGTTTTGGTTTAAAATAAACCAGACATGTGGTTTTGGAAAGCACTTCCAGAATTTTTTTTTTGTTTTATGAATCATTTATATAGATTATTTTAATATCAACCCAAAACCCTTTTCAGATTTCGCAAAAAAATATTCTAATGTTCCAATCTCAAGTCCTTTCATCAGTGTTCTTTTGTTTCTTTTTTTTTTTTCTTTTAATCCTTCTTTTTGAAACTAAACTTTATTCGTCCATCACATTAAGTTGATATTCAAATAATCTATAAATTTTTCCTACAACACAAAAATATTCTTGAGTGCTTTCCAATATATATCACATGTATGTCTGGTTTATTTTGTATCAAAGCATTTATTTATGTTATTATCGCAAATTTTAAGCTAATTTTGTTGAGACAAAAGGAAATGAGATACAAGATTTGACTTGTCATTGAATGTGGAGTTTGGAGTGGCGAGGCAGCAGTAGATTACTCCGAAAAAGGGACAAGAATGTTGAAGAGAACAATCGGTTTTGCTCTGCACTTTGCAAAGAGCGATTTTGCAGTTCGTAATTTTGCAAAGAATGAAAGCACGCATGAACAGTAAGAAGCTGGTGAGGAATGACTGCAAAGTTCGTCATTTTTTATTACTTGGCGGAGCCACATTATGCTTTGCAATTTTTTGAAAAAACACTTATTATATTATAAATTATGTAAAATTTAAGAATTTTTTGAGTAATTGCCCCACCAGAAATTATAAAAACTTGGGGCAAACTTAAAATTGCCAATAGAAAATTTAATATTTTATTATGTCAAAAAAAAAAAAATTTGGCCGAAATATTTTGACCCGCCTAACCTCAGGGGCCTGGCTCCGCCAAGTGCAAAGTAAAGTAATCAACAGAAAATTAAAGCGCAATATCAAAGGTAGAAATCAGAAGAAATATTTTGATCCTTTTATTTTAATTTCTCGGTTTCTATGTCTCCCAATCAATGCGGTATTGCCAATTATAGACTGGTGACAGGGAAATGTGCGTTGAAGCTCCATAAAATATGATGAATGAAGTGTTTCCGGTGGTTGAGGTTTTGGTTCACTTGTATTGAAATAGGAGCATATCAAGAAGCATTAAATTGTATCAAAAGCTAACGCAAACTTTATGTCTGTTTCGGCACACAAGAAATCCAAGCTTAGCAACAAAATCTATATTTGTATTTGACATTTTAACATCCACTTAACTAGACGTTTGTCTATCTGACATTTTAAGTGATAACAACCATATCAATAGTTCGTACTTGTAACATTGAGGGTATACAGAAACATAAAATAATTTCGAGGATTAAAATACATGCGCATTAAAATTTAACTTTTGAACCTTAACCTTTTTAATAATGTTATAAGTTAATATGTCTTTAACTGTCTTTCTCAATTTTAAAAATGTGACAGTGGAGTCTTGGGTTTGCAATGGCATTGTTAAGTTTGACGACATTGATGAGATTAGCAGTGTTAATGGGAAGCTCCGTTATGAAGAAGAACGGGTAGATATCAGCGAATTCTTTGATCAGGTTGAGAAATTTGACAAAACTTTCTCAAAATATAAGTTTGTGTCCACATCTGTCACGAGTTTGCGAGAATGTTTTTGACATCTGCAAAGTTGATTTCAGGGTTGATGAGAAGATGAACTCAGATGAAAAAGAATGGGTGGATATGAATAAATTCTTCGTTAAAGAGTAGTTTCCACATAAGATCCATGACACATACAAAGTTATTTCTACGATAAGTTTCAAAGTAGAGCTGAAGAACTACTATAACGTGGTGTTGCATGTTGTTTACACTGCGAAAGATATTTCAATGGAGATTCAAGCTCGTGATGACATTGGAGCTGTTTTGATCCAAGTTTGGTTTAAAGGAGGCTGTGTTGGAAAATATTATTTAAGCCAAACTTGTATTAATTAGGTAATTATAATTGTAGTAGGATTTTTTATTTTTCTATTTCCTGTTTGGTTTAGTGTGTGTTTTAAGTAACTTAGTTGTTTTATAAAATAGTTTTGAATCGGATTAATGGTAGATTTAGGGATAGTTTAGCCTATATATAAATAGAGGCATTAGGTGATCATTGTAATCACAGAGATAGATAGAGAGAAACTGAACAGCCTTCCGGTTATTTCTCGACCAAACTTCGGCTTAGGTGCGCCGCACAGATTGTGTGCGTGCGGGTTTGTTTATTGTTCGTTATTACAAATAAGTTTTGTTCCGCTACGCTTTAATCTCTTTAATATTATTTTGGATATATATTGTTTTTATATCCTACAATAATGTTATAAGTTAATATGCCTCTAATCAAATTTTAAAATGATAGTGTTGATGAATGGCCAAAATATATATCCTTTATGTTGACGTTTGAGCAGTCCCGATTAAATCTGCAGTTGATATCCTATCCCATTCAGATGTAGTATTGAGTGCACGAACAAGTAGCAAAAAGGTAGTCTAAGTAAGCGCAGAAAAATTGACGATGTATTGTGTGTATGTGTGTGTTTTTTTTTTCGAGTAAAAAGCTAACTTGCATTAAGGCATCCCCAATGGTGGGTAGATGCTGACTGTCACTATTTTTGGATAGAAGTCGTTGGGGAAATGTGGTAGAAGCCGGGGTAGTTCTACCCAGGTAGAGAACTCTCTACCTGGGTAGAGAACTCTCTACCTGGGTAGAAGGGGGGACGGAAGAGAAAGTGGGGCTCTTTACCTTCTCTACCTGGTAGAAGGGGGGAGGGAAGAGAAAGTGGGGCTCTTTACCATATTTTTTCCCTTTTCTTTATTTATTTATTTTTTTTGCCTGTGCAACCGTTGTGCAAAAGGAAAAAGCAAGCCAGTTGCTTGTTTTTGGCTATTTCTTTTTTCTATTTTTTATTAATAGTGGTATATGATGTAACAATAAAATATCTTCTTTTTGGATAGAATTGTTAGAAAAAAATATGTTTAAAGGTAT
Source organism: Leptodermis oblonga (assembly GCA_016801395.1). Classification (NCBI taxonomy): domain Eukaryota; kingdom Viridiplantae; phylum Streptophyta; class Magnoliopsida; order Gentianales; family Rubiaceae; genus Leptodermis; species Leptodermis oblonga. The sequence goes on from CM028757.1 coordinate 7,809,567, forward strand.
TAGGTGAAGTGACAACAAAATACCTCCTTTAGAGGTAGAATCATTACGAATGCCCTTAATTCATAAAGTTACAGAAGAACGTATTGAGTGTGCTAGTACATGCGACTGCTGCTGACTTTAATAACATGGACATAATTAAGTAAAGCTTTATATTTAAGTATATCAACAAAAATATTCTGAACCTCCACTGGTGCCATGCTTGCATCCTGAATTAATTGATCTCACCAATTCCGTCGAATCAGTACATACCACCATATATATTGTTAATTAAGAAGTATTTTAAAGTCGTGTTTGAGTTAGCCATGTCAAAAACGGGCCGTGTTCAAGTCAAGTAGTATGACACAAAAATATAATCATATTGTATTCGTTTCAGTGAGTTTAGAATCATAAACCCGAACCCGCCAAGTACTTGACATGACAACGGTTCTGGTTCGTCTTCGAACTAGACCAGAGGTTTCGAAACTGTAATAGCCTGGACAGGACTAGTTACACTTTCACCATTTGAAAAACTATAAAATATGACTTGTTTGTTGGGAAATTTTTGATGGCATTGTCAACATTTAAAACTCTAATACTTGAAGCCTTGGGGATGGAATATCAAATAATGCAGATTTATTCCTGACTACTCAAACGTCAACATTTTGGCTGTTGATTAGCATTATCATTTTAAAATTTTCCAATTATTTTTAAATCTTAGTTAGTGATGTGTTAACTAATAAAATTATTAAAAGGGGTGAAAATACCCTTAATATTTACTACACCTGCATTTTAACTAGAGGACATAAAAGTTTTGTTAGGTCTCAATATACTTTAATCCCAAGTTTATGTAGAAAAAACAATTTATACACAACCTAAACCTAATGTTAGCATGTATGCAATATATAATGATAAAAAAAATAAAATATATCTGCTCACATTCTTAGGATGAGCTACGATAATACATACACAATAAAGAAAAAGAAGAAAAGTGTGGAAGACAATGGAGGGTGGGAGAGCATCTGCCTTCAGTGCTTTCCATATTTGGCGGAACATCCACCATCCCATGCACTAACTTTTGAACCCTTACACATAACTTTGTTTCTTTTCCTCGGTTTATAGTGTTTGATTTCAAAAATATTTTTTATTTTAATTAAAACGTATATTTTCAAATTTTTTACTCCCCTTCATATGGTCAGAAATTAATTAACACGACACCACTCCGATGGTGTTGTACGCGTGCTATATGATCACTGACTGAAAGTGAAAGCAAGTGAATATATTGAAGTGAACAAAACACCTCTCCAATAATGTGGTACGTGCAAAGTAAGGGTAACTGAGGGGATTGGATCCTCTGGTCCAATTTTTATTGGACCAGAGGGTATCCTTTCCCCTTTGAGCAATAAATCAGCCACCAACAGCCCCCTCCTGCTTTTGTTTCCCAAAGGGGAAAGGGATAGGCTTAGTCCAAAAACATTTGGTTGGAGTTTTAAAAAGAAAGTGGTGTTTTTTTGTAAAAATCGATAGTTATGTGGTATTTGGTGCATTTTACCCAAAAAATTATATGATAAGTTATATATTTTAATTACCTATTTATATGAACATCATTAAATGATATATTTTATATTTTTACATATATTTAATATTAATCATATATGGAGTTTTATCATAAAATTAATATTTTTTGTCTAGTTAATAAAAATGAATGAAAATACAAAAATTGTACATTTTTAATATTTCAACATTGAGATATCTGTATTTGTCAAACAAGAATAATTAATTAAGCATTATGATTTAAATGTTAAAACTTGATTTTTCAATGTTAAGATATAAGCTATTAATTAATTTAATATTATAATTTCAATATTATATAAACATTAATTTTTATTAATCGAGCCTTAACCTGAAATTAATCAGAGGACAGGATTCCATCATTTCTGACATAAAACTAAAGCTTTTCTTTGACTGTAAAGGCTGGTCCAGCCGGCGCTGCTTAGTTTAATTTCTACTTAATTAGAAACGAAAATAACATATACTCCCTATATTTTATAGGAGAGTTCATTTTGAAAAATATTCTTGATCGAATAAAATAGTCAATTTTTAAATTTTTTACTTCTCCTAACTTTACTAATATAATTATGTGTGATCTACAATCGGACCACGTTTTGCTTTCCCTTACATCCCCAATGATTGAATCCATGACCTCAGGGTTACAATTTCCTCCCATTACGGCCACCCCGACCCTCCTTCTCAATTAGGCCACACTTAAGAGTAAAGACAATGGAACAATTGGTGTCCAATTGGCTATTTTAGGTGTTGTACCTTGACATCCATAAAAAAAATTGTACATTTGTTAAATTTGACTCTTCTAATAGAACAGAGAGAGGAGTCCAGATCTTCTGTCTATTTTTTTGTCTTGTCCTGTCCACTGAGAATAAAATAACGTTACTTTGCCACTTATTCATACTCACTTGTTGAAATATGAATAAGTGAAAAAATAACGCTAATTTGCTCTCAGTTAGACCACAAAAAAGGAAGAAGAAGAAGAGAAAAAAAAAAAAAAAAAAAAAAAAAGGACAAATGATCTGGTCCGCAGAGAGTAGCATAGGTAAGATTCCAACAAACGAATAAATTACCACAAAAGACAAACAAATAAATAAATGCCGTCTCTAGGATACACAGCTTGATCTTGTTCGTTCGAGATTGCTGATGATGATCACAATATTGATTCTGAAATTAACTAATCAATACTCCATCAAATTAAGCAAGAAATATGATCAAGTGAGAGTTGAAATTGATACATTACGAGTCCTTCGGGAACTTCCAGGCAGAAATGGACAGAAACGGGCTTCCTTTCCACCCCAGAATGAGGCATTTCCCATCCACGTCGAGTGTAAAAGAGCCGAACCGAGCCGATCTTTTCAGCAGCAGCTTCGCCCGGCGAAATGACGATCGGCTAAGGTTCGTTTCCACGATGTCAAACTTCCCGAAAATCGATCTCCAGAATGGAATCTTCTCATGTCTATGAACCCTCTGAGCCCCCTCGGCAGTAATAATATTCCGAATCATTTTCCCGAAGATAAATTCCTCCGACAAGTTCCGATACTCGACCTGATCTTCCATGCAATCTTTTCCGATATCGAATACGCCACTAACGTAGAGCAGCAACTCCTGGAAACGTTCTAGGAAGCTAGTTTTGTTCGTACTCGCCTCCATCTCCTTCACCACCATAACCTTCGGCTTCAGGGACTTAATCGTCCCGATGAGCGATTCCAGGTAGTTCGGCCACGGCAGCAGTGTCCAGAAACGCGTCGCCGCGTAAACCGCCACGGTTTCGTCGTCCTCCAGCTTGAAGGATTCTCGCCGGAGATCCTTCAAATCGGAAACCACTATATTAAACGAGAATTTCAAGTTGATGGCCTCGGCGAAAGCCGACAGGCTTTTCCCTGTTTCCTCCATCATCAACCTGGAAGTTCCGACCGCGGTTATTTTCAGAAGTTTGAGCGGGCACTCGTGCCGGGCGGCGAAATCTTGCATAATCAAGGTCCAATGCGATCCGTTATCAAGAGAAAAATCAAGAAGGTGAACTTTCCTCGCTGACGCCACGCTGTCCCGAATGGTGCCTACCGCCATGAACTGAGTTACCAGGGAAAAAGGGTTTTCTTGCTGGGCCGCCATGATTTCTGGCTGCAAGGCGATCATGGCGACTTTCTCATCCATCGGCTTGTTGTCCTGAACGCAGGGTAAAATCATTCCGCTTTCTCGATCAGTCTTTTCCTGTAAAGCTTCGACGAAATAGTGCGCGAGTCGTTGGACTGGTGTGTTCCCGTTCTTGCAGACGAATTGATGGCACGTGGTTAGTAATTTCCTCGCGTCGACGTACTGCTGGTTCCCGACTTTCTCCGCGGCGGCCTGGAGGAGTATCGCGAGCACATGATCGCGAGAGACTTGGTAGCCGAGGGCGTATTGAGCTTCGACGTAAGCGAAAACGGTGGAAATGATGTCTGCGTTTTGGGAGTTGAACTGAAGAAGTTGCTGTTTTGCTAACTTCATTAGATGAACAGTGCTGCTGCTGTATGAAGCTCGTTGATTTTCTGTGGTGACATTGGAAATGGTGGATTGAGAATTAGGATTGGGATTTGGATTTTCCTCCCTCACACGCTTTACTTTTGTGCCGCAATGATTCCTTAGAAGTTCTACCGATGTAAGAGGTAAAAATGAGCTTTCATTATGATCAATTACCTGATGATGATCAAAATGTGACATAGAGAACAATTTACAGAATATTTTTTTGCTATTTGGTTTGCTTTATTTTGCTAAATGAAATGGTTTTTCAGGGTGTTAATAGCATTGAAGGAAGGAGGTATCAAGTTGAGACTAAGCTGTAAATGAATAAAATGATTGTTATATATGTATGTGTATATATATATATATACACATATACTCCATAGAGTAGTCCAATACGTGGGACATGTAAGAGTTCGAAACTGTAAATGTTTATGAGTTTTAAAGTATGATTTTAAATATATTTTTTTAATGTGACAGAAGGAGTATTATATATAACGTCTGAGATCGATAGAAATTGATATTCTAATTCTATCTCCCTTTCTACCATGTCTTATTAACTCTGTCTACTGAGAGTAAAGTAAATTTACTTTATTAATCAATCGTAATTAGACAACAAGTGAACACTAGACTGATCGAAAATAACAAGTCAAAAATGGATTGATCTCATATAAAAGAAAGGGAAAAACATTACTTGTCCAAATTATTTTATTTGGTTCTTTTTAAGTATCAAAATTATGTCATTTTATTTGAAAATTTTAGTAAAATTATGCCAGTTTTAAAATAAAATTACTTCGCTTTACTAGTTTGAACATGATAAGACACTATAATTCTTATGCACATAGTAAATGTCGAAATATATATCGACTTTCATTATATCTTTGAAATTCCATTTGATATTTGAGTGTAGGAGTATTTTGCAGACACTCCAAGCATTAATTTCTTTTTTCTCATTGTTCTTTTCCCTACTATCCAAACGAGTAGTTTTTCCACTAGAATCTGCAGCCGTCCCCAAGAAGTTTAACCCATGCTGCAACAATAATCTACTATACGTGTATAATTTATATATATATATTTTTATTATTAAGCTCATAAATAAATAAATTGAGCTAATAAAGATGGCTTACATCTATATATATTTAGAATAATATACTTTTAATTGGCTGCTTCCAAAAGTAATAATCGTTCTTTTATGAGGTCAAAATCTATCGTTCTTTTTGGTTTTTGACACTCTTTTATCATCTTTTTTTTGGGGGCTATACTTAGGCTCTCTCTCGTTATCTTCGGCATAATATATATATACTCATTTAAAAAGGAATCCTGCTTTCAAATTTGGCTAGTGATTCCTTGACATAAATTAATATTTTCTGTAGATGATTTCCTCGCCATTGATGTATACAAATTAAGCTGTGACTGCTTGTATTGTTATATTAATTACTAATAAGTTACCATCGGGTGACAAGAACCTTAAAAAAAGCTACAAATTAAATGGACGGTTTCGCCATCAGAAGTTTGGCCGGTTTTGGCTTGTGTTCTTTTGTTTTGGTCCCTAGTATTGGCTGACGTTAATTAGCTGACTGATGAGGATTTATATGATAGAGTCTCGTGTTGGAATGTCTGACTGTATGACGCGCGATATTTTTGATGTGCGTGTTTTTTAATATTTGTTTCTTTAATTTAACCATAATACATCAACACATAAACTCGATATGTTATAATTCAGCCACTGAATTCATAACTGTGATGCATCAATAGCTAAACTCACTACCACAAAATTTAATATGAAATACATAAATATATGTAGCCTAGTGGTAAATTTAATATGCAAGAGTCAAGTGAATTTGAAGGCGCGAGTTCGATTCCTATCAAAGGCATAAAGTGCAAAAAAAAAAATTAAATTTTTTTTTTCGGAGGGTTATTGGAGGCGGGTGCAAAATTCCACCCGCCTCCAATAACCATTATTGGAGGCGGGTGCAAAACTGCACCCGCCTCCAATAAGGATTACTGAAACTGCACCCGCCTCCAGTAATCCTTATTGGAGGCGGGTGCAGTTTTGCACCCGCCTCCAATAACCCCCTAAGGGGTGGCGGGTGCGGGCACCTCCAAAGGGAGGCGCCCGCAGCGGGCAGCACCCGCCTCCAATGCCCCTTAGGACCCGCCTCCTAAGGGGCATTAGAAAATATATATTTCTATATTTCCTTCTAAAAAATGTAATTTTTATTATTTACTAATTTTTCGCCTCACTAGAATCCCGAAAAATTATTAAAATTATTTTCAACAATCCGAAATTTTTTTTTTTTTTTGAACTATTACTAAAATTTTGCAAAAATGCACCCGCCTCCTTTTGATATAATGAAATTGGAAAATTTGCAAAACACTTTGGAGGCGGGTTTTGGCTTCACCCGCCTCCAAAGGGGCCGAAAAATTCTTTGGAGGCGGGTGCAATATCCACCCGCCTCCAATAACTAATTATTGGAGGCGGGTGGATATTGCACCCGCCTCCAAATCTCTTTGGAGGCGGGTGCAATTTCCACCCCCTCCAATAATTAGTTATTGAAGGCGGGTGGATGTTGCACCCGCCTCCAAAGAATTTTTCGGCCCCTTTGGAGGCGGGTTTTTGTACACCCGCCTCCAAAGGGTTCTTTGATCATTTCTGTACTAGTGACTTGATACATCAGAACTGGTTAAATTCGTTATGTGACACATCAGTGGCTAAAATTAATATACGCGAGACGTTAGCCGTTAAGCGATACATCAGAAGCTAAACTCGATAAATTATAAGCTAAATTCGATACGCGTATTTTTATAACATAACCACAATATTTCAGAAGGTAAATTCGATACGGGTACTGTTGGATCGTCAGAAGCGTCATATTCAAGTTTTTGCAGATTTATAATACTCTTCTTTTAAGTTGAGGGAGTAAACTGAAATACAAATTACTTCATCTATCTAAATTGAAAATACAATATTTAAAATAAGTAAGTCACCATTTTCCTATTTAGGTCCTTACTAAATAAATATGGGCCATATATAATATATAAAAATAAGAGGCATACTATATACAGTAACCATTTTACTAAACGCAGTAACATTTCCCTGTGAAAAGACAAAAATGCCCCTGGCCAAAAATAAGAAAACCGGGTACTGTTCACACGTGCGTAAACAGTACCCGGTTTAAAAAATTTCCGAAAATACAACGTTTTCCGGCGATATTTTCCGGCCAAAATATCACCGGAAAACGGCGGTATTTTCTGAAATTGTTTTAACCGGGTACTCAGTCTCCCCGGTCGAAATGTTGCAGAAACAAAAAAAAAACGTCCGGATAATCGCCGATCCGGGAAAAAAATCCTCCCGAATGGGTTTTTTTTCTCGAAAATTATAATGAAGGGGTATATAGAGAATTTATGCAAACTAATTTAAAGTAAAAAAATAAATATAGTGTTTACTTATAGTGTAATATGGATCGTAGTCGGGTAATTCGGATTTTTTACAGGGGAAAATTACTGCGTTTAGTAAAACGGTTACGGAGACACCGGCGGTATTTCTTTAGTTTTTTTCTAACCGGGTACTGTATACCTTTCACGCACGTTGAATAGTACCCGATTTTATTATTTTTCTTTTTTATTTTAGGCCATGGGCATTTTTGCATTTTCACAGGGGAATGTTATTGCGAATAGTAAAACGGTTACTGCGTATAATAATTTCGAAAAATAAAACTCTTTCACTTTTATTGGTCACTTTAATACGTCAGGTTGTTCGCACTTCTCTCTTTAGTTGCCTTTTCATTCTTTATCATGGATAGTTCAAGATGCAATAGGACCGATGAATGAAAACGATTTTAAGCCGGGCATATTTTTGTAATATATATATATATATATATATATATATTTTTTTTTTTTTTTTGAGGCGGTTGCATTCATGTATGAAAATATCTTTTTAACTTATACTCCCTCCGTCCCCCTTAAAGAGTCCATTTTAAAATATGTACAATTTATTATGGGTTGTAAGGTACAACACCTAAAATAAGTAATTTACCACCATATTTTTCACTTATATGCTTACTTTAGAAGTAAGGGCTAATTGTGAACCACGCATTGTTATATTAGTAAGAGTATGTAATGTAAATAAATTTAAAATGGACTGTTTAAATGAGACAAGATTTTTTTTAAAGTGGACTTTGTAAGTGTGATAGAGGGAGTATTATTTATAGAGATGATACATTGTATTATGATGGTATTACTTGACATAGCATCTATAGATAGATTACTGGTGTACGTAAAAATAGGCCTTCATTGGGCCAGGCACAATGAACAAAAGAAAGGATAAACAGTTAAAAATGTAAAGATATCTAAAAGGTCTAAAACCAAGTTTAGGTCGGAAAGTTCCATAAAGCCGAGCCAAAGACATAAGCTTAGATCAGTTTAACCTTTAGGTCGGTCCCACTAAGTTTTCCTATATTCATCCCAACGGTCATCACTACCGAGCCATAGAGCTTAGGTCGGAACAAGTAAGGGCACTGACACAGTAGGTAGAAGTCATAATAGGATTAGACATGTATTTTGAATGCATGCAGAAATCACTCAGAATGATGGCGTGAAGGAAGCCACAAGTCAGATTATGATGACAGGAGCAGTTGGATACGCAGGGAGACGGAGCAATTGGGAATGCTAATCATTACATTGCAACGGGCATAATCTGAGTCTTGATATAAATACTAAGTCTTCAAACTTAGGGAGGTACGCAATCTTTTACATTTTGAGCTCTGACCGTCGGAGTGACACCACCGGGGGGGGGGGGGGGGGGGGGGGGGGTGGGGGAAGCCCTGCATTTCTCCTGCGCATTTACATTTGTCATCAGAATATTTCACAGTCTTGAGTTTCCCCTTCATCGGTGTTAATCCGAGCCATCCAGCCCGGTTTCCAGCTTTGCTTCTTTCCTCTTTGGTTAGCAGCTACAGGAGTGGACCTTTGCCGCACAAGATTTTCTATTGGGCCACAAGAAGCATCCATCGACGGACGATTTGCGTCACACAATTACTTTTGAATTTTCTATCTTTCTAACCTTCATTGCAGCAGAGACTTGGGTGCGCTTGGTTCGTAGAGGGCAATTGGAATGGAAATAGAAATGATAGTAGAGGTAATCATTGTAGTTTGTTGTTTGGTTTGTAAAAGGAATGGCTATCATTATCATTGATGGTGTTGGTTCCCAAATAAAATTTTTAGCAATAAATTTAATATAATTTTTTTTACATTAACTTTTAATATATTATAAATTGTTTATATTTAAATATGTTACAATGATCATTTTTACTAATTAAAATTTTTAAAAATAAAAATATGCATAAAAATAATTTTAAATAGGAATGATTCCCATTCCCTCAAAATGGGGGAATGGATGATTAAAATAAAGTAGGATATGGGAGTGGAGTCCAGGGAATGATTCCCCCAAACCAAACACCCCCTTTCATTTCATTGGCATTTCCCCCTCCCAAAACCATGAAACAAGCACCCCCTTAGTGTATTTGTTAATGAGAAATTATTCTATGCACCCGTTGCATCAATTGACACTATGCAATATTTATTATTTAAAGATAAAAAATATAAATTTCTTGATTAAAAAAATTAAGGGGTCATATTTATTATTTTATTTCCGATTGATCTGTTTTATTAAAAAAAAAATATGCAACGTTTTTACGAAATAATTTTTCATTTTCTGATGCTTGTCTTAACCTTTGGTTCCATTTATAGCTGTGTGATTGGACTTTTTTATGCTTCATGTTAAAATAGCTTTATGAAAGTCCCACCTGCAAAATATGCCATAAATTTGGATACATTTCACAAAGATTGCATGCTCCCATTGTGGGAACATGAAGATGAGCGGTGGGAATCTGCTGATTTTTCGCAATTGCTTCACCTCTTTCATATCAAGCGTATGAAGTCTTGAAGACAAAAGAATCAATAATAATATAATTCATTCTATTAGAAAACTCCACTCGACTAATATATAACTAATTATAAATATCAAGGTACAACACTTAAAATAGTTAATTTGATACTCTTTATTTTATTCATATTATTATTTAGGGCAAATTATATGAATGACCACTAAACTATTGTCTATGCCTACTTTTGGCCACTAAACTATTGCATCTGACCATACGTGGCCACTAAACTATTGCTTCTGCCCACTTTTGGGCACTAAATAATTTTTCGCTCACTTTTGGTCACTAAACTATTAGAAGTTGCCATTAATGACCACTCCGTTAGAAGTTACCATCAAATCTTTATTTACTCCTTAATCTTTAATGTTCCCAAAATCCTAATAATCTTTAAACTGCCTATATATATGCATTAATGTTTTTTAACATCAATCACTCACAAACAATAATTATCTGTATTTTTTTTGTTTTCTCGATATCTTTATTTGTATTTATAAACATATGATAAATTATTCTTTGACTCATCGAACGTTATTGTCTTTAACTTTAATTGTTAGTATTCGTTTTATAACGTAGGATATAGACATCGATCTCATTTATTATTTATTTATTATTTTATTTTTGGAATTATGTTAGATATTGAAAATTTATAAAATGATATGAGAATTCTAAATGTCACTACAAAATGATATAATATTACTGAATAAAGTTGGCCGTCAAAATTAAAATAAAGATGTGAATAAAAAAATGTAATTTTTAAATAACAAATGAAAGTAAATAAAGATTTGATGAAAATTCTTAACGGAGTCCATAGTGACAACTTCTAATAGTTTAGTGGCCAAAAATGGGCATGGGCCATAGTTTAGTAGTTAAAAGTAGGCAAAAAATAGTTTAGTGGTCAAAAGTAGACACATCTAATAGTTTAGTGGCCAAAAGTATACAAAAAATAGTTTAATGGCCAAAAGTGGTCATGGGCAATAGTTTAGTGGCCATTCATATAATTTGCCCTATTATTTATTAAATATGGGCTAATTATGAACCACATGATTATATTTGTAAATGTATGAAGAGTGAAAATTTTGAAAGTAAAATATTCTATTGGAAAAAATATATATTTTTTAAAATGGTCTCCTCTAATGAAACGGAGGGAGTAATAATAATTTTCTGGATTTGACGCTTCATATTGAAGGTAGCTTATGTTTCTCTGCATTAATTATTGCCAACATTGATAAGGTACTTTGAGCAAGAAAATGAAGCATGATACTTGCTTTGTCGATGCTAAGCCTTCTTTATTCCATTCACATTTCTTCTTTTTATTCCGTGGCTAAAACTTTCTAATCGTACTTTGTTGAATTTAATTATCAATTCACTATGTGGTATTCTGAATTTCATGTCACCGTTCCCCCCCCCCCCCCCCCCCCCCCCCCTTCTATTATGATGAGGAAATCCAAGGCTAAAATTGCACAAGTTATGAGTCATAATCCACGAAAACAAATGAAGCTCCAATAAACTTAATGAGATGGAAATGAAGCTTACAAGAGTTACCCTACTCTCCATCAAAGTGAAAATGGTGAATACTAATCATTCCAGTTGAGGAAATGGTGGAATGGTATTTACAAGTTAAGAAAATTGTGGAAATGGTAACTACTAGTCTTTCTAGTGAAGAAATAGAATTTCACATTTTTGAAGAATTTTGGAAGTGAAATGTTTTTGAGTTTCCAAAATCTTCCAGAAAATTCCAGAAGCTTCATACATATACATCATCATGCTATATCTATTTGGGTTGAATCCATTGAAGTTACCTCCATCCAAGTTTGGCCAAGCCCAAGCCCAAGCCCAAAGAGAAACCCATCACACGCTAGGGTTAGGGTTAGGATTAGATGAGAATTAAGGTTTTGTGCATATTACCTAATTATCTTCATAGTTTCCTTCCTTGTTATTTCCAACAATAAGGAGATGCTTCTTTTCTCCTTGTTTCCAATTTTTGTCAAGATTACTGAATCTCTTGATTAAGTTTCCTCTTTTCTTTTTCCTCTTTATTTTCATATTTTCCCTCTCTTTTACTTGAGAATTTCGCCCACAGCCTTTCATTATGGCAACCAGAATTTCCCCTTCTTTTCTTTTACTTTTTCAGCAAATAAGTTCATTTTTCTTGCTAATTTTTGTGAGCTATTTAATCTTTTGATTAAGTTCCAATTTTGTGTTTTCTTTCCTGATTTTCTTGTGTAGAATTTTGACTTCCCATGTCCTATAAATAGGAGTGCATGATTTCATTATTATTTAGTGATTATAAGTTTATACTTTATTAATTCACTCATCTTTGTTTTGGGTTAAGTAATTTGCATGCTTGTTAATTGCTAAAGTACAGAAACTATCGGTTATTAGATTATTGCTCTATCTAATGCATACTTTGTTTTGCCTCAAGCATTCATCACTTGGTTCGAATTGCGTGTTTAATTTAACTTGTTAAATTAGTAGTATGCAGAATCCAAGGGTAAGGATCCTTGAGTTTTTAAGAGCTGCATCATGCAATCAGACTTTACTTGACAATTTTCCGCATTGAGTTCTTGTTTTCGCCAGTCGAGATCAAGGGTTCACATCATATTACCTATTGAAGTTGTCATTTATTATATTTTCAAAGAGTTTGAATCTGATTGTGAAAGATATGAACAGGTAATAGGTGTATTTGTGTGACACCCCCAGCCCCAACCTCCCTGTTTCGCTCGGGAGTCGCAGCCGAGATGCCTGCCTGGTTCGCACCAGGACTAATTCATGATACAAAGAGCAGTAATATTTAAACACTAAATTGAAATAAGATACTTTTATTTCACTAATAAATGTACAAGTGAATTTCTATAACTATTACAATATTCTCTCGCCTTAATTACCTAGTGCGAGACTTCATCCTATAATCCCGGCACATAATACATAATTCCTAAGCACACAAGTGGGGACACATAAGGTATAGAAAGAGTACAACCAGCAAGTTATACCAAAGGATCTATGTGAACCTTCAGAAACACTACTGATTATACTTTACTGAAATTGGACATTGTACAATGTAAAGTGGTACATTGTACAATGTGGACCACTTCCCATGCCGACACTTCAAACAGTAAATAGTAAACAATAAACAGTCTGGTAAATCTTGAATGTTACCCAGTACCTCTCCAGTTATCTAGTCGGGCACTCTAGCTCGACGCTGACATGCCCGATTTCAATAATCTGAACAGGGTTTGAGGACCTCGACTCTTATGTATAGTTAACAGTAGACAATGAACAGTGAGCAGTAGGCAGTGAATAGTGAACAATGAAAAATAAACAATGAACAATAACAGTGAACACGGAACATTAACGCTTTAATAGTAAACATTAATTACACGATAAGTTCAATCATACGATAAACTTTAATAGATATTTCACTTTGTATACTCAAAAGTCATAATCATATATTTCACGTATAAGCATGCATTTCACTAAACATAATCACGGTCACATATAAATAGTAACATCAATAGAGCATGCTATATAACTCATTTCGTTACTATTTAAATCATTTCACCCTTTAGTGAGAACACTCAGCTCTGTCTGTAGATACTAGCTCACGATTTAACTACCCGATCTGCATATATTTCAGGGTCCGAAAATTCAGTATTTATTTCTAACTAATAGAATCCTAAGATTCTTTAAACTTCTTATGCATTCTAGGAATTAACTAAATAAGGGCGTAAAACTAATTTGTCTAAATTTTACCAAAAAGAGCATAAAAGTTATTTCTAGTTTATTTTGAAAATAATTACAATAAGAAAATATATTAATCATAATCTTAACGAAAATATAAGTTTCATGCCGTACAACTATTTTACTTATTCCTCCTTTTAAAAGGAGTTTATAATGTTTAAACTTTATTTCTAATTTATTTCAAAAATAATAAAAAATTATTAACTTAGCAATTGATGAATTTAGAACCCTTTAAATGGTTGTTAATTTTAGCAAAGATTTATAAAAGAAATTATAAACAACTAAACAAAAGAATTAAAATCATTCAAAAATAAATTTTTCATCATCGAATCGATTTTACCGATTGGGGGATCGATTTTACCCGATTTTCTTGAGCAAAGCAATAGGTTTTACCTGCTCTCCAATCGGTTAAAACCGATTACTGCCCAGAAAAGTTTTCTTCAACCTTCGAGTTTCAAACAAAGTGCTCATTCTTTAGTTTATTTTGCTCAAAATCATTCCTACAATATACGTACAACATTTTTATCAACCCATAACACCTAATCAACGTTAAATCGTAAAGATTTGGATCAAAATTCCTCAAGAACACTAAACTTCATTTTTTCCATTTTTATGAATCTTTTCTATAAATCCTAATGTGAAAGTGAGAAAACTAAGTTACCTTAATGTTCTTGAGGTTCCTTAGCACGAAATCAACGTGGTGGAATTCGAATTCCTCCTCCAAGGCCTTCCTTTCCTAGCTTCCTTCTTCCCTTTCCTTCTTCTTCCTCTTTTTCCTTTCCTTTCCCTCTCTCTTTTTTATTCTTGGTTTCTTGTGGTTTAAGTGAATTAGGAAGATGAGAGGGAGCATATTTATAAGCATAGCTTGCCTAATAAGCTAAACTTTCATAATTATCTTGAGAATTTTATTTTATCATTTATAACCCACGATCAATTTTTCCCGTTATGGGATCGGAAAAAACCGTTTCAATTGGTTTTACCCATTCCAAGATCAGGTAAAACCGCTTGGAGGATTTTTGTCATTTTCTAGGATTGGTTTTACCCGCTCTAGGATAGGGTAAAACCGCTCCTTTAGGCGGTGAGATATTTTTTCTTATCAGCGGATCAGTTTTACCCGTTCCAGCATTAGGTAAAACCGCTCCGTGAAGCCGTGGGATTGGGTTTACTAGCTTCAGGATCGGATAAAACCACTCTATCAGGTGGTCAGATCGGATTTACCCACTCCAGGACTGGGTAAAACCAAATGACCCTCATTTTTGTCTATTTTTCATTTATTTTCTAATTTCTTTATTTTTATTACTTAATTACTTTATCATATATTACTTAAACATAATTCTAACCTTATTTCTAATATGTTAATCTTAATCTAAACATTAAAACTTTATGCTTAAAAAATCATTCTTCATTTATTAAAATTATAAAGAAAATCATACAAGTCCATAACTATACATATTTTCTTGATTTTCTCATTTTTCATTTATTTTATACTTTTCTTATTTTCATTCCAAAATTCCCAAAATTAAACTAATATTTCCATTCTCATATATCCTTAAACATAATCCTACACTTAAATTAACATCTTAATTTTAAATTAAACATCAAAACATTACGATTCAAAAAATTAAGATTTCTAAATGAAATTTCTTTAAGAAAATTATACAACTTTGTAATCTAAAATAATTGAGTTTAAGAATATGATTTCTCTAAAATATAAATTATAAAGGTTAAATTAATATGAAAATTTACGGGGTCTGTCTCAGCATTCTTGAGATAAGATAATGTGTACATACGTAGAAGCATGTTTAGCAGTATTCTTAGAAACAATATAGTCCTTTGATCGATAATATTTTGCTTCTAACTAACAGGTTGGTTTTGCAGTGAAAAATGAATTTGCATACGCATAGTGTGCCAATGGATATGGAAGATTGAATTTGCTGCTATCTAGAAAGAAATTTTGTGAATGTACACATTTGTCTCGTGTGTTGATCTAATATGTTGAGATTTCTCAACTTTTGACTCTTTCCTTCTCTTTGTTGTTTTTTGATCTTACACTTAACACTCATTCTGAGTAATTTTCTTCTCAATTAACATGGTATTCTTTGTGCAATATATAATATCGTAAAGAGATTAACGACAGTGGAATAAAACAAAACATAAGAATAAATAACACAATTTTAACCAGGTTTGATTTTAACATACTTACATCCACAAAAATCTCCTATCTCAAATCAATCACAGGCGGTGCAAACCAAAATTATTTCGTCTACATCACCAATACATCATGGAGGCATAAGCAAGAACATACATCTCTTATGACCTCACCACAACACGCCACTATAAACCTCGGAGACATAAGCAGGAACCACTCATCTCTTATGAACTCACGAAAACACACCATAATGCCAAAAAGCTTTTCTCTCACACCCCAGAAGGAGAGAGTCGAAAGGCTTCTACATCTCTGTCCTTCAAACTCTCAACTCGACTGAAAATTATACCCCGTGAAATCTTTATATAGACCCATAATTATCAATTCAGCTGAATTAGAGTTCTGGTATGCGAATCAAGATTGAAGTATAAAAAAGTTTTCATTCACTGACTCTTACCATTGTCGAAACATACCCAAGAATCAAGATTGAAGTATAAAAAAGTTTTTATTCACTGACTCTTACCATTGTCGAAACATACCCAAAAATTCTATCACAAATAAAATTTCCTAAATAAGTTTGGTTTAAATTTTCAACATTCTTTACCCCAAAAAAAGTAAAATTATATTCAAGATATGGGTAGCCCCGCCAGAGATTCCTAGTATCCTTTTTATTGTCCTCATTTAAAAGAGAATCCTGCTTTCAAATTGGCAAATGATTCTTTGACATAAATTAATCTTTTCTGTCGATGATTTCTCTGCATTGATGTATACAAATATATCAAGCTGTGACTGCTTGTATTTTTATATTAATTACTAATAATTTATCGTCGGGGGACAAAGAACCTTAAAAAAAATCTTCAAATTAAATTAAATGGACGGTTTCGCCATCAGAAGTTTGGCCGGTTTTGGCTTCTGTTCTTTTGTTTTGGTCCCTAGTATTGGCTGGCGTTAATTAGCTGACTGGTGAGTGTTTATACGAGAGAGTCAGGTTAACTTGATGTGCATTTTTTTTTCCAAGTATATACTTGCTAACTTAACCACGATACATCAACATCTAAATTCGATAGCCTAAAATTCATAACAACGATGTATCAATAGCTAAATTCAATAAATATACCAGAGGCTAAGTCAATATACGAGATACTTTAGCCGCTAAGCGATACATCAGAAACTAAACTCGATAAATTAGAGGTTAAATTCGATACACATATTTTCATAACATAACTACGATATTTCATAAGTTAAATTTGATATGCGTAATGTTGAACAGTCAGAAGCGTTAGGTACCAGTTTTTGTGGATTTCTAATGCTCTTCTTTAAGTGGAGGGAGTAAAATGAAATACAAAATACTTCATCCATCTAAAGAAAATAATCATGTTTGAAAAATATACTATTTTTGATAAATTTGAAGATATAATTAATATTTAAAATAATTAATTTGTCACTATTTTTCTATTTAATTCATTGCTTATTAAATATGAATAATATATAATTATATTATTAAGTTTATGAAATATAAAAATATAAAAATAAAACTCTTCCAATGCGACAAATTTTTTTTTATTATTTATATTTATTAATAGGACTTACCATTACAACCAAACGTGGTCTTTTTCTGTTCCAGGCAACCAAAGCAGGGAGTAATTAATACACCTGCTAGTAGAAGATATAGAAACATTTCTATTAGGAGTGTCAAACGGGCGGGTATTAAATGAGTGTTAAGTTAATGGGTAATGGATACCCATTACCCATTTAATTAATGGTCTTAACTCAAATGGATAATGGGTAGCTATGGATACCCATGGGTACCCATAATACCTTATACAAAAATGTAAGGGTTGTTTAATGGTTTATTAATAAAAATAAAAAAAATTTTAAATTTTTTTGTTTCATTTTAATTCCTTTTTTTTTAATGCGAATTTTAATTGTTTGAATCTATTCTAAAATTTGAAATATTAAATATTGTATACTTTTATATTTAATTGTATGTAGTTTTTTTGTCCAAACATAATTTTTAATTTTTTTAATATTTATATAAACTCGTGCATGCCCCAACCCCAAGGCCCCAAATTGGGATTGAGACCCAAAAACTGAGCCCAGTCCGAAAATGGGCCAGAGGCCTGAAATTGGGCCCGGCCCGAAACTGGACCCGGCAAGAAAACTGGTCCAGAATTGGGCCCGAACTGAACCAGCCTTCCCGAACCAAACCTACTCCGAAACCCGAGCCTGAACTCGACTTGGAACCTGAATGAATTTTGAATTAATATTTATAAGTGTGTAATTTAAAAATATTATAAAAGAATAAATGGGAAAAAACGCAAAGTAATTGTAGGACACGAAAAATAAAGAAAAAAAAAAAAGTTTGAAGAAAAAAATAAAATGAGCCTACTAAAATAGGTGAATTGTTGGGTTTTTGTTTATACTTTTAAGGGTAGTTTTGGATGGGTATTTTTGGTACCTATGATGGGCGGGTTTTAGGGTACCCAATGGACTACCCTAAATCCGCCCATTACATATTTAGTCCAAACTCACCCAGCCCATTATCTTTTTAGGTGAGTTTTATTGGGTTAATACCCAATGGGTTTGGGCGATTTTTGGGTTAATGGTTTTTTTCGCCACTCCTAATTTCTATCATTGTTCTTATCAACTCAACCTACTTGTAACGGAAAATCAAATTATGTATATGAACTAATTAATTAGTTAACTCACAGTGAACTATATTTAGCCATGAAGTTTCACAAAACTATCAAATGACCCTATGAGATTATGGAAAATTATTAGTAGCAGTAGGATATAAAAATATTCAGATCACATTAAGAGATTAATTCGCAAGCGGAATAAACATATACATTAGGCATAAATAGAAACATACATATCTTATGACCTTGTAACAATACACTATTATCAATGTTGGAGACATAAATATGAACATCCATCTTATGTTTGATTCATACAAATAGGAAAATGAATCTAATTACTTACATAATAAGGAAAAATGGCAATTTTAATCAATTATGTTTGCTCAGTGGTGGTTTAAGTCCATTTTGTTTTGACTTTGACACTTTTCACCGTTTATTTTTGCATGTTGTGGCACAAAGAAAATAACAATAAATGTTATAAAAATTAAATGTTATAAAAATGAAATAACAAAATTTATTAATGGTTTTAGTTATTACAATATGCCTCAAGATTTTTTGACTCTTAAAAAATGTCCAAAATTACCTGCTAAACTTTTGATAGCAAGTAAAATGACCAATTATACCACAACATGCAAATATAAAGGGTAAAAACTGCCAAAATAAAAATAAAAGAGACCAAAACTGCTACAAATCTAAACATAAAGGACTAAAATTGCCATTTTCTTTCCTTTGGAAACTCTTTGATGTGGTTGACTCATTAAAGATTGATTGTATATTCCTTTGGCAATTTGTTCATAATTGAGCAATTGTTGTCATGTTTGATTGAGGCTACGTTTGCATTCTTTTTCAAGGAAATCACCATTTTTTGAAACAAAAATATACCAAAAGAAACACCTTTATATTTTACAAAATTCAAAATTTGAAAAATAAAATTTTCTCTCTATCATAACTCACATTTTTTTAAAAGAAAAAATACAATCATTACACTTTTTCACTTTCTCTTACACAATTTTTGAGAAAACACCCTCCAAAATTTTTTTTCTCCCAAACCGACCAATTTCCCAAATTGATCACTAAAAGAACAAAACCCGAGTCTTGCTTTTTTGGTGTGGTTGATTGATTGATGATGATGTAGCTTTCCTTTCTTGCAGGTTGTTTTCAAAATTACTCTTCTACCCTAATAGTGAAATGACCATTTTACCTCTCCTGTATGTCTACATTATTTTGGATTGGAATTTAAGCTACAGAATTTAAATTACTTGGGCTTAAACATTGGACCCTTTATTTTATTTTTTTTGTAAATACGAGAATCCATTTATTGAATGAATTTGGACTAGGCTGACGAACTAGCTTTGAGGATCTCATGAATTGGATCAAGTTAATTAAATTATGGTGTTTTTTTTGCTCTCCCATTGGGTTTGGGCCCAACATCTTTCCACATGAGGTCTAAGAATAGCCCCTTTGAACCTCTAGGATATGGACTTAGTGATGGGTCCAACACTCTAATAGACTAGGCTATTAGAGTTCTGAACCAAACTAGAGTCTGAATGGGTTATATCAAAGGGGAAATGGGTTATTGGGTTAAATTAACCAAATTGGATAAAAAGAATTGGACGTCATGATCCTCGTGTTATAAATATAGTTGAGTTATATATTGGTATATTATTAGTACTCCAAAATAAGGAATACCTAACTGGACCAAACAAAGTATATTATTTTCCTAAACGCCTTGAACCAAATAGGCCCGAGGTTTAGGAAATTACGGTTACCAAATTGACAAGGTATTAATATAACAATTGTCTTCTTAATTTGGTTAAATACAATAGTCTCATTCTTAGTTTAAAAAAATTGACGGAGTTTCCTAGTAGACTGTTTGACCATCCAATCCGTGATATACTACGAGCTAGTCGATACACTATACATCATAAACTTAGCTCATAACCGTAATATAACAATAACTAAACTCAATACGTGATATATTACAGGTTTAATTCAAAACAATGTATATCAAAAACTAAACTCGATATTCGAAACTTCAGCAAATTAGAGGCTAAACTCGATAAGCGATACATCAAGTTCTAAACTCACTACGCGATAGTTCTGCAACTAAACTCATAACTGGAATACATCATCATTTAAATTTAATACACATAAGGCTAAAATTCGTACGCATGTTTGATAACTTAACTCCCACACACTTAATGCACGAGTTTACATTAAAAACTAAACTCGGTATGCAGGCTGTTGAACTGTCAAGCCCATCGGATACAAGCTTTTGAGCAAAAACTAACACTAACCTAAAATTTTTTGCTGTTTGAAAATTTTTATTATGTGGAAGTAATAGTTATTTTTCAACCATCAAGAAAGTGATGCTGATTTTAAGAAACCTAAAAAGGATAAATGTAATTTACCGATATGCTAATGATTGAAAGAAGAAAAAAACACAAAAATGATACTCAATCAAAGACGCATATATACTACAAGAAATGTGATCTAATCCAATATATATATATATAACAAATTATAGTTTGAAATTGCATGGTACATTTTGAGCTAATCTAATCCATAGCTTCCAAATTACAACTTCAATTCTCACATTTGATCAGTCATCATTTGGGAACTTCCAGACAGAAACAGATAGGAATGGGGTGCCCTTCCAGCCCAACACCGCGCATTTCCCGTCTTTATAAACTGTAAACGAGCTGAACCGAGCTGATCTATTGAGCAGCAATTTCGCCCTCCGAAACGACGACCGACGCAGTTTCGTTTCCACTATATCAAACTTCCCGAAAAGGGCCCTCCAAAAACCGATTCTCTCATGCCTATGAATCCTCTGAGAGCCCTCCGCAGTAACAATGTTCCGAATCATTTTCCCAAACATAAATTCTTCCGACAAATTCCGATACTTAACGTGATTCTCCATACACTCTTTCTCAATTTCAAATATTCCACTCAGAAAAATCAGTGCCTCATCAAAACGCTCCAGAAAGCTACTTTTGTTGGTGCTCGCCTCCAATTCCTTCACCACCATAACCTTCGGTTTCAGGGATTTAATGGTTTCTATGAGTTTTTCCAGGTAATTTGGCCACGCTAACAGAGTCCAGAAACGCGTCGCCACGTAAACCGCCACGGCTTCATCTTCCTCCAGCTGAAGAGAATCTCCCCTGAATTCCTTCAAATCGGAAACTACCACTGTGTTGAACGAAAAGGGCAAATTTATGGCTTCAGCGAACGATGACAAACGTTTCCCTGTTTCTTCCATCGTCGATTTAGAGGTTCCGACGGCGGAGATTTTGAGAATTTCGACCGGAAAATCATTCCGGGCGGTGAAATCTTGCATAAGCAGAGTCCACTGTGATCCGTTATCGAGAGAAAAATCAAGAATGTGGACTTTCTTCGCGGAGGCCATGGTTTCACGAATGGATCCGACCGCCATGAACTGGGTCACGAGAGAAAACGGGTTTTCTTTCTGGGCCGCCATGATCTCGGGTTTAAGATTGATCAAAGCCATTTTTTCATCCATCGGCATGGGCTTCCCCTGTTTTTTTTCTTCAACCACTGGTTCTAAAATCATCCCGCATTCTCGATCGGTCTTTTCTTGTAAAGCTTCAACGAAATAGTACGCAAGTCTTTGTATCGGAGAATTCCCGTTCTTACAGGAAAATTGTCGGCAAATCCTTAACAATTTTCTCGCGTCGACGTATTGCTGATTTCCCACTTTTTCTGCGGCGGCTTGGAGTAGTATTGCGAGGTCTATTTCTTGAGAAGGTGCGAACCCGGGGCTGAAAACGCTGGAAATTATAACGTCGGCGTTGTGGGATTTGAGCTGAAGGAGTTTCTCTTTTGCTGACTTCATTATTGAAGCGGTGGATGAAGAAGCATTGGAGATGATCTGATCGTTGAGATTTTCCGGCATCGGACGCTTCGATCTTGATCCGCAATGCTGCAGAAGTTGCAGCGATTTCAGAGGCAAGAATGCGCTTTCCGTATTGATTGTTTGATGGAAATGTGACATTATTGAGAAGAATTTTCAGGAAATAAATCGCAAATCTTTGTAGTTATAAGTTTGCTCTGCGAGTAGAATGTCTCTGTTTTTATATATTTTGAGGAATACTATGATTCGTTTGGACATCGTAAATGTCGAATTGAAGTGAGAACATGAATCTCATTGTTCTTTAACTTTCGTTTGACATGAATGTCTTCATCATATACTCCAATCGTTAATCTCTGTTTTCTCATTGCTGTTTTCCTACCTTCCAAATGAGTTAGTGTGGAATGTGATGCAGCCGTCCATATATATGTTGTTGCATAACACCTTTTTGTTTTTTGTTTTTTTGTCTTTTTTTTCCTTTCTAAAAGTAAAAGATATTGTTAGAGGAATGAATCATTGGCCAAAAGGCGAAAGGTAATAACGCACCAGGGACTACTTAAAAGTCGAGAGTTTGACTTTTATCTAACCTCTTCCTAAATCATGTAATATGAAAGACATTGTAATGGTTAGGTGATTCAAAATAAAAAAAAAAAAGGAAAATATTGTAAGAGATGTGATACTTCTCATCGGTTCATTTTAATGAAAAAAATTCTAGTTTGAAAATGTACAACTTCTTATAGTTTTAAAATAGGATTAATTACGCATAACTCCCTGTACTTTGCAAAAATACAGGATAATCCCCCTATAGTTTAAAAAGTTATGCAAAACTTCCCTTACTTCCAAAATGGTGTAAAGTGGATGAAATCTGTTAAAGTTAACAGTGTTGTCTAGATTTCCCCTTTTACCCTACATAGTTAATGACTTCTTAATCATATAATATATAACTTTAGTTTAATAAAAGCGCTCCTTTTATAAAATTTCTAATTTTCCTTTTTTTTTTCTTCAAACTGTTTTCCATATTTATTTATTTTTTAAACGTGTTTTCCTTATTTTTTTTTCCTTCTTCAAACTATTTTCCTTTTTTTTTCCCTTTTTTATTTCCTCATTTTTTCTCCTTCTTCAAACTATTTTCCTTTTTTTTTCCCTTTTTTATTTCCTCATTTTTTCTCCTTCTTCAAACTGTTTTCCATTTTTTTCCCCTTTTTTTATTTCCTCTTGATTACTGCTTCCTTTTTTTTCTTTTTCCTTCTTCATTTTCTTTTTAATTACTGAACCACCACACGACGACCAAACCACCATTACACCACTGCCGAACTTCCACCTCCAACACAACAACGATAGCCACAGAAAATGTAAAAACAAATATAAGAAAACACAAACAAATTTATTGACTTGAAACAATCCGAAACTATTTTTTTATTGATTTGAAACAATAAGAAACTATTTTTTACTGATTTGAAACAATCAGAAACAATCCAGTACTATTTGGAAGAAACAATCTGAAACAATCCAAATCTGTATGGAAGAAACAATCCAACACAACCACCACTAAAAAAATAAATAAATAAATTTTACTGATAGGGGATTTGTCCCGTGATGGAGAAATTGAACCAACCAACTCTTCCAGGCAAGGTGGAAAAGCAAAGCCTTTGACCCAATGGCTGAAGAGAAGGAGTCCGATGAGGAAGAAAGGAAAATAAAAAAATAAAAATAATTCTAGAAAGAATCATTGTGTTCATATGCCATTAAGTATGCATAATGTTGTAAATTATAATAGTATGCCATATGCTTATAGAAGAAATGTTAGGAAAGTTCATTCATTAAATGCATCTATTATATGTAATTATTGTGGTAGACAAGGTCATATTTCTTCCAAATGCTTTGATAAGAAGAATGTGAAGAAAGGAAGAAAGGTATGGAAAGTAAAGGAACAAGCTAACCCCTTAGGACCCAATAAGTATTGGGTACCAAAATCTTGTGCTTGATTTCCTTGTAGGTCCTTAATGCTACTTTATGAATTAAATCTCAATGAAGAGATATTTGAAAAGTAGCAAGGATGGTTAATTGGAGCCAATTGGTGAAAAATGCTAAAATTGCAAAAATGGCTTCAAAAATGGTAAGGAGCACATGGATGCTCATTTGAGGAAACATGTATCATCTCTAACTCACTTTGAGTGCTCCATAATTGATTTGATGATTATATGTCAATTGAGTGGAATATGATGTACATGTGTGACTTGTGCTCAAAATGATGGATATGTGATATGAAATGTATGTTATGCTTAAATAAAAATTGTATGTTAAATTCATATTCTTGAATCATTTTGATTGAAAGCATGTGTTAATGAAAGTCTTTATGACTTTATGAGCTTTATTTGAAAATAGCTAGAAGTTTGACTTTATGTTGACTTTTAGACTTTTGAAATATACATGTTGTAGCTTATTCGATACTTTAAGCATGAATTAAATGATGATTTGAAGTTGCTTGCTTGAGAAAATTAAGGTTTAAATGCAACTATCAAAATGAATGCTTTGTATGCTTAAAATTGAATAAGTTTGACAAAGTAGTTGATTTTGCTTATATGCATGCTTTCAATGGTTTGAAACTATGTGCATAAACTACTTGAGTATTTAAAGTTGCATGAATGATAAAATGATTTATAGAAACTTGAAAATTGCAACTTGCAAAATTACTAGCTTAATGTGTTTAAGCTTGAAAAGTGTTGACCGGTAGGTGACTCCACACATATGCATGATCTAAAATGTTTCATTGCTTTTATATGTTGCATATGTTGATTAAAACTTGCTCATGTGCTTAGTTTGGATTTACATGATGAAATGGACAAGTTTAAAAAATAGGCATTATTTTAGAAAAAGTTTGACTTTTTGTTAATTTTCAAGAGTATGCATGAAAAGTGAATACATGAATTCTTGAAATACTTTATATGCCTAATGGAACTTGCTTGCACGAAAAAAATGAAGTTTTTAAACTTAAGAAAAGCAAAGTTCATGAAAAGTTGAAAATTTTGCATGCTTGACCAACACGTTTACTTTGACATGATGCATCCTAATGTGTGTTAGATGCATGCATGTTTATCATTAGGGTCATTTGAAGTTGCTTGCATATTTTCAACTTGTTTTGAACATGAGTTGATGCCATATTTCAAAATTCTTAAAAACTCATGTGTTTAAGACTGGTCATTCTTTAGTGAGAATGAATCCTTTAATTGTCATAGCTTAACTTGCTCCTTAAATTGAATGAAGCTTGTATGCTTCTTAATTGATTAGTTAAGCTCTTTGAAATGTTTATGCTAGAATTTAGGGGGAGAAAAATTTTGAACTAGCATTGACATTAGATCTTAAAATTGGTTAATTGTCAAAAGATCGATTGATTTTGCTTAAAATGTCAAAGAAAAAATTTTCATATTGAGAGCAAATTCAATGTTCAACTCATGACCTAATTGATTTTATCTATTTTTGAGTTGTACAGCTCTTTATTTGTATGCATCTTTCACATTTTATTATGCATGATAAGTCCTTTTTGTGATGTCAAAAAGGGGGAGAAAATATTATGGAATTGAGGGGGAGATTATAAATTGAGGGGAAGTTACTCAAATTTATAAAATGTTGATTTATTGTCATGAATTCCATATTTATTTTGTCATCATCAAAAAGGGGGAGATTGTTAGACCGGTTGGTCTTAATCCTTATTTTGATTGATGAGTTAACAAATATGAGAATTAATTTAATGGTTCTTCTAAGTGAAAAATGTAGAAACGGAAAGGAATTGAAGAAAGAAGAAAAATACGACCCGAGTATGTCCCAAGTGGGGACCCACGGTGTTTCTAAGTCAGAAAATGAATAGAAGAGTTCACGGGTGAACCAACGCAAAAAACGGCGAAGAAAACGGAGTTAAAATGAAGAAACGGCAAGCAAACGAAAAAGATGTCAAATCTGGCCGACAAGGGCTGACAGCACGTGCGCACAACCTGACAGCCGCGCGCAGAGGCACGCCCCACACAGCCGCGCACATGCGCTGACAGCCGCGCGCAGAGGTGCGCCCATGCTCTGCGCCAGAGGTGCGCCCATGCTGCGCCAGACGCCCACGCTGCGTCAGACGCCCACTCTGCGCCAGATGCCTATGCCTGCGACAGGCCTGCGACTGTCGCGGCTGTCGCAGAGCCTGTCGCGGGAGCTTCGGGTTTGCAAATTTTTGTCCGTTTTTTCAACTATTTCAAGAGCTCTCTTCTCTTATAAATACCCCCAATTGAAGAACATGAAAGGTTGCTCTCCCCAACATCTCCTACACTTTAACAACACTTTCAAGCTTCATTTCAATTATCTATATGTCAAATTAGCTTGTTAAGGTAGGATTGTCAAGAGGCACTTGTGCCCTGTTTTTGTGACGAATTGTAAACTCCATTTGTGGAGTATTTCATCCTTGTAAACACATCTAGAAAAGTCCTAACTCAAGAGTTTGAGTGTAGGCAATTTGTATTTAAGAAAAGTCCAACTCTTGAGTAAAGAGTTAGGCAAGAAGAAAGGGGGAGCAAGTAGAAAGGAGAGTCCTAGCTCAAGAGGTTGAGTTTAGGCAATTGTAAAAGTCCTAACCAAGAGTTTGGTTGAGGCAATTGTAAAAGTCCTAGTTTAGAGTTAAATTAGGCAAAGGGGAGAAAGTCTTGATCAAGAGGTTGATTGAGCAAAAGTCCTAGTAGCTAGGCAATGAAGTCTTGAGTAAGACCCTAAGTCCTTGAGGAAGGAGCGGGGGCAAAAGATTCATTGTTAGCCATTAGGCAAAGGAGTCTTAGTCTAGAGTTAGATTAAGCAAAAAGTCCTAAATTCTAGAGGTAGAATTTTGGCATTTGTAAAGGTTTGAATTACACCTTTAAGTGATTCATTTGAGAGGGTTAGAAAATCCCAAGTTGTAGAACTTGGGTAGTGGACTAAGATTCAAGGGGAATCCAAACCACTCTAAATCGGTTGTGTTTTGTCTTCCTTTACTTTGATTTTATGATTTGCAAAACACTAATCACACACCTCACTTAATTTGTAAACTTTGTTTTTACACTTGCTTTGAAAATGGTTTTTCAAAGTTGTTCTTCATTGTAGAAGAAATATTTTTAAAAGTGTCAAGAACCTAATTCACCCCCTCCCCCTCTTAGGTTCATCTTAGGTTACTTATTGATAATTGGGTTTTCAGATACGTATCGCGATTCGACAACTATGGTTATAAGTGTGAATCTCCTTTTGGTAGGTATCACCTATCACAACTGAGTGCTAGAGAACCTGCATGGGACCCACTCGTAGGGTCCAGGTCTCACGTAAGGTCCTTAAACACTATTAATAATAAACTAGGAAAATCCTAATAGGCTCATATTAACACCCAATACTAAATTTTTTTTGACTTTATTTGGTGGGTGTGATTGGTTGTTCATTTGCTTGCTGGACTAATATTACATAACCCACTTGATTTTAGTAAATAATTTATCGTTGAGTGCAAATTTATCCTTAATCTTTATGTTAGATCTAAAATACCTCTAACATTATTAAATAGGTTAAGTATTATCCTCCTGTCAAATATAAGTGTCACCTATGATAACTAAATATGCCATGGTATTGTCATGTTATCATCTCCTTCATAAACAATCTCTCTCTTAGAAAACTTTATTATCAGAAGAAAAAATATTATTGATCCATTTTTTGTTTTTTGCTTTTTTTAAATGATGCTTCCTTTGCACAACACTATTCTAGAAAATATAAGAAAATAAAATAGGGTGCTTTTGTATCAGATATATATTCCGTAGGTAACACTCATGAATAATGGGGATGAGATATTTCATTATTTGTTTAGGGAATGATGGGATAATTGGCTATCACTAGTTGACTAAAAGTGAGTTATGCATAAGATACTAGTATTGTTTTAAATCCTTCATATACTTATATATATACATCATTTAATTTGGGAATATATAGTTATATATAGAGATAGGCTTGAGAATTTTTTTTTTTGTTTCTGTCATGGTTAAATGTATCCATATTACGTCCGTAAAAGTTTATGGGTGATAAAATGTCTTCTTAAAGTAAATAATATGCACAATATAATTTCCATAGAAAAAAGTGACTATAAAAATTGGAGCAAATTATACCGCGGCCATTAAACTATTGTGAAGGCCCACTTTTGGTCACTAAACTTTTTTTTCACCGACATTTGTCCTCTAAACTAATGAAAGTTGTCATTCCGCTTGGTCCATGGGTATTTTGCTCAAATCTAATGCCGCATTTGCATATTATAATTCCATTATCATTCTTTCAATTGTAACGGCTCATATTTGTACCTGATGAGCTTATTTCCCACCCATGTGTTTAATTTAATTTGTTATATGCGCCGAGAATTCACACCGTCACACAACCTCCTTTTTTTTTTTTGAATATTTACTTTATAAAATTGGATAAAAAGAAATTAGTTGCAACATGAGATTGGAGTGGACATCTTTACCCATCAAGAAAGGCATGTGGATGGGACGTTTAATGATCTCTATCAATGAAATCACTATTAGTAACTATTTTCATTAGTTTAATGATCAAAAGTAGGCGAAAGAATAGACGCAGACAATAATACTTTTATCGCATGTGGTACAATTTGCGGTAAATATTACAACTATTACACCTTAATATATATATATATATATATTGTTTAATTTGGTTTGATTTCAACATATATAACTCGGGGGAGGTTGGGGTGGTGGTAAGAGAAGGGCCTTGTAACCCCGATGTTATAAGTTCGATTCTTGGAGATACAGGGGATAAAAAAAATATATAAAAATAAAAAACATATATAACTAACTCACCCCAAATACACATTATTCTAATGAATAAAAGAGTTATACAACGTATAGTTTGTGTGTCAAACCCAAAGTTCATACTCCCTTTTTTTTTTTTCGCATTCTCTCAAATATAGATTATGTACAAAGAAATAAAGGGCTTATCAGGGAACTTTATCTAAACCAGTAGCGAATCTAGAAACTACATTTTAAATATTTTGGAAGGGTCCAATATACATATAAACTTTTTTTAACAGATAAATATATTGTAAAAAAAATTTAATAAAAAATATACACTAATAATAGGGGTGCAGGAGAGGTTGGAGGGGTCCGGGGACCACCCCATCCCCCTGGGCTCCGCCCCTTATCTAAACTAAAATACATTCACACATCTTGAAAAGAAAAAATTTAATTTTTTATAAAAAAAACTATTTTAGTTCATTACATTTAGCTACCAAACATAGTCTAACTCACAGAAAGGGCATTACCCGATCTAGCTACTTCTATATATAATATCCATTCACTCAAAAATCCATTACAGCTTTCTTCCAAGTTCAAAACTTTGGGCGAGATTCATCACCATTTTCCCAGGGAGATCTCTATATACAGGTACGTACTTGTACGTTCATCATCATGTCTTAAACTCTACACACACACATGCATATACTCTCCCGTTTCATAAGAAGAGTTCGATTTTGTAATACATTTTCAGTATTACGTACGAAGTAAAATCTTATAATAGAACGGAGAGAGTCTATATATCGTTTATTTTCTTTCCTCTCAATTAATCTGACAATTAATAATATCCCCGCTGTATATCCAGATGGCGTCATCAGCAAACGCTGCTAATTCCTTAACCAACCAGGATGAGATTACTCGTCCATTGGCGGACTATGCAAGATGTATCTTGACAGATAGATTCAAACCAATAGTGGTGGATGAGCAGGTTGTAAAATTCCAGTCTAATTAATTATAAGGTTCTTTAAGAACTGCATCCATTTTTGGTAGTTGTAACTCGTTCAAGGGATACAAAATTAATGATTTCCTGACTCGATCTTATGATAATTAATTAGGTGTACGAGATGCAGACCAAAGAGATTGAAAGGCTCAGGGAAGAAGTTGGGAGTATGCTAATTAGGACTAAAGAAGAAGGGAAAACAACAATTAATTGAAAAGTTAATTCTGATCGACACTCTCGAACAGCTTGGCTTCTCCTACCACTTTGAGAAACAAATTGACTTACTTTTGGAGGAATTTTTCCTTCAAAACGCAAACTCTCAGGAGGAGCATCTACAGAATGATTTATACGCTACGGCGCTTCTGTTTCGACTGTGAAGCAGCATGGTTTTAACATTTCTTCTGGTAACATTAATTTCTGTTCATTTGTGCCATTGATTATACTATATAAATAGTGACTGAATCATGAAATAATTCATCGTGATTGAATGAATCTGCAGGTATTTTTTACCCATTCTTGAATAGTTCTGGTAATTTCGAAGAATCCCAAGAGACGATAATTAAACAAGGTCTTTTTAGTTTATATGAAGCTACTTACGTGAGAACTCACGGAGAAAATATTTTGGAGGAAGCCCTCTCTTTCACTACTACTCATCTAAGACATGGACAACAAACAATGTCATCTTTACTTGCTAAACAAGTCAATTATGCACTTGAGCAGCAGCCACTGCACAGGAATATCCCGAGAGTAGGGGTCCGTCGTTTTATATCCCTCTACGAGGAAGATGAAGCCAAAAACCCTCTACTCCTAAGTTTCGCCAAATGAGATTACTACCATTTACAGATACTTTACAGGAAAGAACTTGATGAGCTAATCAGGTACGTACATAAATCTTCTCTTCTACTTTTGGTGTCCGACATAATTAATAATCGTGATGACTTTCACCTCCAAAATTCTTAATTGATTGCAGCTGGTACTACTGCAAGGATTGGGAAATGGTATCAAAATTTCCTCATTCAAGGGAAAGATTAGTTGAATGCTACTTTTGGACTGTGACCTTTTCGTTTGAACCACAATACTCTCCATGCCTACTCATCACTACCAAAGGACTTGTTTTCCTTACCATATTAGATGACGCTTTTGATACCCGTGGCACACTTGACGAACTAAAATTTTTCAGAGATGCAATAGAAAGGTAGTTATAAATAGATCAATATCGTTATCCTCCCTAAGTCTATTGGTACAACTGTTTAATTATAAGTCACAAGATATAACTCTAAACACGACTTTTCTATAGAGTACTGAGTTCCGAGGATATAAATTTGACTTGTTTTCAGGTGGGACGTTAAGGAAATCGTTGGACTCCCATAGTATATGAAGCCGCTATATATCGGTCTCATAAACTTTTGTGAATGGATTGATGGGGAGTTAACTAAACAAGGAAAGTGTCGATCTTATGCGCTGTGTAAAGTCAAAGAAGAGGTAATTCATTAATTAATTATATATATATATATATATATTCTTTGTATATATTTTTTTTAAACAAATAAATACATTAAATTAAAACGTTGAAAATATAGTCCAACCGCGTTTTGATAGAAGGCAATGAGCCAAGCAATACAAACTAGATATAAAGTAGATCTGAAAATCAAATCTACAATCTAGAAACAAAGTAGAAATAGAAATCAAATCTATCAACTGTAGATCTAGCCTATAACTAAGCAAAGAGCAGTAAAATTGCAAATAGGTGAGCAGATCATGAGACTGAAGGTGCTGGGTTGCTACTAAATTCTGATAAACTAAATTCGAAGGTGAGCAGATCTTTGTATTTAATTTGGACTGATCAACTAGAATTTTCGAATTTTATAAATTCTACTTTATTAAATTTCAATCTGGGAGGAATCTGTTCAGGGGCGGAGTGCGTTTAAGGCTGGTGGGGCAACAATTAATCTGAAATATTTTCTTTTACTATATAGAATTTAAAAAGTATTTGTACTTTTGCCCCTCTTATATCTTTGAGTTCAGACTCCGCCACTAACTTTAATGACTGTATAAACTTTTTATAACCAGTGGAAACGATACGTGAGGGCAAGCTACACCCATTCTCAATGGTTCTTCAAAAGAGAGCAGCAGCCAACATTTGAAGATTACAAACAAATAGGTGACATCACGTATACAGTCTTTGTAGATGGGCCAATATTCTTCTTATTTATGCATAGCGGCTCGAAGGATGTGTTCGATTGGCTAGCACAAGATCCTAAAATTCTTGTAGCTGCCTCTGTCGTGGGTCGCCTTCTTAATGATATTGGTACTTACGATGTATGTATGATAAATCTTTTCTATTCCCTAAACCTTACCGAAGACCTTTTTATTAGAGCGTGGATTCTCAAAAGAATAACCACTTAGGCTAGGCAACTAAGCAGTCAAGCTCGGCCTCTGAGTTGACTTAAAATCCTTCTCTCTAATAAATTATATCTCATCAAATTTATTTCATATAAGTAACTTTAATGTTACTCACCAGAGTCCTATAAACTATATATGCAAAAGTTTAAAATGACTTTAACATCAAAACTTCTTTGAAATAGAGAAGAAAGGGGATTTAGAAGAACATTTTGAGCAAGAAACTCAATACAAATCTTTATATTTTGACAAAGGCATTGTCTAGATTGACTATCATATAGTAAAGAAAATATTTTTTAAAAAAAACAATTAAGTTTGCATGAATTTCATGTACTCTCTCTGTTCTATTAGAAGAGTTCAGTAATACAAAATTGACTCTTCTAATGAAATGAAAGGAGTAATATTTAATGTGTAAAAAACAAATTGATGCAACAAATTAGTTATTTTAAGAATTATATATTGAAATTCATAATAAATTATACATGTTCGAAACCTGTCTGTTCTAATGGAACGGATCGAGGAGTAATATATATATATATATATATGTGTGTGTGTGTGTGTGTGTGTGTTTAGTCAAAATATACTACTAAAACTCGTGATCTGAATCAATTGTTATGCATGGAAAATTAAATGAAGCGTGAGTGGTGCAATTGGAATTGACCATTACATGAAGGAGTACAAGGTGTCCTTGGAAGAGGCAATGAAGAAATTCGAAGAAATTGCTGAGGATTCTTGGAAGGACTTAAACGAAGAACTTGTTAAGCAGATCACGATTGTGCCAAAGGAAATTCTGATGCCATATCTCAACCTTGCAAGGGGATCAGATCTTAGTTACAAGCATCGTGGGGATGGTTTTCACTAATCAAGCCCATATTGCTGCTCTGCTTTTGGATCTACTCATTGTTTAATTATATCATTCCAATATAATTAATGTTGTTTAATTTTCTTCTTTAATTAATTTATTCATAATTAATGCTTCTTTTCTTCAATTCCTACATACGGAGTACTTACTATGTATGTGATGAGTGTGAGCATAAATTCCCAATTGGCAATTCTCACTGAATTTGAATTCGAAAATCTAATTAAGAAATTTTATTTAAACACAGAGAGATGAGTATTGAAAATGTCAAAAGCGTTATACCCATCCCAAAATACTAATCGAAACTGTGTTTGATTTGAACCGGATTTATACAAGCTTTTGCGAAACTGTATTAAAAAGGACTTTTGTGAAACTGTATTAAAAATGTAAAAAAATGTGCATTAGGATGAATGTTTCAAAGAATGTTTTGAGCGGTGGCACCCCATATATAGGCATTAATGCATGGAAGATATATTTTATGGGTTAATCAGTTCTTATTTTATTTTGAGTGAATGTCCACCCATTATATACTTATAATTTACCTTAGTTTACCGTTATATATCTACACCTTTTTTTACCCCAAAATATCACTATACTTTTATAAATGCGTTAGCTATGTCATCGGATCTAACGGAATCGCGAACTACAATGGCAGCAAAGACATGTGCATCTCACATATTACTTTTGAGAGGCATTTTAATCTCTTTATCACAAGTTCAATCTTCTTTTTTTTCTCCCAAAAAGGACAAATATTGAACGAGGTAAGAAAATTCACCACGGATGAACAAAAAAATTCTTCGATCTTCATTTTCCAAACATGGATGAACAAGAAATTCACCGAAAACTTTCGTTACAGTCTCGGACAACGACAACGACATTGATGATCATCACGATGACTACAACGGTAGCAGCGGCATTCTAAGAATCGCAAACCCCTAACCAATCAATCCCTAAAAGATATTGCATCTTTGCACTGAAATCATGTCCAACAACAGCACTCCATACGTGATTTCTTCTCGTCTTTAATTTCAGAGATAAAGTATTATAGTGGCAAAGACCCTCTTCTTCCTTGGCTTAGGTAAGTGCAAAAATACAAATCTATTTTCTGAAATTTCCCCTTTCGACTTTTCAAACTGCGCCGTTATGCTAATGACTTACGTTACCATCGTGTTTGCCACAATTGGTAACTCAGTCGAGTTCACTAAAGTAGAATGTTTTCATTGGGTTTGAATTTGAGCCTTTCACATTTTATTTTTTTTAGTTATAATGTTCCTGTAGTAATGAATGTTGGAGATATGGTTTAAACAATTTGTTAAAATGATTAATGAATGGTAGATAAATTTTCAGATGCAGAATTATTAGATTGCTTTGTGCTGTTGTGTGACTTGCCCTATTACATTTTTTAACCCTAGGTGGGAACTGAGCCCGCAACCTACGAGAAATGCTAAGCGAAAATTATCCGCTGAGCAAGACTCAGTTTCCAGTTAATCAAATTTTTAGTTTCACATATATATGTTTCATTCTATCGCATTTAAATGAAACATCTTTTCTTAGATTTCTTACTTTTTCTTTTTGATGCATTAATAAAATGGGTACCCCATCCCACTTCAATTCAAAAAAAAAAAAAAAGTAAAAATGAAACATCTTTTGTCCCTCACATTTTGAAATGTAAGTTTTTTTAGTTTTTGATATGTAAAACTAGAGGAACATCTTTTCTTAGATTTCTTACTTTTTCTTTTCTATGCATTAATAAAATGGGTACCCAATCCCACTTCAATTCAAAAAAAATTTAAAAATAAAAATGAAACAACTTTTGTCCCTTACATTTTGAAAAGTAAGTTTTTTTAGTTTTTGATATTTAAAACTAAGAGGAAGTCTCTTGTTCTAGTTAGATTGTCTGATGGTTTAATAGACCATACCTTAATTCTAAAATTTGATACATACGTTTTTATCAATACATGCAAGACTTTTATTCTTTCTAAAAGCATGTAATACATCAATAATTAAACTCAATATATATATAGAAGAAGCTATAAATGATACACAATACATCATAGGGTATATGCAATACTTGAACCATTAAAATATATATATATATTTTTCACTACAAGTGATATGTATACAATAGAAACAGATACGGAACATCAACAACTAAACTTAATGCCTCAGAGCTTATAACCGATGCACAATACATCATAGGTTATATGCGATACTTGATATTTCCACCACCACAAAACGGACCGGACCTTCGGTTGGAAAAATTAATTATTTCAAAAAATAATTAATTGATTTACTGAGATAAGTGTAACTGGTTTATACCAAATCAACGACTGACTCCCTTAAAACTGTTCAATTTTTAACATGGAGAAAGTTAGGCAGAATGGAAAGAGTCAAACACTATCTTACGTTTGTAGAAAATTTCTTTGCATGATTTTCTAACAATAACTATTTCCAATTATAAATACTTTGCCCTGTTTCGTTCACGAAAAAGTAAAGTTTTTGAGAAATATGATTTTGAGAAATAAGATTTCTAGGAATTTAATCATAAGGAAAGTAAAGTAAAAAAGAATATATATATATATTTTGTGTTTGGATTGGTTAAGAAATATATTTGGGAATTTAAATGTGAACTAAACTAAATATCAAAAATGCACTTTTGAATTAAGCTTAATGATTTTCTCATAAAAATATTATTAACCTAAATAAGACTTAAATAATATTTGATTATAAATTAAACCACAGCTTTAAAATTAAATTACTTGACAATTACTCATCCAAAACTAATTTAAATTTTTAAAAAATTATAGATTTGATTACTGATCTATAATATAGTTATTAGTCTAGCGAGAATTCAAATGAGTAAAAAAATAATTGGAAAAATAATTTTTCTTGTTGTAAATGAAATATTAAATTTGTCACTCGATTTTTTCCAAATTTAAAAGGAAGAGAAATTAGAGCTTTTAAATATGATACATTAATTTTTATTAAAATATTATTTAGTTTCATAGCTAATAAAGTATATATATTGTTTTAAGTATATATATTTGGACATAAAAATTAAAATAAACAAAGTTTAGTTAGATACAATATATAATAAAGTAAATTGTGATATTGTGGACGATTAGTTGCAACCAAGTTAGACGACTATTATACATAGACAATCTTTTACCTTTTTCATGAAAAATAATATATCTATATATATCATTCCTTTTTTTTGCTCATTTTATGGTTTTTATTTTTAATTTTATGGCTGATATAAAAAAAATATAAAATATTTGAAAATAAATAAAAGTGAGGGTAGTGAGTGTCTTTTTTGAAAATTTGTGACCCAGGAAAAAAAATTCCAAATTAGAACAAAGATTCTATTTCCAGGAAAAAATACTTATTTTTCCTACATCGCAAATTTTTTTTCCTTTTCCCAACCAATTAAAATCAATTCCAAACAAACAAATTTAATATTGAAGAATCATATTACTTTTCTGGACCAAAATCTTTGTAAATCAAACAGGCCGTATCTATTTTCCACGATCGAGACAATTGAGTTCCCCAGAAAACCAATTTTCTCTGAAAACTTTATTATTTTGTTCGTTTAATTTGTTTAACCTTGGAGAAATATTTCTACCCATAAATAATTTCTTGAGAACATTGCTTGCAAGCACGACTCGAATTGTCTATCGTACTTGTATTGTTTAGGCCTATTTTTCAATAATCTCAAGAAATTATTTATGGTCTCCAAAACAAATGCTACCTTCGATGTTGTTGTTCTTCCACGGCAGACCCAACTGTGATTTCTGGCATCCCCTTACTAAATGCTAAACCGTTCCCAAATGTGTCAAAAACGAGATTTTTGCAAATGAAAACTTCAAAAGATGGAAAGAACGCATTTTTTCTTTGTTGGACATCCATGGGGTTGCCCACGCACTGACTGATCCAAAGCCTACCTCGAACACTGAATTCAAGACTTAGGAATTATGGCAATTTGCCAACAAGATTTATCGCCACACTATTTTACAGACTATATCTAATGAGTTGTTTGACATATATTGCAGTTGTAAAGATTCGAAGGTAATATAGGAATCTTTAATAAAAAAGTACACAGCTCAAGATGTTACCAAAAAAAAGTTTATGGTAGGAAATTTCTACCATTGGAATATGACCGATGAAATAGAAATTAAGGTTCAAATTAACGAGTATCAAAGATTACTCGAATATTTGAAAGTTGAAGAAACCAATCTGCCTGAGAAGTTTGGTACTGGGGTGTTGATTGAAAATTTGCCAGACTCCTTGAGTGATTATAGAATAGCATGAAACACAAATAAAAAAGTCATACGATTGAAGAGTTGGTCTCTCACATCCTGATATAAGATACCAACAGAAAGAAATCAATGGCCGCCAAAGCCCTGGAGATGAGCGTCAAAGCAAATTTTGTGCAGGGCAACAATAAAAGGTATGCAAATAAGTCATAATTTCAAACCCAAGAATTCCAACTTTAAGAAAAAGGGCCCTTGTTCAAGCTAATTTGGTTGAAGGAAATAAAATTATTGTTGTGTGAATGTTGCAACGAATGTTGGATGGTTGACTGTAGGCTACTCGGTTAGCCTTCTCCTCCTACCTTCAGTAGGGGATGTAATGGGAAAGTTACTCTTGAAACCTTCAGGAAATACTTTACCTCTGGTGTGCTAATATTTGAATAATTAGAGTAATTGTGATTTTACTTTTGTCTCGTGAGTAGATTGAAATAAAAGTGGTCATTTGAAATGATTATTGTAACCAGGAATTTTTTTGTACTGAACGTTTAAAATGTGATGAATGACGATGCATCGCTTATACTTGTATTGTTGATCTTGTTTCTTTATATCATACTAATTATATGGTATGAACCTTAACTACATGTATGAAGAGGGTGTAGTTTTATTGATAACAATTGGATTGAACATTTCATTTTGATTGAATGTTTAATAATCTAACTGGATTGTGATTGTCAAATAATATGTTTGTTTGATTTAGCATTTGTAGTCAGAAACTATGGGTAAACCTTCAAATATGAAAAATGAAGATGTATCAATTATCCTATAATGTTAATGCATATTGTAATACATTTAAGATATAATGTTGTTCAAATCTAAATTCAGAAATTATAAACGTATTGATTTTATAAAAAAATGTGGGGATGCACTGCATAACAAATGTTGCATTAACTTAAAAATAATAAGTTCTAAAACTTCTATTGGTACATAGTGTCACCTACAAATAACTTGGTTTGAGATATATTTAATTTATTTATGCCTTTATATGATACTTATGGGTAATCTTTATTAACACCTAATAAAATGTGTGATTTAATTATGAGCATTGGTTTACACTGATTAGAGTAATGAAATATTTGAGAAGTACCATGAAATAATGGTATCCTAAACAATGAATTTTTCATTGTACTAGAGACGTAAAATGACAAGTACTATTATCAAAATAAATCATTTTATTGTAAAAATCAAATATGATATTGAGACATAATGTCGTAAAGCAACTACTATAAGATGGAATAACTTCCATATATTATGTGAAGCTTAAAGTAAATTTGGCCAAACTTTTGACTAAATCTACAGGAATAAAATTAGTTCTTCACACCTCAAATGAAGTGAGAATTAAGCCAATATGATGCCAATGTACATGGCAACCCAACCTATGTGACTGGCGATCCCATGAAGTAGGTTCATATGGGTAACAACAAATCTGTATTGGCACTGATGCACTGCATGTGGTGAGTGCTTCAGTGCAATAATTGTGAGGTTGAGTTCAAAAACTCTTAATGAATTCATATTTTTTATGGATTGTGTATTTAAGCAGTATACACTTGATAAATTCACCTATATGAGAGTAGAGCGGGGCCGCTCCTATGAGATTTTGACTAAATCTTTAAAGCTCACATGAAAACCAGTCGCGCTGATAAACGGTCGTTTCAGCTATCAAAAATATTTATAAAAAAAACTACTAAAAGCTAGTATAGTAATAAGTAGGATCGTTTCCATAGGGACTAGTAACTTTATTTCCCCGTAAAAATAAAACATATAAAAAACACCTAGTTGAATACATAATCTCAGTTCATTCATGCAATTGATCATTGACTCAAAGATTGCTATGAATCAACCAGTTATAGGTCACTGCGATCCAAATTACAAGAACAATAATTTCAACCCAAAAATATGCATGCAGACATGAATCAACCAGTTATAGGTCATTGCGATCCAAATTAGCCCTTGTCAATAAACGTGTCAATAGTTTATAACGTTTCGACTAATCTGAAAATTACATGACCAAATTTCCCCTTAACTTTTTGGTAATTTGTGGGCCCCCTCTGCAAGGATTACTTCTCTAACTAACCTAATTAATAGGCCGTTGGTCCCCTCTGCACCTTATTAATTAACTTAGAAACATTAAAAATTAGGAAAACTTGATACTAACAATTCTTATCGGGCTAACGACAAAATTATCACCCATTATCTTTGCTATCGATACAATAGCGTTGCCACATATTAGCCCCTTCCAATATTTCTGTATTTGGGGAATTAATTAGCTATACCTGATTAAACCTAAATTAGCTACTCTTAGATAAAATCATAATTAAGATTTATGCACACAAAATAATTAGGAATTCATGCATACATACTTATGTTGAAAATACTTTTATATCTCACAATTGTAAGAACAACCTTGATCAACCTTCAACTAAAAAAGAAAAGAAAACAATAAAACTAAAATAAAGAAAATAAATAAACTAAACATAAAGAAAAGAAATTAATATTATAATAGAGAGAAAAGGTAGAGAGCCGAAACTCTCTACTGTGAAGGCATGATAATAATCGTACAAAACATCCCTTTATATAGGGGAATTATCATACTAATCTCCTAATAAGCTTAGGAAAATGAAATAACTAATTAACTTTTAGAAGAAGTAAATCATCTAATTAAAAAAGGAAAAGATTAAGCCATATGCGGCTAATGAATAAGGGACGCAGCCCTAGAAAATTACACAAATCAGGCTTGCGTGAGAATCTTCCAACTTGATTGTTGAGAATCAGGTTCTCGTATGCATCACTTCTTCTTGTAGTTGGACTTTATTCAATGTCCAAAATAGGCTTGAACTTTGGTTTCAATTAATTCATTGACTTGGGCCATAAAGATTTAGCTTTCAGCCCAACAAAGTAGTTCAACCCAAGTAACAATTATCCAGCCCAACTTATCCACTGTCTTCTCGAATATTCTCGCGGCTACTGTTCACGCGCACTGTTCACAGGCGTCCATTTGGGTAAATAGACCCTTGGTTCTGCTTTTCTTAGCAACTCTTCTCTCTTTCTGCTTTGTTTCCTAAAACCTGTGCATCACATAGAAAGACACTATAAATACCTATGAGAACTACCAATAAAGACTCTAAAATTAACCAACTAAAATGTGTCGATCAAATATCTCTACACTTGAATAACGCTTGTCCTCAAGCAAGTGACGAATTAAAACCATACCTTATTATGTTGCTTATCCCCTATTACTCAATAGACACAAACACACAAGGAGACAAGAAAGGACAAAAGTGAAGAAAAGAAAAGAAAATTAACGACTCACAAATCAAGACTCAATACAAGAAACAGACTCAAAACAACCACACTTATACTGCCCAATTCTGTCAACTGCATTTACTTGCATCACAAGAATTACAATCATTCAAATTATATGCAAGCCTACCATTCCACCAAACATACCAGAGCTTCATCAAACTTAGCACAGTTATTCAAAAGTTCCCTTTTACGACACTCTATGGGGAGTAAAACACACAATCTCACAATTCAGAATTAAAGGGCAACACTCCCCTAGTCTATACAGAATTTCCAAAATTTGACAGCCAACTCATCGCCACAGTAAAAAAAATTGACTAACACACAACTGTTAAGAAACAACATTTTGGACACAATGAGGCTACGAGATTCAAACACTTCGGTTGGGCCCTAATTGGTCCTAAAACTCACTTGCAAATCATAATCCAGTGTGCAAAAACAAAACATACTGTTTACATTTCATCATCATTGACCCTTGTTTGGGCAAATCGGCGCCTGCATTCTCTTCAGAACTTGGGGTGAGAATCACCCTCTTAGCATAGTACACAGATTCAAAACAATTCAGTAACATTCCACACACATCAAACAGCTTGGTTCAGCACACATGCAATTGACTTTTATTTTAAAAGTACAAATCAGCTTTCAATTTCATAGTAATTTTTCTTCTTCTTCAAATGTGGTCTTATTACCATTGCAGAGATTCTCTTAGAGCATTAGAGCACATGAGCTAGAGCTAACATAAAACGGGCCACCTTCTTCCAATCAGCAGTTAAGAAAACACAACTTTACTTCAGCAAACACACTGGGGGCAAAAAAAGGTCAGAACATGCCTTTGTTATCATCTACTGACTTCTGAAAAAATTAGTCAAGGCTTCAAAGTGGCTACTAAGGATTGATGCGTGGGTAGGTTCAGAAATTCATGCCAAACATGGTTAATCCTAGAAAATGTCCCCCATCCTCCAGTTGTGTATCAACAATAAAACCATCTTGACAAGTCAAACTGGCAAACAACGGAAATTTCCACTCAGCAAAACATCCAATGAGGCTTAGAATTTTTTTATATAGGTTGAGAATAGGAACACATACCTAATAGTGCTAAATCAACAAGATCATACCAAAAATACAACCAACTAGGCAAGCATATAAAATGATTATTTGTGCATCCATGTTGCCTATTTCAATACAGAATTCAGACTTGGGCGTCGACTAACTCAAACAGACATAGAATGGCTCACATACACTTTCAGTGACACTATAAGAGTAATAAGTGTCATCCAGCAGAAAAGAGCATCACATCCTCATAAACAGAGCTAATATCTCGACTAAAACTAGTCAGCAAGCAAAGCACAATAAGCACGAGTATTAGAAAAAATGGGCACTGAAAAAGGTCATTACCTAGATAGCATGAGGAAACTAGAAAATTCAATCATGGCATAATCCCACATCAACCTTAGCTATTACCTCAGCAGTCACAACCCAACATTGGTTCCTAACAAAACACGACTAAAAGTAGTCGTCATAACACATCGTAGACTATAGTAGTCAGGAAATAATAACCTCGCAATTTTAAGGAACAGGGTAAAAACATGAGTTGTTGAAAAAGTTTAGCAATGAAACCACATAATTGTTTAGAAAATCGGCACTTTTTACACAGAACATACACCTTAGCAATCTACCCGAACATCACAATTCCCCAATAACCTACGACTAAAAGTAGTCGTCAAATAGTGCCCAGCATTACCCTTTAGAAAAAACACCCCAGGCTCATAAAAAGACATAACAACTCGACTAAAAGTAGTCGGAAAACAAGACAATAATTATGAGCAGAAAAATGGGTATTGATTCAACATTCTCTAAGCATTTGCTGGGTAAAAATTAGTGGTGCATGATTTTTAATTTTTCAGCACATATGAAACCTTACCTATTAACCCAACAGCCAGAAAAACAACGCACTTCCACAACACGACTAAAAGTAGTCGTCAAACACCCCTATACTAAAAGTAGTCATCAAATACGAGAGCATTAAAATAAGTTCACTATAGCTCAAGAACAAGCATGTAACAGCTAGTGGACATCAAAGATATAAGGCAATAGAATTACTACTAATCGATTACAAAGAAATGTGCTTGAAGATTACAAAGAAAGCAGCCAGCTACATTTGAAGATTACAAAGAAAATAGGTGCGATCACATTTACAATATTTGTATATGGGTCAATATTCTTCTTATTTATGGAGAGCGACCCAAAGAATGTGCTTGATTGGCTAGCACAACATCCTAAAATTCTTGTAGCTGTCTCAGTCTTGGGTCGCTTTCTTGATGACATTGCCACCTACGAGGTATTTCGATCTCAAGTAAAATTACTACTGATCGACACATATTCTTTGTTTTTATGCCTACGCACTCGTTTGTTTTTATGCCTTTATAACAGGCGCTCATGTAACCAAAAAAAAAAATTACGACCGATCGACACATATTCTTTCGCTGTGGGATCGATCTCAGATGGTGGAAAGGTATTTTGATGCCTTTATTCCATTACACGAGATTGATTATATGAATCATATATTTATTATCATGTATGTTGAAACACACTCATTCATTTATATTTACATATAATACTTCATATTTTAAAATTATTTTCTATTTTTTTTTTCAGGAACATAACTCTTCATAGGCTGACTCTCCTAAAAATATTATTAGGTGAATTTTTAAACTCATATTTTGTTATCAT
This sequence comes from Leptodermis oblonga, assembly GCA_016801395.1. Lineage (NCBI taxonomy): Eukaryota > Viridiplantae > Streptophyta > Magnoliopsida > Gentianales > Rubiaceae > Leptodermis > Leptodermis oblonga. The sequence continues at coordinate 7,853,319 of CM028757.1, forward strand.
ATTTTGCTTTACCAAAATTAAAATTTATTAAAAATACTTGTATATATTCAAACAACAAAACACTTTTAATTAATCAAATACTAAATTATTTTATTTTTATATTTTTCCCCTGTTTTTTCTTAATTTTTGGTGGGACAACATCAGTTGTTTGCCTGTTTTTTTTCATCGTTTTGAAAACGATTTTGAAAATAAGTTTTGGAAAATAGTTTTATAATGTAAAAAATGTATTGAAAATGTAAAAAGTAAATACTGAATAGTAAAAAATTGTATTGAAAATGATGAAATATGATTAAAATATATTAAATTTACTATTGAAACCAAAACCATTTCCAAAATAGAACAAAAAGAACAGGCCCTTTATCTAATTGTTATACAAAAATTGAGGCGAGGCAAATGTCGCACCAAAGAACAATGTAGCTCCGCCCCTGATTCTGCGGCTTCCTGTCGTAAGGACGAACATACACCACCAAAAACACAACATGGAAAAAGAAGCCCTAGGACAAGGATACCCTCCATTGCCACCTCACAAGGAGGAAAATCAAAGCTTCCTGGGCAAGATAATCAATCCCCTCCCGGAGAGTTTGTCACCATCCATTGTTGATCTGGGAGAGGGTCCCATGGTGTGCCTCTGAACGATACAGCTACTTTGCAGGCACCAGATGATAGTGACACGGAGGTGGTCTTCGATGAATCACCCCAAACTGCAAGCCCAGCGCACAAGGGAAACTCCTGCTTCATAAAACCAATTTCTTCCCAAGAAGCCTCCTCCTTAGGCAAATTCTCCCACTCAACCAACCATTCTGTGATATGCTTGTTGCCTTTTTGCACTGTCCTCCTCTGCAACACTGCCTTAGGCTTCAAAGTCACGTCCACATACTGACAATCAGATGGAATTGGTACATTGTTCACAGGTGCATCACCGATGTGTTGTTTCAAAAGAGACACATGGAATGTTGAATGAATTCTGCTGTTCTGAGGAAGTTTTAGCCTATAAGCTGCAGTTCCCACCTTCTCCAAAACCTCATAAGGACCAAAATACTTGGAGGATAACTTAGGAAAAGGCCTACTGACAACCGATTGTTGTCTGTATGGCTGCAAGTTTAGATATACCCAGTCTCCTACTTTGAACTCCTTTTCCACCCTCTGTTGATCTGCATAATACTTCATCCTCCTTTGAGCTCTCAACAGCTGCTCCTATATCAGTTTAGATACCTCTTGTCTCTGTTTGGCCATATCTTGCACAGCCGGCACCATAATATCATTAAAAGTTCCCAATGGTACAGTAGAAGGTTTGACACCATACAAAGCTTCAAAAGGTGAAATGGTTAAACTGGTATGACAAGTGGTGTTGTACCACCATTCTGCTAGACTTAACCAATTCTTCCAAGAGCTTGGCTTCTCACAACAAAAACACCTGAGAAGATTTTCAAGAACTTGATTTACCCTCTCTGTTTGGCCATCTGACTGAGGGTGGTATGAGGAACTCAAATTCAGTTTAACTCCCAACAGTTTGAATAAAGCTTGCCAAAATTTACTTGTGAACAATCTATCTCTGTCACTTACAATGGATTCAGGTAATCCATGTAATCTGAAAACTTCATCCATGAACAACCTAGCAATTGTAGGAGCATTGTAGGGATGTGCCAAGGGTAAAAAATGGCTGTACTTGGTCAAACGATCCACAACCACAAGAACAGCAGTAAATCCAGAAGAGTTAGGAAGTTGCTCTATGAAATCCATAGTGAGATGCTTCCAAGCCTGCTGGGGAATAGGCAAAGGTTGCAGTAGACCATGGGGGTAGTGGTTCAGGTGTTTATTTTTCTGACAAACTGTGCAATTTCTAATAAACTCATCCACCTCCTCTTTCTGATTTGGCCAAAAAAATAAACGACTTACCCTCTTGAGAGTTGCCTTTTGACCTGAATGTCCACCCAAAGCTGTTGAGTGTATGGCTTCCAAGATCATCCTCCTTACTCCTGCCATAGAACCAATCACTATCTTGTGCCCTTTCTTGAGAATCCCTTGTATTACCTGATACTCCCCTTCTGTATCATTCCTGATCAAGGTTTCAGCTATTAACTGTTGACTTATCACATCTCCCTCATAGCTCTCCTCAACTTGTTGCAACCATAAAGGTTGAACACTTGAAACTGCATTTACCCTCAAAACCTCAGCTTCAGTATAAGGAATTACAGATGACTCTTCCTCTGTACTCACCTTCCTAGATAAAGCATCAGCTGCCCTATTCTCATTCCCTTTTCTGTATTGAATTTCAAAGCTCAATCCCATAAGCTTTGTCAACCATTTATGCTGAAGACTGTTGGACAATCTTTGCTCTAACAGAAATTTCAAGGATTGGTGATCAGTCTTTATTATGAAATGACTTCCAATCAAGTACTGTTTCCACTTCTCTACAGCCATCACCAAGGCTAACAACTCCTTCTCATAAACTGACAACCCCTTGTTTCTATCACAGAAAGCCTTACTGAGAAAAGATATAGGGTGTCCCTCTTGCATTAGAACTGCCCCCATCCCCTCATCACTTGCATCAGTCTCCACAACAAAAGGCTTTTTAAAATCTGGTAGTTTCAATACAGGTGCTGTAGTTATCACCTCCTTCAACTTCTCCACTGCTGCAGTAGCTTCCTCATTCCAAATGAACTTCCCTTTCTTTAACAAATTGGTAAGTGGCTTGCATATAACCCCATAGCCTTTGATAAACCTCCTGTAGTAGCCTGTCAATCCCAGAAATCCTCTTAACTCCTTCAAGGTTTTTGGTATTGGCCAATCACTGACACTCCTTATCTTGCTAGGATCCATTCCAACTCCTTCTGGACCAATCATGTGTCCTAAATACTCCACACTCTTTTGGGCGAACGAACATTTAGATAACTTAGCTAGCAGGTGATTCTCTTTCAACAATTGTAATACCATCTTAAGATGTTGCTCATGTTCTTCTAACGACTTACTGTAAACCAAAATGTCATCAAAGAAAACCAATACAAACTTCCTCAAATAGGGTTTGAATACCTGGTTCATGAGTGCTTGGAAAGTAGCTGGGGCATTTGTGAGTCCAAAAGGCATCACCAAAAACTCAAAATGACCATGATGTGTTTGAAAAGCTGTTTTTTGAACATCTTGTTGCCTCATACGAATCTGATGATAACCTGATCTTAAATCCATCTTAGAGAAATAGCAAGCCCTATGTAATTCATCTAACAATTCGTCAATGACAGGAATTGGAAACCTATCCTTAATAGTCAAATCATTCAACCTCCTATAATCAACACATAATCTCCAACTACCATCCTTTTTCTTAACTAACAAAATAGGTGAAGCAAAAGGACTAGTGTTGTATTGAATCACACCATTATCTAACATTTCACCGATCTGTTTCTCAATCTCATCTTTTTGGAAATGGGAATACCTGTAGGGCTTCAACTTGAAAGGCTCAGCTCCAGGTTTCAAGTTGATTTGATGATCAATGTCCCTCTCAGGTGGCAAGGTGGAGGGTATCTGAAACACCTCATGAAAGTCCTTTAAGACTCCTTGAATATTACCAGGCAGTTCAGGCTGTTGAACCTCTGAATCCCCTTGAGGCAATTGCAACATAGAACTTCTGCTTTTTCTGCTGATAGTCATTAACTTTGCCTCCTTCCCTTTTACTAACTGTATCACTGCCTGTTCAGTACTTCCTTGCAAGTAGCATAGATCACCATCCTGAGTTATGGCAATCTTCAGCTTCTTAAAATCAAATAGTATAGGACTGAATGCAGCCATCCAATCAGCCCCCAAAATCAAATCCCAACCCTCCATGTTAAGTAGCTTGAAATCAAACTGGAATTGGTAGTCCTGTACATTCCATTTGACCTTAGGACATTTAGTAGTCCCTTTTGTTATACCACCGTCAGCCACAGTTACCAAATAAGGTTTAGTCTCCACTTGTTTAAGGTTCAACTGCTCAGCAATTTTCTTGTTCAAAAAACTGTCTGTAGCTCCAGTGTCAACCAGTACCTTCACCATCCTTCCATACATCTGCCCTTGTAGAGCTATGTTGTTCTTTCTTTCTCCTTCAGAAATGGCATTCACATCCAATTGTTCAACCCCTGGTTCTAGATCAATCTCCTTAACTTCATTTTCGAACTCTCCCCCAATAGCAATAGCCTCTTCATTATCATCTACCACCAGAAAATTGACTTGCCTCAATTTGCACTTATGTCCAACAGTATACTTTTCTCCACATCTATAACATAGATGGTTGTTTCTCCTATACTGCAATTCTTGTGGTGTTATTTTCTGAAATTTATCTGCTGTAAGAAACTTTTCTCCTTCCTTCTTAGGTACTATTTTCTCTGTAGCTCCCTTCCCATAGCAGGATCCTCTGTTCATTTTCTGTTGCTCAAATAGTGATTTCTCCTGTAGGATGGCTATTTCAGCAGCTTCATTCAGTGTTTTAGGTTTCATCATCCTCACCATTGGTTTCAACTCACTCTTCAACCCACTAATGAAACTTGAAATGAAATAACTATCAGGGTGATTCAGGTTCCTAAACATTAACCTGGATTTCAAGGATTCAAAGGATTCCTGATATTCTCTCACACTCCCAACCTGCTGTAACTTGTTGAAATCTTCTACTTCATCTGTGACCCCCAACTCTACAAATCTCTGTATGAGTGCCTCACCAAACTCCTGCCAAGTTATCTTATCTCTACCCTCTTTATAGCTATCAAACCACACATCAGCCGTGTTATTCAGGTAGATCTCTACCGCCTCTACTTTCTCATCATCAGGAATTTGATAAAAATGGAAGAATTTAGAACACTTACGTAGCCACTCCTTAGGCTTTTCCCCACTGAAAGGAGTTAGCTCTATCCTTGCTTGGTTCATCCAAGGGTTTTGCTGAAGCTTCTCCCTCCAGGTCCCACCTGAATTCTCTCCGTTGCTCTTTGGTTTAACAACTCCCTGTGAACACCCTTCAACTGATGTCACCTTCGGTCCTCCCGGAGGAGATGGAATCAAGGGTGAGAGGATCTGGATCTGAGGCTCTTTTCCTTTTTCCATCACACTCAATCTACCATTCAGAGAACTCAAAGCTTGATCCTGCTGCTCCAGTTTTTCAAACAACTTGTTAAACTTAGCATCCATGGCCAGATTCATTTCCTGCAACTTCTGATCATGAAGCTTAGCATGTTCTTCATCTCTCCTAGCATGCTCCTCTAGCTGTTTGAATCTAGTTACATCCGCCATTTTAATCCACCGCCGAGGTCGACAAGCTCTGATACCACTGTTAGGCAAATTACTGGGAATTAATTTGCAGAATAAAGATGAGAAAAGCAAAGGAAATTAGAGTATGAGTTGAGGAAGAAATCTGAGATGAGAATCGAGAAACTTTGATTGAAGAGGAAAACAGAAATCACAAAACAAAGCATGTCCTTCTCCCTTGTGCAAAAGGGAATATATTCTGACAGAATCCTACCCTCCCACTAAGGAAATGCTCCCCACTAAACCAACATGGCGGATGGAAAGAAAAATGGAAAGAAAGCAAACAACAGAAAGTTCCTCCCACTAAAGATTAAAAAAATCCCCAAATCAATTTCACTTAATCTTGCCCCTAACTCCGATTTAGCATAACAGCCTCCATCATTAGAGCCAATGCTCAATCACATTGTTGAAGAAGTGACTAAGATCCAGGTCCAACCACCCGAATCTCCTGGTATGTAGCAGGCCAGTTCCAAGACGCTTATACCAAGCCACTGTTGTCCGATACAGGCCCAGCCCTAAGGCAGGGACAACCTGGGCCACTGCCCAAGGTCCATCTGCCTCAGGTCAGGGGCCCATTATTATGATTTATTTTTTTTATAGGTAATTTTTAGTTTATGGCCCCTGTTCTTTGTATTTAAGTTGTAATTTTTTTTCAACAGTTTTTTATATTAATTGTATTTGAGCTAACAATATACTCCATCCGTTCCATTAAAATGGTCAAATTTTGAGAAATATTTTTTGTTCCATTAGAAGAGTCCACTTTTAATTTTTTTACACCTCCTACCTTTACTAAGATAATCATGTGCGGTTTACAATTAGTTCTTACCTAAAAAGTAAGGATATAAATGGAACAAATGGTGACAAATTAGTTATTCTAGCTATTGTACATTGACATTTATAATAAGTTGTATCTAAGTCAAAATGGACCCTTCTAATAGAACAGAGAGAGTAATAATAAATTTGTAAATAGGGCCCAGAATTTATAAGGACCAAATTTTATATTAGTCTGTTATAATATAATGGTAAATTTCTTTTTCTTTGAAAGCAATAAAATTATAATTTTTAGAATAGTTTTCAACTCAAGACCAATATACTTGCGTTTGTATTGTAATTTTTTTAATAATATTCAATTGAATACTTATATTAATTGTGTTTGGTCTAACAATGCATGAAAATTTTGAATTGAGACCCCACATCTTATGTCCAAAACCTTAGCATAATTTTTTCTAATAAGCAAATTTGCTAAAAATTTACTTAATGTTTAACTTTTAAAAATATGTTTATGTTTTTTTTTATCATTAGTTTCTTATAATTTTTCTACTTATTTTTAGAAGTTTTACTTCTCTTTTTCTTTTCGATATCTACTTTTTACTTTTATTAATATTATTTTTCCCCATCTTTTATATCTTTTTCTATTTTATTTCTATTTTACATTTATTATATTACATTAATTAATTTCACATTTTCTCCCATTCTTTTTTCTTTTTTTAAAATTTTGTTTAGACTTGCATTTTCTTTTGTTTTAGTAATTATTTCTCTTTACTTTTTCCATTTTCTGCTTAATAGTAATACTATTTTTTTCTTTTATTTGTTTGTTTTGGGGCATGTTCTTTACTATCAAACTAAGACCTAGTTTTGGGGTTTTTAGGGTCTGAGATCAAAAACTAAAAATGGTGCAAACCCATGTTTCTCAGGAATGGACTCAAACCCAGTCTCAGACTAGGTTTGAGTCCAAAAACTGAAACCCCCCTCCCCGCGTAGCAACGCATTTTTTCTCCCCCAAATCCCACGAACGGCCATTTGCGATTTAAAAAAGGTCCTCTCCGATCGAACCAAAGAAGCTGCCAAGAACGAAGGTTGTGATGACAGCGGCATCTCCGACATCAGTTCTTCGCAATTCATCTTCATCAACGACCCCTGTATCTTCCTGGTTCCACCGAAGCCTCGGGAAGTTCAAAAAATTGGATCCGGCAATGATTCAAACAGATTCTGAAATATATTCTGAAATCCTTCGACGAAGGAGATTCTGAAATACCTCCGATTAATATATTCTGAAACACCTTCGACGGAGGAGATTCTAAAATGTCTCCGATTAATTTGCTTGATTTTGATTTTTTAGTTATGGATTTTTATATTGACTTTGTGAGGTCCCCATTTGAATCTAGATGTTTTTGATTATCAAGCAAATTAATCGGAATGTGTTGCTGAAAAAAAAGAAAGAAAAAAAAAAGAGCGGAATGTGCTGCTGAAAAAAAAGAAAAAAAGAAAAAAAAAAGAGAGTTGGGGTGCCCCTGTTATTTTCTTTTTCTTAAATGACGGCCCCAACTTATTTTTTTTCCAAAAATTAAATATTAAACTATCTTAAATTAAAAATATTATAATCTAAAATAGAAATATTCATATTAAAAATTAAACATATCATTAAGATTAAGAACAATTAGGAAGTTAAAGGAAAAGGAAATTGGACGATTTTGCCCTAAAAAATTAGCTTCCGTTAGGGACTTAACGGTTGGGTTTGATAGAGTGACCATTTTTGCACGTTTTTTAAAAGTTAACGTGATTAAAAATCAACTTTTCAAAGTTGTGTGATTATTTTTGTAATTTTTGCAAAGTTACGTGATTAGTTACGCACTTCACTCAAAAAAATAAAATCAAATTTGAGTGGAAATTGAGTAGAAAATAAAAAAAAATTTAAAAAAAAGTATTGGGAAAAAATTTGGGTTGAAACTCATGTTCTTTACCTTGAGCTAAGTTTTGGTTGAAACCAGAACTCAGAACCTTGTTTCTGACAAATGGGCTGAGTTCTGGTTTGAAACCAGAACTCAGTTTTAACTAAAGAACATGCCCTTGCTCTCATTTTTCTCAAAATTTGATCAAGCAAAAAGATTATTATAAAAATTATTGAAACTAATGCTATTATAGAATTTTTCTTATAAAAATATTTAAAATACCACTATAATTTATAGATGATATTTTACACTAGCAAAGAAAATTTAGAGCCCATTTCTATAATTTTGCCCCGGGCATCTCAAGTTTAAGGGACCGGGACTGGTCCGATATTTTTCAAGATGCTTTAGAAGCCCCGGCATGGGCCTCACCTAAACTTCACAAGTCCTTGCCAGTCCCAAAATTAAAACCGCTGCAGAAAACTTTCACTCAGGGTTGTTGCACATACGCTGCCTACATATTTTCAACTCATCGCTCGCATGTCAACTAAAACTCACATTCCAACTACATCATATGTTTCACACTCACCACAAAATCAAAGTGATGACAACTAGGAAGACGAAGGGGAAACAACTTATGGCCCCTGGAACACCGATGAGGAGGGGGAATTCAGGGACGAAGCAGAAATTACGTCTTAGGGCCCAAAAAACCTAAGACTTACTATGATTATCTCCTTCAAAAGCCGCCGAAATTGAACTATCAAAAATTCAACAAGTTTTGGTTTTAGTTTGAGATTTAGTTTCAACAGTAATTTTAATATATTATAATTAGTTTTCATCATTTTCAATACAACTTTTTACTATTCAATGATACATTTTACATTTACAATACACTTTTTACATTGTAAAATTATTTTTCCAAAACTTGTTTTCAAAACAAGTTTCAAACCCATCAAAAAGATCAAAAAGAACAAGCCCTAAATCTTAGAGATTATTTTATTTTTACAGAACCAATAAAACGGTAATCAATCTCAGCGTCAATTAAAATATAAAAGTAGACACAATTATAAAACCATACAGAGAGTAATTCAATTAAGAATGACCCAAAAAAAAAGAAAAAAAGTTACCTATACCTTTTATAGTTTGATTTGCTCAATTAGTCGCACTCACCAAGAAGTACTTGCGCCACCCTTTTATATCTTTTAAATGTTTCATGACTTTAGAGTTAACACATTATTGAAGAAAAACTGAACAACCACTATTATTGTCATTTTATTAATTTATTTTCAAGCAAAACTTGTGGGATGGGATCGGATCGTTGAGATTTTTCACGTGTAATTAATTAATTAATTAATATTGTTATATTCAAAATCATCGATCTTAATCCTTCATATCTCTTTAATTATCGTCTCAACTGTACCATTTGTGCTTCAACTTGATTAATATTCCACTTAAAATGAATGGAATAAGTTTAGTATATACATGTAAAAAATAAAAAAGGGAAAATTATTGGAGAGTATGAAGAGTTAGTGAAAACAATGATACGACATCTAATGAGTAGTAACTCGGTTTTAATTATAGGTATCTAATACTTCATCCGATCCAGGACAAAAGTTGTTTTAGAGAGTGTAACAATTTTTAAAATAAATAAAGTTTTAGTAAAAAATAGAATTTTTTTCTCAACTTACTATTGTATTAAAATGTATCTAATTAAGCTAGTACTGATATTAATTGGATTAAAATTCCAAAACTCCTAATAGTAATAAATTGCAATAATCAAGAGTTTTCCTGTCATTTAAACGAAGTCAATAATTTATTTTAAAAATTTTAAAATGACTTTTATTTTGAATAAGAGAATAACATTTTTTTCATAGTTATTACATTATTCAATGTACAAAAATCACTATTAATTTTCACTACCTATATCATCATTCTATAAAGATATACTCTAATATTGCAGTGAAAGGGAAAGCACGATCAGGTGTGAGCGTGACGCGAGATTCGTGAACTTTTAAGCTTTAAGGTGCCTAACAAGTTTTGAATCCTCAATCTGTCATAGTCGGATATGTTATTTTCATTTTAGTTTTGGTTTTAATAATAAATTTTAATATATTACATTTAATATAAGTTTTTACTATTTATTTATACATTTTTACATTATAAAATTATTTTTTAAAAACATTTTTTAAAATAATAAAAAAGAAAATGTAGCAGAACGTTAAACATGTCTATTCTATAAGTGTATAAACCAACAATCAAATGTCCTCTTCCAATGGGGAGGGGGAGGGTGGTGTGTGCGTGTGGGGGGGGGGGGGTTGGGATGGTGGTAATGGGAGAGCCTTGTAATCCTGAGGTTATGGGTTCAATTGTTCCGGATTCAAGCTAAAAAAATTTTCAAAAAAAATTGTCCTTTTACAATGACAAAAAGTTTTATATGATGCATGGGTTGGACCATCCGACTATACACATATCGATTTTATCTTTAAAAGTATTGTTATTGTTATAAACATACGTGTATTGATTTTAATTTTTGATATATTGTGTATTGAGTTTAACATATATGGGTTTTAGCTGCTGATGTATATATGGTGTATTAAGTTTAACTTCCGATATATCATGTTATGTTAAAATAACAAGTATTGCCTAAGGTGAAGGTATCAATCATCTTAGAGAAAGAAAAGGAAAAAAATATATATATATCCATAGTAAATAAAACACGAGTATCAATGTTAGGGGTAGAAGTATTGCTGTCTGACCGATCATGAAACGGTCTGACAGAACGGTCTGACAGAAGACTCTCCCCTTAACAAATGAATTTCAATATATAAAAAATTAATAAAATTCCAATTTAAATATTGTAGTATCATTAATTGCGATTTGTGTATGTTCCCAAAAGAAATCAATGCACATTGATTGATCCTCCAATAATCCAACTCCAACTGTCAACTGATGTCATCTGTCCCCTAAATAGGTGCTTCACATCCCAATTCACATGTTTCCAACTTAATTCCAACAGCTATAATATTCCATCAATTCAACTATTCAAGTAATGCTACGTTATATAAAGCACTTCCTCCAGCTAACAATCCCACACAACAGCAGCAGAACCTTAATCAAGATGGATTTTCTTGCATTTGCGTCTTCAAACTGCCAGGTGACCCTCGAATTCTATAATATTGATTCACGCACGTACATTATTTGTTCATTATCATGCATGAAAAAACTGTTTTAAAGTCACAAAATATAAGAGTAACCCAAAACAATTTATACATTTGTTACAGGAAAATCTTGCTCAAGAGGAGCAAGAACATGAACGACTGAGAGAAGAGGTAAGGAAGATGCTAATGATTACTGTGACAGAATACAGCAACTTGATAGTCATGTAGCTAATGCTGATGCAAATATTAGCTGATGTATAAATGTATATTAGCTGTATATTAGTTGTCCATTAGTTGTCAATTAGCTGTAAAGTTAGTGCTGAGGTGGACAAGTTATATAGGAGATATTTATGATAAATTTGCTGTACATATAGAGATAGGTAGCTTGGCATGTACGGTAATTACAATTGCCTCAATAATATTGATCTCTCAATTCTCTCAATTCTTATTTCTCTCTGTGTTTCAATTGTTAATTGCATTTTCCCAATCTAAACCCCTAACTTCTTCATGGTATCAGAGCAAGGTTATCTCTAAGATTGAAGAAATTTCACCGATTAAAAGCTTCCGCTGTATTTCTGGAGTTCGTTTTCATGGCGACCAGTTCAGAAATTGAAATAGGGGCACAACAAGCTCATGGCGTTGGAGATCAATATGCTCTCCATAATTCTGATCATCCAGGGATGATATTGGTGACAGTACCGTTGACAGAGCTGAATTATCTTTCATGGAGTAGAACTATGATCATTGCTCCTGAAGCCAAAGATAAACTTGGCTTTATTACTGGCGAATCAAAAATGCCTGCAATCAATTCGCCTACTTACAGAATATGGAAGAAGGTAAACTCAATGGTTGTTTCCTGGATTTTGAATTCACTGTCTAAGGAAATTGTTGATGGCTACCTCTTTGCAACTAGTGCAAAGAGACTTTGGGAAGATTTAGCTGAGAGATATGGAGCATGTAATGGACCTCTGCTTTACCAACTAAAGAGAGAAATTAGTTCAATTACTCAAGGAAATCTGACTTTGGCTGGATATTATATGAAATCAAGAAGGTTTTGGGATGAATTGGATGTTTTAAAACCAATGGAAGACTGTGAGTGTTGTAATTGTGGAAGATCCAGATCTGCAATTGAGAAGGACAATGAAGAAAAATTGATGCAATTTTTGATGGGATTGCATGATTGTTATGATGCTAACAAGAATCAAATACTATTAATGGATCATTTTCCAAGTGTTGGAAAGGCATACTCAATGCTTATGCAGGTTGACAAACAACGTGCAGTCCAAATGATGTACCAAAATTCTAGTGAAGGAGTTATGGCCATCAAATATCATGATGAGAGAAAGGCTGGAGTAGGAAGAGGAGAACCAAAAAGGAAGGAGAACAATAACAGGAAATCAGATGTTAAATGTGAACATTGTGGACAGAAAGGACATTCAAAGGATACTTGCTTTAAGATTTTTGGGTATCCAGATTGGTGGGAAGGCCTTAAAGACCAAAATTCCGCAAAGAACAAAGGATCCAATTATGCTTATGCAATCACTACTACATCTACAGATACACCATATGATTTTGCTGAATTTGAAGGGAATAATGATCTACAACAAAAAGTGGTCAATTTCATGCAGCAAGAATTTAGGAGAATGATGAAAGGCAAAGGCAAAGAGATTGCAAACAGTGGGGATTTGGTGAATTATGCTCACTTTACTGACTTCGCAGGTAGCATTCTTACTTACTATTGTAATTTACTTGGTTCATTGGATTGCAATACTTGGATCATAGATAGTGGAGCTTCAAGTCATATTTGTAGCAATCTGACATTTCTAAAACACTCTACCCCAGTAACCCGCGTTACTCCTGTTTGTCTTCCACATAACACTATTAAGTTTGTTACCTATACTGGAACAGTTAACATATCTTCATCTCTAGCTTTGGAAAATTGCTTACACATTCCATCTTTTAAATTCAATTTGCTTTCAGTAAGCAAAATGACCAAAGCTTCTCATGTTCACTTTGATTTCTTACCAAATCATTGTTTACTGCAAGACCTAGTGACTAATAAGGTCCTGGCAGTGGGAAGAGAAAACAGAGGGCTTTATCTCTTTGATTCCAGCTCTTTCACAGATCAAATATTGCAGGAATATTCAGATCTCCCTTATAGAATTGCTATAAATCATTTTGTACCCTTTCATCATTTTCATGCTTATGTGAATAATGTGCATGCAGTAGACTATGCTACATTGCACAAAAGATTAGGGCATCCCTCTACTCCTGTACTACAACATTTACATAATATTAATAAAATTTCTTTTCCATCTTCTTTTGAATGCCATGTTTGTCCACTTTCCAAGCAACATCGTCTTTCTTTTCCTACCTCTCATTATCATGCTAGTGCTTATTTTCAATTAATCCATGCTGATATATGGGGGCCTTATAGGATAGCTTCTATTAATGGGACTCACTATTTCTTAACCTTAGTAGATGACCATAGTAGAACAACCTGGACCTTTTTGATGCAGTCCAAAGACCAAACTATTAAAATCCTCCGAAACTTTTCTTCTTATGGTTCAAAATTAGTTCTAGCACACTATCAAAATACTTAGGACTGATAATGGAGCTGAATTCACTAGTGTCCTGTGTCAAGCCTTGTTATCGTCATTTGGTATTTTACACCAAAAATCTTCTCCATACACACCCCAACAAAATGGAAGGGTAGAAAGAAAACATCAACACCTCTTATAGGTGGCTAGGTCCTTGATGTTTCAAGCTGGTACACCAAAACAGTTCTGGGGTCATTCCATCTTAGCAGCAACTTATTTGATCAACAGATTACCTTCACCAATTCTGGGATGGAAAACTCCTTACAAGTTTCTTCATCAAAAACCACCTAATCTAGATCATTTGAAGGTATTTGACTGCTTATGCTATGTCACTAATACCATGCCTCATAAGGATAAATTTGAGGTAAGAGCCACACCAGCTGTTTTTCTTGGCTATCCTCACGGACAAAAGGCTTATACAGTCTATGATTTGCAAACCAAAGGTTTACTAGTTTCCAGAGACGTAATCTTCCATGAACATGTCTTTCCATTCAAAACTCATATTTTTGATTTTACCTTACCTTCACATCCTTCCCAAAGATCACCTATTCCCTGTCCCAGTGCTGATAATTACCCCTCAACACTTGTTTCTAAGCCCGATAATCCTTCTCAATCCTCCTCTAATCCTTCATCTCTTTATTCTGAAACTCCACTTGCTACTTCCTCACATAACACTCTTAGACAATCTACCAGAATAAGAAAAACTCTAGCTTGGATGGAAGACTACTCTATCAATTCCATACATCATTCATTTGTTCCTCCTACATCCTCTCCTCCTGCCCCACATCCTCCCTTGAGTGCTACATACATGTCTTTTTTTAGCTTACCTGTCTATGATTCAGGAGCCTCAATCCTATACTGAAGCAAAATTACAAGATGCATGGGTGAAAGCCATGGAGGATGAATTAAGGGATTTGGAGGCTAATGATACATGGGAACTCACCCCACTTCCCACTGGGAAAAGAGCCATCGGTTCTCGTTGGGTTTACAAAGTGAAGTGCAAGCAAGATGGCTCTGTGGAAAGGTACAAGGTTTGGTTAGTTTCCAAGGGCTATAACCAAATCAAAGGGGTGGATTATTTTGACAGCTTTGCTCCAGTTGCTAAAACTGTAACAGTAAGAATTCTGTTAGCTTTAGTTTCAGCAAATGCTTGGTTTTTGCATCAACTTGACATCAATAATGCTTTTCTACATGGTTTTCTTGATGAAGAAGTCTACATGTTGCCTCCCCCTGGTTATGATAGAGCCAAATCTGGTCAAGTTTGTTGTTTAAAAAGGTCTCTATATGGTCTTAAACAGGCGTCTCGCCAATGGAACCACGAATTCACAGCTTTTTGGTTTCATTCTGTCCAAAAATGATCATTGTTTGTTCATTAAACATAATGATCGTGTTTTTTTCGCTTTGGTTGTCTATGTTGATGATGTTTTACTTGTGGGCAACTCTGAGTCCCACATTGAACAAGTCAAAGATTTTCTTCATAGGCAGTTCACTTTTAAAGATCTAGGGTTGTCCAAATATTTTCTTGGGATTGAGATTCTTCGATCTTCTGCTAGCATGTATCTCAATCAAAGAAAGTATGTTCTTGATATTGTGCAAGACACTGGTCTTTCTGAAGCCACTGCAAAGAACACTCCACTGCCCCCCAATTGTAATCTTTTTGATGAAAGTTCTGCTGTTATTTCTAATCCTAGTCCATATAAGAGGCTTGTTGGAAGACTTCTCTATTTGAACTTTACCCGTCCAGACCTCACTTATGCTGTGCAACAGCTCAGCCAACATGTCCAACATCCCACTGTCCTCCATTGGCAGTCTGCACTTCATGTTGTCAAATATCTCAAAGGTCATCCCGCTTTTGTTATTTTCTATCCTTGTCACACTAATCTCAAGCTCACTACTTATTGTGATGCTGATTGGGGAGCTTGCAAACAAACCAGACGCTGCATCACTGGTTATTGTGTCTTCTTAGGAAATTCTCTCATATCCGGGAAATCCAAGAAACAATCCACAGTTTCTCGATCATCTGCCGAAGTTGAGTATCGGAATATGGCTCCTTCAGTCTGTGAAGTTTAGTGGATCTCTTACCTTCTACAAGATTTTCATGTTATGCTAAGAGAGAATCCTGGTTTTTACGAAAGAACAAATCATTTGGAGATAGATTGTCATATAGTTAGAGACAAGTATAAGGAAGGTTTTATCCTTCCTCTGCATGTGTCTTCCAATATGCAATTGGCCGATCTTTTTACCAAGTCTTTAGCAGCTCCCAGTTTTTACTCTCTTCTGTCCAAGATGGGCTTCTCAAATGCTCATTCAGCCTCATCTTGTAGGGGGATGACAAAATACAGCAACTTGATAGTCATGTAGCTAATGCTGATGTAAATATTAGCTGATGTATAAATGTATATTAACTATATATTAGTTGTCCATTAGCTGTCAATTAGCCGTAAAGTTAGTGTTGAGGTGGACAAGTTAGATAGGAAATATTTATGATAAATTTGCTGTATATATAGAGATAGGTAGCTTGGCATGTACGGTAATTACAATTGCCTCAATAATATTGATCTCTCAATTCTCTCAGTTCTTATTTCTCTCTGTGTTTCAATTGTTAATCGCATTTCCCCAATCTAAACCCCTAACTTCTTCATACTAAAACTTATAATTTTGACAAGTTTTTGGAGTTGATTGACGCCATCAGTCGTCTTGGGGTGTCTTACCATTTTGAGCCCAAAATAGTGGCTTTGGTGCCATCAATGTTGGCGCAGTTCCACCACGACGATGACCTCTACATGGTTGCTCTTTGTTTTTGCTTACTAAGGCAACTCGGTCACTATGTTTCTTGTGGTAATTAAGAGTTAAAGTTACTTAATTTTAATTATACTTATTCATTATTTCATATTTAACGATACACATGCATGTACACACGCACGTACGTAGATGTGTTCAAGAAATTCAAGAACTCGGAAGGGAATTTTAAGGAGTGTTTGGTGAGCGATGTTAGAGGGCTGCTAAGCTTGTACGAAGCAGCAAATTACAGGGTTCATGACGAGGATATTTTGGATGAAGCACTGAATTTCACTACCTCCCAACTCCAATTCCAATTGCCAAATCTTGACGATTTTTTAGCCCCACAGGTGAAGCATGCTCTAGAGTTTCCAATTCAGAAAACTACGCCCAGGCTGGGAGCCAGAAAATTTATTTCTTTTTACGAGGAAGACAGATCACACGATGCGATTTTACTGAATTTCGCAAAGTTAGACTTTAATATCCTACAGAGGCTGCACAGAAAGGAGCTAGGTACTATAACAAAGTAAGTACAGTATTTTTAATTGGGCAAACATCCATTTTATCTTCTAATGTTTTATTCCGGCCGGTTTCAAATAAGTTTCTAATTGCATCCAAATAAGGCCCTGATGATATGGATTTTGGAAGTTTATTGTGAGCCAAAGTACAGTTTTGCCCGAATCTTGGGGGCCAAAACGATTTTTATGCTTACCATATTTGATGACATGTATAATGTGCATGGAACCATAGATGAGCTCGCCCTTTTCACTGATGCGATAGAAAGGTACCGCGTAATATTCTCTTCGTCCCATATAAAGAGCTCATTTACTAATTATGATAAATATAAATTTCCATATTAATTAATGTTGGTTGCAAATGTTGGTTTTATTCCGGCCGGTTTCAAATAAGTTTCTAATTGCATCCAAATAAGGCCCTGATGATATGGATTTTGGAAGTTTATTGTGAGCCAAAGTACAGTTTTGCCCGAATCTTGGGGGCCAAAACGATTTTTATGCTTACCATATTTGATGACATGTATAATGTGCATGGAACCATAGATGAGCTCGCCCTTTTCACTGATGCGATAGAAAGGTACCGCGTAATATTCTCTTCGTCCCATATAAAGAGCTCATTTACTAATTATGATAAATATAAATTTCCATATTAATTAATGTTGGTTGCAGATGGCATACTAGTGCCATGGAGGATCAGTACTTGTCACCCTACATGAGTTATTATTACGAAATTCTCTTAGATGTGATGTTTACTCTGAGATTGAGGAATGGTTGGCTAAGGATGGCAACTCAAACTTTGTGACTTACGCAATAACGGTACGTGCCAACTTAAATCGCTTCAAATTTTTTGTTGATTTTAATTTATC